>MU226311.1:148635-158855 GCA_018584345.1 Thuja plicata
GCGCATCCACTTTTGTCAAGTGAGCGTACCTTCCATGACATTAGCCCATGTAGTGTGTCTGTGACACCGCCCTTTATCCTGTGTGTGTGCTTCTATTGCACTGTTGGTGTTCCTGGTTCTTCTTCTGTAGTTGTTTCTGGCATCGCATTTTAGTGTTCCTATCACCTCTCCCGGTTCAACATTATGGGGGGGTCCACCTATTGCTTCTATTGCTTCCTGGTTCGATTGATCAGCTCTTCAGACACTTGTCTTCTCTACCTGGTCATGCACTTTAGTGGGGGTTCCAGCAGTATCTTCTGACAGTGTTTTCAGACATGCTTCGGAGATGCTTCTTGCTCTATTCTTGTTCCTTTTTTTGGGACACTTTTTTCTCTAGATTGAAGGTTTTCTTCATCTAGTTTTCTTTATGTTTTGGGTACCTGATCAGGCCTAGTTGTCGGGACCCATCTTTCCTGCTTTCTGCAGTAGTTTAGCTTTTTCTTATCCCTAAGTTACACTTAAGGGGGGTGTTAGAGTAGTCGAGTATTGCTAATAATTAAATTAGTTAATTATTAGTTTATCTACTCTTTACTTAAGTTAGACTTAGGAAAGTTTCCATTTCCTAGTAGTTTCCCTTTTAGGGTTTCGGTATCCTTTATAAGGATTCACCGCTTTGTATTTCATAAGGAGATTGTAATTTCATTATTGTGGTTAATAGTAGATTATTTCTTGCAACATGCTTTTTCAGTCTCTGGCCTATTGGCCGCCATAGATCCTTCTATCTTCTATCTTTTTCTTATGTTTATGTAATAGCTATGCATGCAGGTGTTCTTGGGAAGATTGCAGTTTAGCAATCTTAATAGGGTAATCTACAAATAATCTATGGAAGTGATCATCTACTTTTAAGAATTCAAGCATTCAAGATTCAATTCATCAAGGAGATCCATTAGTAGTCATTGAAGGATTCAATATCTATGGAGCCCTCTTATTGAATATTTCTTCATCCATATCCATTCAAGTTTCTTCTTATCCCAAGATCCATTCAAGATTGGTGTTGAAGATCTAAAGGCAATTGATATGACACATCCTACATCCTACATTCTACATCCATTTGGAGCATCCATGCTTGTGGATTCAAGGATTTGAATCTGCCATAAGGGTTTCAACATAAGCAAGGTGAATTGTTCTATTTAATTTGTTTATTACTGCAATTTCAATTCTATTTCAAGGTTAATTACAAAACCATGGTTTGACCAAGGAAAAACCCACCCATCCAAACAAAAAAAACCTTTTTTCTTGTAGGTACAGGTATGAAATAGTGAATTACAGAGAAGGTTCAGATACCCTTTTGGGAAAACTTTCAAGATCCACAAACATATTTTCTATTAGAGCAGTGCTGGTCAAGGTCGACCTTTCTTAGAAAAGAAAACAATTTCAGGGTGTTCTCCATCTCTGTGTTTCCAAGCTAGGGTAGGTTGCAGAATTTCCAGATACTCTCTACAGACACCATAAAACAACAATTTACAGATCTGGTATACTTTGAGGTTAGAATTTGTCTTCAATTAATTTACAATTGTGCCCCCATATTTGGGTCAAGGTCGACCTTTCTTAGAAAAGAAAACAATTTCAGGGTGTTCTCCATCTCTGTGTTTCCAAGCTAGGGTAGGTTGCAGAATTTCCAGATACTCTCTACAGACACCATAAAACAAAAATATACAGATCTGGTATACTTTGAGGTTAGAATTTTTCTTTAATTAATTTCAATTAAGATTTTAATCTTTTTCAGATCTGTTACACACTCTCCTCCAAATGGAATGTAAGGTTTTCCTCTTTCTTCTTATTTCTAATCGATTGATTCATTTGTGCATTGACCATTTTCTTATGGTTAATCAATTTGGATCTTTCCTTTGTGAATTTGAGGCTAAGAGGAGAATCTTACCTTCCCCAAACTTCTCAAATGTAAAGGGGTATTATTTAGATGTGCAAGTCTCTTTTTCTTGTTACCTCTTTACATTTTATCTCTTTTCCCCTTTACATTTTGGTGAACCCGTTTACGAAAACTCTTTCTTTTTGGTGTCATATTTTCATTTTATGTTAGATCTTACATGCATATGAAAGTATATTTATTTTTTGCTCTTGCACTTATATTTGAAAAATTAAGAAAAATCACAAAAATTCTTTAAAAATACAAAAACATTTACATTTTTAATGCTTGTAGTGCTACTTTGTGTTCAACATGTATGATTTTTGTTTTGAATACTTTGATGAGGCTTTTATTGCAAAAGAGGATAGATACCCTAATTAGATACATGGAAGTGCGGATGAAAATTGTACAAATAAAATTTCCATTTATCCTATTCCTATTTCATCCTCCTCTATAACCTCTTCAGTTGACCTTTACCATAGGGTGTGTGCATGGTTACCTTCATGTTCCACTATTTGTAATATTGATGCACCTATAATGTTATATACTAAACCTTTGTTCACAGTAAAATAATTTCCTCAAATAACAATTAAGGCTAAACCTAGAGATCCTTTGGATTTCTTTGATAACATGGATTTCATTTCACATGCTTATTGCACATGGAATAAACCTCAGCCTACTGTTATGGTTTCTTTACCTCCTTCTCAACCTATGCTTCCTCAAGCAGCTAGGTTGCCATCTTCCTTTAAGGACTATGACTTAGTTGAACAATTATGTGCTACTCCCACTAAGATATCTTTATGGGAATTGCTTCAAACTTCTTGGACATATCATGAGGTATTTCAAAAGGATTTATCTACCCTTCCTGCTTCGCTTCCTAACCAATAGAATATTAATTCATTTTTGGTGTGCATGCATACTATCCATTTTGTACCTCATATTGTATTTTTCGATGATGATTTATCTTCTGTTGAGGTGTAGAATCAATATGATTCTCTTATGGTTGTTTCTATTAATCAGAATATCATTTTTAGAACATTAATTGACAATGGATCTGGGCTTAATATTTGTAGCATGAATATGAATAAGTCACTTAAGACTAATTTTACAATGAGTCAACCTGATAATGTCCCTATTCATGGATTTAATAATATTACAAAGAGAACTTTGGGAATTATTACACTACATGTTAAGGTTGGTCTGGTTATTCTCAATAAACCTATTCATGTTATGCATGGACCTCTCAATTATAACCTTGTTTTAGGTAGACCTTGGTTACATACTATGCATGCAGTTCCTTCTACTCTTCATCGCAAGGCTAGTTTCATTTATAACAATTTGATGTATATGCTACATGCGGATGACGTGCTGAATCCTTGCTTAAATGCAGAATATACTAAAGTTTCTAAACCTCTCCAACCAAGTAAAAAACCTAAAAGGACACTTGCGATTAAAAAAAATGAAGCTCCATCTTCTTCTTTGACTGGGACTGATTGGGGAACATTGGACTTTAATCCTTCTTTTATTGGAGAATATAAATTTTCTTATTTAGAATTCATGAAACAAAAAAGTGGGTTTGAAAAACAAGTTTTTACTCCTTCCCCACTTTCTACGGAATTAAAAAGTAACTTTGTTTCTGCCTCGACTGAAGAAATCATTGAAACAATAAAATGTGATTTCTATGACATTGTGACATATGCGACTCCTTTGAATCAATCTGATATGGATGATAGATATGGTTCTGGTTATAATCTTCTCAAGAAATCAGGATTTAATGGGAAAGGATGTGGTAAATATGAACATTGCAAGACTATTGAGTTAATCATGCCTTAGATGGATCTTAACCATGGTCTTTTAGCTATGCCTTCCATACCTCCTTTATCCATTGCTTCTAGTTCTATTAATCAAGCTCCTAGTGTTTCTTTTTAGCCTACTGAGAATCCTTCTAATCCTCCTATAGAACCTATGAAGGAACCGGTTTTTGTTCCCTCTAGTTCTCAACATAATTCAAACAAGACAAAACATAACTGATGTACCAATGAACATTGCAAGAAGCGTTAGGCTCAAGCTAAGGCCCGTGCCTCTATTCTTCAAAGTTCTTTACCTTCTTTTGACCAGCCTATGCTTGATGTTTTGGAAGAAGTTAATGTTAATAATGATGTTAATATGAATGATTATGATGATTCTATTAGTAGCTTAGATTCTATTTTGATTAATCTTAATGAAGAAGATACTCTTGATGATCCTATTGATGTTCATGATGAATATGAGACTATTGATCTTGATATTGATTTACCTAATATTATTTCAACATAATTGGTAATAACACCTAGTATCAAACATCATGATTCCCAAGAGGATCCTTATTTGGAACTTTCTATTATTCCTACTATGTTGGATATAGTCCCTCTTACAAGTTTCCCACCTTCCCTAAATGATATAGACTGAGATGGGGAGAGTAGGCGATGCACTTGATTGCCTTGTCGTCCATGGTAGCATTTTATGTGTTTTCTTATTGTATTGTGCTTCTCCCATAATGTGTTTGCTAAATGTTTGTTGGTGCAAGGTGATAAAGGAGTCAAACCTATTGTACTATTCCTCTATATGTATCTCTATTCTTCTATATGTTTTTTTCATGTTATGTTGTACCTGTTATCTTGTTTGTAAATTTTTTCCTTGTGTAGTCCACTTGGATTTGCGACATGGTAGCAATGGTTATTTTTGGTCTCCATGTTTTGGTCTGAAAATACTCTTCTTTGTAACTCTTGCATTTTATTTCCTCCATTGTGATTGTAGTTCTACTTTCTTTGAGGAACGATGTCAATTCATTTACAATAATATATATATATATATATATATATACATATATATATATATACATATATATATATATATATATATATATATATAACCTTATGATCATACTAACCCCACGGTAGGTAGATCCCTTCTATGTTCTCTATATGTTTATGTTGTATTTCCCTTGATTGTCTTCTCTTGGGGCTATCTCGTAGTGGAAACGTAATTAGTTGAGTTATTTATGTTTGCATTAAAGTTGTTGCTCCTGTTAAAGTGTTAGAAATGACTTTAACGTGGGGGCATATGCTCTACTCACTTTTTGCACACATGCAATTCCAAAATATTTTCAAAATTAAAACTTTTTTCCCTTTATGGACTAGAGACTAATCCTTAAAGCATGTATTTTTACCTTAGAGGATGTCTTGATCCCTCCAGTTTCAATTTACAAAGTTTTGATCCCTTAAAGTTGGAAGGTGTCCTTAAGACTAGATCTCTCTAGTTTTGGCCTTTTGTTGGAGATTTTCTTCTGTGCAAATTGTTGATTGTATGTTTGTCATTGATGACAACATATAATATACAGCAGTGTTCTATATGAAATTACTATTAAAAATGTTTTAGAGCCTTTTGTGTTTATTTCCATGGTGTACACATGTTCTAGTTACTATGTGCATTCACACAGATTTAGATATGTTGTTTTACTGGAGATATGTTAATCTATTTTGATAGTTACAGTGTCTGAAGATTATCAGTGAAGAGCTGACTTAATTAAATTGTTTCTTAAGTTGTGCCTATCTTTGGGATATGTGTGTTTGTATTCATGTTTAGTTATGAGTTAACAATAATTATCTAAAGGTGATAAACGTGTTCTAACAGAAGCGGGATGATTGAGTCAATTTGGTTGAGCCGACTATGTGAAGCATCGCGTCTATTTAGTTTGAGTTCTATGGTTCTAATTAGGTTGCATGCTTGATTTGGCTGACTAAATAAGTATTGAAGGGACTCTTAAAGCTGACTAAGATCACATCTTCTTGGGAAGATACTTATAGTATTTCATGTGATGAACGCTAAGTGTGAATGATAAGAGGAGAGATAGAAAAAGTACATAAAAGAATGTCCATTGTTTTGGGATAGTAAATACATTTTATTCATCAAGAAAATATCTATGTGAAGAAGAAGTGAAAGCATAAAATACACTGGAAGTGATCAAGACAACAGGTCTACTCAAATAGTTCATTTATCAGATATATTGCATATCTGTTTTACTGAAGGTTGCAACCTTCATCATTTTAGTAGTGAGCTTTTTGGACAGTGAGTCCTCACCCCTAATAGGGTTATTTGTAAAAGACTCCTAACAGGGTCAGACCCTTAACCAGGTCACTATACTTATTGTATTGTAAAGAACAACTCCTAATAGGGTTGCAAGATCTTGTAATAGGGATAATTATACTCAAGTACAGTTCTTTATGGGTGCTAATTCCCACTGGGGTTTTTACCTATTTGGTTTCCCCATAACCAAAATTGTTGTGTTATATCTTGTGTTATCTGAATGTGTTAATGCTTAATGTTATTCTATAATTAATTGGAGAAAATAATTAAACTAGTAAATAACTGATTCACCCCCCCTCTTAGTTATCCCTTGGGATTATTCCAACAATTAGTATCAAATCCAAGTGCCTTGGAGAGAAATCCTAACAGCTTAAGGTAGATCAAATGGTGTACTTCAAGAAAGAGAGTCATAAGTTTGATGGAGAGAACTATCTTGCCTGGAAGAACAAAATGATAACACATCTCCGGTGTGTTGGTTTTGAGATCTATAAGATTTCTACTCATGAAATTGATGTTCCCACCTTGAAATACCTTGCAGAAGAAGACTCTATAAATAAATAAAAATAATTATTCACTCAAAATGTAATTTCCAAGGAGGCCCTAATTAGTGCCCTATTTGATAGTGATTTTTTTGAGATCAAGAAGGTAGAAAAAGCATATTCAATCTAGAAATACTTAGAATATATGTTTGAAGGAGACATCCAAGCAAAGAATGCACACAGAAAGAGATGGAAGAAAGATACAATAATTTAGAGATGCTACCTACAGAAAACATCAAAGCTTACAATAAAAGGATTAATGAAGTAGTATCAAGTATCAGGAATAGTGGTGGAGAAATTTCAGAGGATGATATAATGGACAAAATGATGACCACATTGACAACAGATTATGAAAGCAAGATTAACATCTTGGATGAAACCATGCAATTCTCAAAGGACTTCAAAAGAGAAACCCCAATCAAAAAAAATATTTGCATTTGAGATATCAAGATTGAAGATGAAACCTAAAATGGAAACAACCTTCAATGCCTCAGTCCATGGTAAGAAATCCTTAAATAATAATGAGAAGGAAGAAGTTGATACTAAACTAGAAGAAATCATTGCTATGATTGCTAAGAATGAAAGGAAAGGTAAAGGGAAATATGAAGGACAACTACCATTCAATTTTTTTTCATGCAACAAAGTTGGCCACTTTGCATCTAAGTGTCCTACAAGATTCAAGAAGTTCAGATCAAATTACAAGCCAAAATACACTAAGGAATGCTATCATGCTGAAGATGGTGTAACTGATGATGATTCAAGAGAAGATAAAATAGGATTTTTTTCCATTCAAGACATTAAGAAAATTCTTGAGGAGATGGACATTGAAGATGAAAAAGAAGCACAAGAGTGAGCATTAGCTTCCAAAGAAGACATTAGAGTGGACTGGATCTAGATAGAGGGTGTTCACTTCACATGACAGGTGACAAAGACAGATTTGTATATCTAGATAAGTACAAAGGTGTTGGTTAACAATTTGTCCTCTCTTAAGATTTTCAATCTTTGACTCTCTATACCCCAAGGTGAGAAAACAAAAGGATGTCCACCAACAAATGGGTCAGTGTATGTCTTCTATCACTGCCCTCTGAATTGACATGTACAGCTCCCTGATTGTGTTTAATCTTCAATGAATTTGTTTCTTTTGATCATCAAATTATCTTCTTATGAGTTTTTAACCAAATTGCTTGTAGGCACAAACAATTCAGGCAAAGATAAGGCTTAATCTATAGTCAAATCTAGTCTACCTATCCTAAAATGCATATTCTACTAAGGGGAACAGAAGCAGAATCATTCATAGATAGAAAATAGAATTGCTTATGCTGCAACTACTAACATGAAATGGAATTCAAGTAGGAATTACAGTTCCATATACAACTGTACTTTCTATTCATATGCATCTAAACTACTGAATGAATAGTAGAAGAATTATACATGAAAAGTAAATGGAATCACCCTCACTACAACCACTAACATGAAATAGAATCCAGTGGAAAACTGCAGCTTCACATACAATTGTTCTATCTATTCAAAATGCAAATGATTCACTAAAATGGCGCAACAAACATGAGACAAAGCCTTCGTAAATAGAATCACTTCTGCTTCATTAACAAGTTTTCCGACCCTGTATACTGAATTCTTTTCAGAATTTATAGACCCTACAATACATTAGGCTTCTAAGAGCCAGTGACCTTTCCTCTTCTTAGAATACAAAGAGACAAAATGAAAAGAAAAAGACTTTTCAAATCTGAGAACTTGAACGGTCACTATAGAATCTGAAACTCTTCATCTCCAACTAGCATTATCGAGCTGAATCCATTGGGCCATGGAGTCAAACATCACTTAATTTTTGATATATCAATCAGGGGAAAATACCAAATCAGCTTCTCCATTGCAGAAAATGGGACAAGAGCTTCTCCTCGCGGAAAATGAGAAAAGTGCTTCTCCTCACAGAAAATGAGAAAAGTGCTTCTCCTTGGCGGAAAACTGGAAAAGTGCTTCTCCTGGCGGAAAACTAGAAAAGTGCTTCTCCTGGTGGAAATCTAGAAAAGTGCTTCTCCTGGCGGAAATCTAGAAAAGTGCTTCTCCTTGGAAGAAAACTGGAAAAGTGCTTCTCCTGGCGGAAAACTGGAAAAGTACTTCTCCTGGCAAAAATCTGGAAAAGTGCTTCTCCTGGCGGAAATTTGCAACTTGACTTCTCTTCGGTAGAAAATTGGAAAAGTGCTTCTCCACTTAAAGCACATTCTTTATTTGATCTCTTAAAACAATAATATTCCCTTTTAAAACATCGGGCCCACCTTACTATAACTAAGCTTGTGGAAAATCACCTGAGGGGTGCGAAATCTACACAATGCAAAGTTCCTCTTGGCGGAAAATCACCAAAGAGGTGCAAAACCCGCCGAGCTCAAAGTTCTTCTTTGCAGAAAATTACCTTAGAAGTGCAAAATCCGCACAAGGCAAAGTCCTTTTTTGCCTTTGCAGAAAATTACCTTCCCGCCGAGCTCGTTCTCGCTCATTCCTTAACCAAATTGCTCGATGTTTGTTGCATTAGGATCATTGAGACCTGTAGAATCGATCCATACTAGTCTTCGATCTCTGCCTGAGAAAGAACATCGATTGGAGCACAAATATTTGCCGGGTTGGGATCTACAACTTACCCAAATATGAAAAGACCTCAGAACAACCCGCCCGGCTAAGAGAAGGAAAGGCAATGGCAGGGAAACCCGACAAAGATATCCTACCTAAGAAAGACTTAGACATAGACTCAGACTGACCAGACTGACTCCATGAATGCCAAAAAAAAGGGGTGACTAAAAGTCAGACAACAGCTAGCTCTGACTGGGGGATAATGTACTACAAAGTGCATGAAGAATTCAGCTTCTCTAGTTTCGCAAGTGCCTTATCCATTGGGTTGTGGAGTCTAGACCAAAAATAACAATGAGAAAAAGCATACAGGGAGAGCAGAGGTGAGCAGGGCAACTTGAAACAAAGCAAGAGAAAACAACTACCGACTACGACACAAAAAGAACACCTACCTAACTAACTACTACGCAAAGGTTACTTGCTCTTCAATTATGCATCTAGTATAGCTTCAAATCCTACCCATTATAAGAATATGGTAGGGACTCTCCAGAAGGATATGCCAGTCTGAAAGAATTATTCTGATTCGCTTGCACAATCTGGAATGGACCTTTCCACAAGGATTGAAACTTAGAATGCATTCCTTTAGGTTCACGTCTCTTATCCCACAGCAGCACCATATCACCTTCCATGAATTTTCTTGGCCTTGCTTTCTTATCAAACAACTTCTTGACTTGGTTCTGATGTTCAGTGATCCTGTCAACCATGTCTTCCCTTTCCTCCTGCAACTTGGTCAAATACAGAATTCTTTTCTCTAAACCATCCTTAAAAACATCATCCTCAATGGCAGTTTTCAACTTACATGTAGCAAGTTCCAAAGGTAATGGCAAATTGGCTTCAACTCCATATACCAACTCAAAAGTTGAAATGCCTATAGCCCTATTTGGACTAGTTCTATCTGCCCATAGAGCATCATGTATTTTCTTATGCCAGTTCTTCTGATTATCAGTCACCAATTTCTTCAAAATATTAATCAAGTTTTTATTACTTGACTCAGCCTATCCGTTACCTTGAGG
>MU226311.1:162859-212224 GCA_018584345.1 Thuja plicata
GGCTAATCTTTGTTGAGGACCGGGAAGCTGTAAGTTCTTATTTCCACCTTGATATCTTGATCCTTCTTGATAAGGCTGATATAATGAATGAGCTGGTCTAGTAATTTGTTTCTTTAATGCAATCATCGCATTGGACAATTTTTGTAACATAGCCTTGGTATTGTTTGAAGTGCTTGTTTTATTGCTTGAAGATCCAGTCTGATACTCTTTCTTCCATTTCCCAGAGGCTATCATTTCATCCTCCATCTCTACTGCAAGAGTTTGCGCAACTTGTAAAGTGGCCACATTAGCCCTTCTTATTTGATAGCCAAGTTGAGGAGGCATGGAACTGATGTAGAAGGTTTTCTGATTGTCTCCCATTGGAGCACTAGCAGGTGGTATTCTTTTGATAAGTTTATTGAATTTTGCATTAAAATCTCTCATCGAGGTGGATGATTCTTTCTTAATTTGCGCCAATTGTAACAAGAGAACTTGGGCATCTTTAGTGCTCTTGTATCTTTCTTCAAATCTTCACTTCATGGTGTCCCATCCAGTAATACAGCCTATGGGTAAGTCTTGGAACCAATCTGCTGCATCATCTACCAATGTATCTACAAACATTCTAACTACAGTATCCTCATGCTGAGGGTTCACCACGCTACATGCTTTCTAAAATGCACACAAGTGTTGTTCTACTGATACTGTGCCATCACCATTGAATCTAGGAAAATTCTTTCTTGATGCCTTTGGCAAGTCATGATTTGCTGTGAGGTTTAGAGGCCCAATTGCATTTCCCCAAGGAACGGCCATGTTTACTAACCTTGTGTTTGGTTGAGAAGCTTGAAATGAAACTGAATGGGGAAGTGCAATACCGTGAAGAATCAATGAATTACAGGTGGCAGAAATAGGAATTCTACCAATAGGAGGTGAATAAGATTTTCTTCTCTTTGTTCTGAAAGGAATTTTAGTAGGTAATTGAATTTCTTCAGGCTTGTTATCTTCAACTTCTTCTCTCAACTTAGCCCTTCCTTTCCTATAAATGTTTTCAAGAATAGGGAAGTTGACTTCTTTAAGCTCTTCGTATACTAGGTCAATCTTTCCCTTTAATTTTGCACTCCTAGTAAATCTGGAATCCAGGATACCTTAAAATTTTGAGAAAAACTTATGATATACTTTCTTTCTAAGTCTTCCCCAGCGGAGTCGCCAAAAACTATTGGTTAACAGTTTTTCCTCTCTTAAGATTTTCAATCTTTGACTCTCTATACCCCAAGGTGAGAAAACAAAAGGATGTCCACCAACAAATGGGTCAGTGTATGTCTTCTATCACTACCCTCTGAATTGACAGGTACAGCTCCATGATTGTGTTTAATCTTCAATGAATTTGTTTTTTTGATCATCAGATTATCTTCTTATGAGTTTTTAACCAAATTGCTTGTAGGCACAAACAATTCAGGCAAAGATAAGGCTTAATCTATATTCAAATCTAATCTACCTATCCTAAAATGAATATTCGACTGAGGGAACAGAAGCAAAATCATACATAGATAGCAAATAGAATTGCTTATGCTGCAACTACTAATATGAAATGGAATTCAAGTAGGAATTACAGTTCCATATACAACTGTACCTATCAATTTAGAGGGTAGTGATAGAAGACATACACTAACCCATTTGTTGGTGGACATCCTTTTTTTTTCTCACCTTGGGGTATAGAGAGTCAAAGATTGAAAATCTTAAGAGAAGACAAACTGTTAACCAACAAAAGGTGGGATGGTTAGATTTGGAGATAGCACTCCCAAACTTATCATAGGCAGATGATATATCACATTAGATGGAAAGAGCAAGACAGATGATGTTCTTTATGTTGATGGTTTACATCATAACCTACTAAGTGTTGGACAACTATTAGATAAAGGATATCAGTTGGAATTAAAGAACAACAAATATATTATCAACAAAAAAGAAGGAGACATGATTGCAACAGGCTCAAAGACCAAAGGTAATGTCTTTCAACTCAACTCTGAAGTAATTTTTTTTGTTTCAAAAGTGGATGATCGTTGGCTATGGCACAAGAGACTTTGTCATATCAATTTTGACAACATAGTAAAGATAAGTAATGTAAAGGAAGTAAGAGACCTTGATACTATGTGTAGGGAATGTGTGATGGGGAAGCATGTGAGGACCTCATTCAAGAGTAAATAGAATGCTACAGAGAACAAATTAGATCTGATACATACAGACCTATGTGGACCTACTCAAACAAGATCATACTATGGAGAAAGGTATTTTATTTTGTTTGTTGATGATTTATCAAGGATGATGTGGGTTGCGTTCTTAAAAGACAAATCTGAAGCTTTTGAGAAGTTCAAAATATTCAAAACTAAGGTCAAAAATGAATCTTGATTAAAGGTAAAATGTCTAAGATCAGATAGAGGAGGAATATTCACCTCTAACCAGTTTTATGACTACTGCGAAGAACATGGAGTCAAAAGATAGTTAAGTGCACCTAGAACCCCTCAGCAGAATGAGATTGCAGAAAGAAGGAACATGATAATACTTGACACAGCGTACACTATCATGATTGAAGGAAAGGTTGCCGATACCTATTGGAGAGATGCAGTCAATACAATAGTCTATACTATCAATAGAATCTAGTTAAGGCTAGGCACAGGCAAAACACCTTATGAACTTTGGTTTGGTAATGTATCTACTGTAAAATACTTCAGAATCTTTAGAAGCAAGTGCTACATCAAGAGAGATGATAGTATTGGAAATTTTGATGCTAGAAGTGATGAAGGTATTTTTCTTGGTTACTCTACTAAAAGAAAATCCTATAGATGTTTTAATCTAAGATTAAAGAAGATCATTGAAATTATTGATGTAAATATTGATGAGAAGATTGTGATTCAATAAAGATATTATGAATGTGCTCCCATGATTGAAGATGAACCCAAACCTATCAGTAAAGACACAGTTATTGAAGAAATATTTGACTATATTGATGTTTCATGCAAAAATCATGAACCAATTCAAGAAGAATCATAGATTACAGATGAGAGTGTCACTCCTAAAAACTCAAAATACACATCTAACTACCACTCTAAGAAAGACATCATTGAAGATTAGAGTACTTAAGTCTTGACAAGATCTAGAGAAAAAGGTTCAACCATTGATGAAGAGGTATGTTTACTTTCTTAGATTTAACCCTTAAGTGTTGAAGATGCATGCAATGATTCAGATTGGCAAAGTGCTATGCAAGAAGAATTGGATCAAATAATCAAGAATGATACATGGGAACTGGTCCATAGACCTCATGACAAGAATGTGATTGGAACAAAGTGGATATTCAAGAATAAGATGAATGAAAAAGGTACAGTGGTAAGAAATAAAGAAAGACTGCTATGTAAAGGATATGCACAGAGAAAAGGAATAGACTACACTGATAAATTTTCCCCTATGAGCAGACTGGAAGCTATCAAGTTGTTTCTGGCCTATGCAACATTCAAGAACTTTAATGTATATCAAATGGATGTCAAGTTATATTTTCTGAACGATGACTTGAAGGAAGAAGTTTACATAGAATAGCTTAAAGGGTTTAATCTATCAGACAAACCAGACATGGTATGCAGACTAAAGAAAGAACTTTATAGACTTAAATAGGCCCCAAGAGCATGGTATGAGAGACTTGATGGTTACTTAACAAAGATAGGATTCAGAAAAGGAGAAATAGATTGTAACTTATTCATAAGAGAGATAGATGAAGGATTACTATTTGTTGCTATTTTTATTAATGACATTATCTTTGGAGGTAATGACAAGCTTAGTGCAGAATTTGTCAAAGAGATGCAAAGTGAGTTTGAAATGAGCATGATTGGACCAATCAAATATTTTTTGGGATTGAATATAAAACAATCAGACAAAGGCATATTTATAAATCAGTCTAAGTATGTGAAGGAAATATTGAAGACTTTCAAAATGGAAGATTGCAAACCTGTAAGCACCCCCATGATAACATGAAGAAATATTTCTAAAGATGGTGATTCCACAGTAGTTGACAAGACACTATACAAGTCTATGATTGGAAAAATCATATATCTTACTCAATCTAGACCAGACATTTCCAATGCAGTTGGCATTGTTGGAAGATTTGTAGCTAAACCTAAAAAAAACCACCTAATGGCAATAAAAATAATATTCAGATACCTAAAGGGGACTATATACTATGGTTTATGGTATCCTAAGTCAGAAAATATATAACTTCATGTGTATACAGTTGCAGATTGCGTAGGTTGTGTTGATGACAAGAAGAGTACCTCAAGAGGAGCAGTATTTCTTGGAGACAGGTTGGTTACTTGGACAAGCAAGAAGCAAAACTATATCTCTCAGTCGATATCAGAAGTTGAGTATGTTGCAGCAGCACTGAATTGTTCAACAATGGTTTTGATCGAATAGATGATTAAAGAATTTGGTATTCAAATTGATCATCTTATTGTTATTCATTGTGATAATACTAGCACTATCAATATGTCAAAGAATCCTGTGATGCACGCAAAGATAAAACACATTGAGATCAAATACCACTTTCTAAGAGAGAAATTTGTAGACAGAGAAGTAAAGCTAGATTATATGAGCACTAAAGAAAAGTTAGCAGATATTTTTACAAAGCCTTTATCAAAAGATACTTTTGAGTATCTCAGGGAGAAGCTAGGATTAATTCCCTTTCCTGAGTCTGATTAAAATTTACATCAAAGAACATCAGTCCTTGGTGATTGATGAATGGTTGAATACTCTACTTCTGGAGTAGTACCTGTGCTTATTTGTGTTTGGCACCCCTTGCCATTGATGTTAAAGGGGGAGTATATAGTAAGGAGGATCATATACTCTGGGACAGTATATAGTCAGGAAAACAAAACATAGTCAGAGGAGCTACAACAGTGAAGAGGAACCTTTGATGAGGATATTGAGAAGATTGTAATAAAGAAAGGAATCACTTTTGGATTGACGGTGTTCTTAATCATATGTTCCCATCAGTGTCAAAGGGGGAGATAGTTGGAGATTTGCTTTTGTGCAAATTGTTGATTGTATGTTTGTCATTGATGTCAACATATAATATACAATGGTTTTCTATATGCAATTACCAGTACATATGTTTTGGAGCCTTGTGTGTTTATTTCCATGGTGTACAAATGTCCTGGTTGCTATGTGCATTCACAAAGATTTAGATATGTAGTTTCAGTGGAGATATGTTAATCTGTTGATGTGGATGAAAGTCTTGTTGCTGTTACAAAACCAGCTTGGCTCTATTCTGAGATCTTTCTCCTAGATCTATTAGGGTGTTCATAACCCTAAACCGAGGTAAGTCACTCTCAACTTTACCTCCTCTTCAAGACTCAGTCCCCCATTGAAATTATTTGCATCCCCTTCTTGTCAAAACTACACAAATAGATTCATTCTAATCACTTAATCAATTTTTTCTTAACATTTCTTTCATTCTCTTCCCTAACTGGACTATTACCAAGCTCGCCTAGGGTAAGACCTTCAAAATATTTGTTGTTTCTTCTCCTACTGAAAAAAAAAAGGAAACTATGTACAAGGGCTCTTCTCGAGTTCCATTCCAAAACATGATTCTCACCATGTTTTCAGGAATCTTGAGGGGCCATTACTGTTTACAACCCAGAATGGGTGAAGAACTAATAACTTGCAAAATAGAAAATAAAGTAACTAATCTTCTTGCATGCAAAAGGAACCACAAATAAACTTTATATCCACTAAACACACAGTCTACAACTTCTCATTACTGGAAACAAAAAAAAATAGTTCAATAATCTACAAATATCTAACTTTCCTGTAGCTTCTCTTCTTCTTCAATCTCTACCCTCTCTAGATCTCTAAAATGAAGGCTTGGAATGTTATTAATAACCATCTTCTCATAGGAAACAACCCTAACGGTCCACTCATTCGCAAGAATCTCTTTAGGAACTGTTACACTAACCATACTATCCATAAAAGACAATATCCACTTTTCATGGGCCATTACAACTGAATATTGTCGGGCAACAGTAAAGAAAACCGAGCTCCAGTGTAGGCTGAGCTTCTAGGCAGTGTAGGTTGAGATGTTAGGTAGTGTAGGCTAAGTTGTTAGGAAGTGTAGGTCAAGCTGCTAGGAAGTGTAGGTCGAGCCGCTAGGAAATGTAGGTTGAGCTGCTAGGCAATGTAGTCTAAGCTGCTAGGCACTAGTGTAGGCTGAGTGCCAGTGATACCAAGAATCTTATCCAAGGTTCCTGATGCCTTGGTTGGATTTCCAGAGGCTTACCAAATACCTCACACACAAACACAACTAAAGGAAACCAACTAAGCAACTTATCAAGACATGGATTAACCTAGTCATATCTATCTTAGGGAAACAATGACCTTTTAAGGTCCACACACACTCTCTTGACTTGGCTAGAGGCAGTACATGCAAGAAATAAGGAGCTAGGGGTTTGAGTTAGGTGTGCTCCTACACCATACTCCCCCAGATAAAATAAAGGGTAATCCATCCTTAGATTGAGCATGTTTGGATTAATTCCCAACCTCTTGAAGTCTATTTCTCTGATCCAAGTAGCATCAACATCCTCTTTTTCATGACATTTGACAAGGTGCTCCATATAGTCTTTGTTCCTAGTTTTCTTGTAGACCCTTGAGTCTAGTATCTTTTCAGTTGTCATAGATGGAGTAGTGGTTAATTTTAGATCTTTTACCTCTTCTATTACCTCTTGAAGGTTCTGATCAACATCTTGAATTGGTCCTTTGTATGCTATAAAACCTGCAATGTTGAAAATTGGTGACAACCTAGTGTCCTTAGGAAGCTCCACCTTGTATGCATTGTTTCCATACTTTGCAAGTATCTTACATGGAACTATCCTCTTCATTTATAGCTTGTGAGGAACACATTTTTGCAGCCTATGTTTTTTCAAGTGTACCACCACAAAGTCTCCAATCTAAAACTGAACATCCCTCTTTGTTGCATCCACCTTTTGCTTTACCTTTTCAACATTTTCAATCAATTTCTTTCTCACACTTTCATGGACTTCCCTCATTGAATGAGAAAATTCCTCAGCATATCCACTACCATGTGTTCCTTCCTTCAATTCTCTAAGTTCAAAAATTCCTCTTGGGTGAAAGCCATAAATAATTTCAAAAGGACTCTTATCAGTCAATCTGTTCACTATATCATTGTATGCATATTTAGCTTGTCCAATGAGTTGGTGCCATGCTTGACCATACTTCTCTGTGAGGCATCTCAGAAAGTTACCAAAATTCCTATTGACTACCTCTATTTTTCCATTTGTGTGTGGATGATAGGAAGATCTAAAAGACAAGTTAGTGCCCAAATTTTGCCATAAGGTCTTCCAAAAATGACTCATGAATTTGGTGTCCCTTTCTGAAACAATACTAAGTGGGAGTCCATGGATCCTCACCATTCCATTGGAAAACAATTGAACAATGTTACAAGCATCATGAATAGTCTTGCAAGGTATGAAATGAGCCATCTTGCTAAATCTGTCCACAACAACATAAATATTGTCATACCCCTGCCTTGTTCTTGGCAAACAAACTACAAAATCCATGCTTATGCATTCCCATGGTTTGGTTGGGATTGGAAGTGGCTGGTAAAGACCTACATTGGAAGATGTGCCCTTTTCTTTTCGACACACTAAACAACTCTAAACATACTGTCTAATAGCTCTATTCATTCTAGGCCAAAAATAGAACCTAGTGACTAGCTCTTGAGTCTTACTAACTCCAAAATGACCACTAAGTGCTCCATTGCATTTTTCTTGAATCAAATTCTCCCTCATAGACCCTTTAGGAACACAAAGCTGACCTCCTTTAAACAATAAATCATTCTGCAAAGTATATTAAAAAAACTCACCATGTAAGTTGTTTTTAAACTCTTTGCATACCTTGTAAATTTGGGCAAAATCTTCATCTTCAGCATATAGGTCTTTGAAGCTATCAATACCGATGCTTTGTAGCTGAAATTCTTAGACTATGAGCAGCCTTCTTCTCAATGCATCAGTAACCTTATTCTGTACTCCATTTTTATGCTTGATATTGAAAGTGTAGGCTTGTAGATACTCCACCCACTTCATGTGCTTGCTGCTAAGTTTGTCTTTAGAGTTAAGGAAGCTAAGAACTTGGTTATCATTATATACTATGAACTCCTTTGGGAGAAAGTAGTGCCTCCACTTCTTGAGTGATTGGACTAGAGCATACAACTCTAAGTCATAAGAAGAGTACCTCTTCTTTGCATCATTTAGCTTCTCACTATGGAAAGCTACTGGTCTTCTTTCTTGGCTTATGATAGCCCCAATGGCCACATTACTTGCATCACATTCTACTATTAAAATCTTATTAGAGCTTGGAAGAACTAGAATAAGCAACTCTTCTATCTTCTCCCTGAGTGTTTCAAACCCTTTTCCAGCTTGCAGTGTCCATTGAAACTTTGTCTTTATCCCACCTTTAATGGTGTCTAACATAGGTGCATAAATCCCACTAAAATGTCTAATGAACTTTTTGTAATACTAAGCTAAACCATGGAAAATTCTCACCTCAGTTACAGCCTTGGGAGTAGGCCAACTTAGAATGACATCCACCTTTTCTTGGTCCATTTTGAGGTTACCCTGTGACAAAACAAAACTGAGATATACAAGCTCCTGCTTCATGAAATCACACTTCTCCAAATTGATCATTATCTTTTCATCATGCAATTTCTTGAAAACAATTTTCAAATTCCTAATATGCTCCTCCTTAGTTCCACTAAAAACTAAAATGTCATCTAGGTAGACAACAACAAACTTACCAATGCATTCTACCAATACCTCATTCATAAGCCTCATAAAAGTTGAGGGAGCATTAGACAAACCAAATGGCATTAAAATCCATTCATACAAACCTTCTATATTTTTGAAGGTCATCTTCCATTCATCTCCTTCATTTATCTTGATTTGGTGGTAGCCACTCTTAAGATTAATCTTGCTAAAGTACTTTGCCTCCCCTAAACAATCCATTAGATCTTAAATTCTGGGTATTGGGAACCTATACCTAATGGTGATTCTATTAATGGCTCTAGAATTAGTACAAAGTCTCCAAGATTCTCCTTTCTTAGGTGCTAAAATAGTAGGGACTGCACATGGGCTTATGCTTTTTCTAATTAGGCCTTGGTCTAATAACTCTCTAATTTGCTTGGCTATATCCTCATTTTGTTGAGGGGTCATATTATAGGCATATTTTTTTGGGTAAGGTAGCTCCTGTTATGAAGTCAATATTATGGATAACAAGTCTCTTAGGAGGTAGGGGAGTGGGCTGGCCATCATTCACAATATCCTTATACTCTTCAAGTATTTCTTTTACCTCATTTGGTATCTTTGATTTCTTGACAACAACTTCATCTTTTGGCTTCAATACTAAAGAAAACCCAACTCCTTCTCCTTCTTCTAGGGTCTTTAAGAGCTCCTTCTCACCAACCATGAGCACACTTGGACATGATGTCCTCATCTCTCCTTCTTCTATGAGGGACTTAATTTTGAAAGTCACCCCATATTTCTTGAATGAGTATGCATTCTTGGTTCTATCATGCATGGCTTGCCTATCAAATTGCCATGGCCTTCCAAGTAGAAGGTGGCATGCATTCATGGGAAGAATGTCACATAGAACTCTATCTTTATACTTACCAATGGCGAATTCTATCCATGATTGTTCTCCTACAAATACATGATGTCCTTTTTTGAGCCATGTAACCTTGTATGGATTGTCATGTGGAATCCTTTTCAAATTTAACTTGGTGGCTGCCTCTTCACTAATAATATTATCAGTTGAGCCTGAATCAATAATGACTCTACACAGCTTCCTTGTGATCTTGCACTTCACTCTAAAGAGTGCTCTCCTTTGGCTTGGTTCTTTTTTTCTTGGCTCTCTGATTACGGTCCTCTTTATCATGAGGTTCTCACCTTCCTCTGATTCTAATGGTACCTCAAATGGCTTGTTGCTACAACTTGATTCTTCTTGGACATAGTTAACTCTCTTTCTACCTCCTTGAGAATTAGAACCTTTTTCAGGACACCTATAGGCAGGATTCCCTAGCTGGCTGCAGTGGTAGCACTTCATGGTGGCAAATTAAGATGCTCCTCTTCCTTAATTGCTACTACTCCTTCCTCTCCAACAAGTGTTAGAGCCTCTACCTCTATTGAAACCTCCTCTATGTGATTTTTCTTCCTGATTTTCAGTGAGCTTGTTCTCACTTTTCTTCCTTGAATCTGATCCTCTTCCACCATAGCCTCCTTTTCCTCTTCCTTCTCTACCTCTACCTCTTCCTCTGAATTTTGATTCTGATCTCTTTTTGTTCTTCTCTTCCACTTTCAATGCAAGTTGAAAACACTTATGGATGACTATGGGAGTCCACAAACTAATTCCTCTTGGATATTCCATTTTAGGCCTCCAAGATACCTAGCCACCTTGATAGTCTCATCCTCTTGGACTCTTGACCTCAAGCACATTTTTTGGAATTGTTCAGTATACATAGTCACATCCAAATATTTTTGTTTCAAACTCTACCTCTTCTTGTGTAACTAGATTTCATATTCCTCAGGTAGGTATTTCTCCTTTACCTTGTTTAAAATGGCCTTCCAATTTGAAATTGGATGCTTACCCATCTTCTCCCTCTCTTCTTGGAGGTATTTCCACCATGTTAATGTTGAACATCTTGACCTTGACTTTGAAAATTTTACCTTCTATGCTTCAATTATGCGCTCACATTCAAAATGATTATCAATACCTTCTATCCACTCCACAACTAGTTCACTATCCTTTTTTCAATTAAAGAATGGAATTCCTTCAAGAATTTTACCTCCTAGGGCTCTGAGAGATTTTAGAAATGGCTCCTCACTCATTTGAGGGTCTGGTTCAAGTATTAGGTCTTCTTCATCAAATTTATTCTTCCCTCTATTGTTGCTGACTTCATCTCCTTCTTTTATTTTAGTTGCATCTTCAACTTCTTGAAGTTTTACCTTCATCTCATCCAAGGCTTCTTCAAGGAGTCTACTCCTTTCCCTTTGATCCTTTATCACTCTCTTCTGCTCATTTCCTTCCTTTGCAATATTTTCATTGGTGACCATCTTGTTTTCACCTACTGATACTATTTGCTGGAACATTTACCACAAGCCCAATCAATTCAAGCTCTGATACCAATCTGGTGTGGATGAAAGTCTTGTTGCTATTACAAAACCAACTTGGCTCTATTCTGAGATATTTCTCCTAGATCTATTAGGGTTTTCACAACCCTAAACTCAGGTAAGTCACTCTCAAATTTACCTCCTCTTCAAGACTCAGTCCCCCATCAAAATTCTTTTTATCTCCATCTTACTAAACCTACACAAATAGATTCATTCTACTCAATTATTCAATTTTTTTTTAACATTGCTTTCATTCTCTTCCCTAACCAGACTATTACCAATGTCACCTAGGGTAAGATCTCTAGAATCTTTGCTCTTGCTTCTCCAATAAAAAATAAAAAGGAAACTATGTACAAGGGCTCCTCTCGAGTTCCTTTACAACACATGATTCTCACCATGTTATCAGGAATCTCGAGGGGCCATTACTATTTACAACCTAGAACGGGTGAAGAACTAATAACTTCCAAAATTAAAAAATAAAGTAACTAATCTACTTGCATGCAAAAGGAACCACAAAGAAACTTGATATCCACTAAACACACTATCTGCAGCTTCTCATTACTAGAAACAAAACAAAATACTACAATAATCTACAAATCTCTAACTTTCCTATAGCTTCTCTTCTTCTTCAATCTCTACCCTGTCTAGATCTCTCAAATGAAGGCTTGGGATGTTATTAATAACCATCCTATCATAGGAAATAGCCCTAATGGTCCACTCATTTGCAAGAATCTCTTTAGGAACCGTTACACTAACCATACTATCCATAAAAGACAAGATCTAGTTTTTATAGGTGGTTATGACTGAATATTGCTAAGCAGTAGTAAAGCAAACCAAGCTCTAGTGTTGGCTGAGCTGCTAGGCACCAGTGTAGGCTGAGCTACTAGGCAGTGTAGTCCGAGCTTCTAGGCACTATAGACTGAGCTTCTTGGTAGTGTAGGCCAAGCTGCTAGGCAGTGTAGGCCGAGCTACTAGGCAATGTAGGCCAAGCTACTAGGCAGTGTAGGCCAAGCTTCTAGGAAATGTAGGCTAAGCTACTAGGTAGTGTAGGCTGAGCTGCTATGCATTAGTGTAGGTTGAGTTCCAGTGATACCAAGAAGCTTATCCAAGGTTCCTGATGCCTTGGTTGGATTTTCAGAGGCTTACCAACTACCTCACACACACACAACTAAAGGAAACCAACTAAGAAACCTATCTAGACATGGATTGACCTAGTCCTATCTATCTCAGGGAAAAAAATGACCTTCTAAGGTCCACACACACTCTCATGACTTGGCTAGAGTTAGTAAATTTCATAAATAAGGAGATAGGGGTTTGAGTTAGGCGTACTCCTGCACCATCTATTTTGACAGTTACGATGTCTAAAGATTATCTGTGAAGTACCGATGTAATTACATTGTTTCTTGAGTTGTGCCTATCTTTGGGATATGCATGTTTTTATTCATGTTTAGTTATGAGTTAACAATAATTATATAAAGGTGCTAAACGTGTTCTAACATAAGTGGGATGATTGAGTCAATTTGGTAGAGACAACTATGTGAAGTGTCACATCTATTCAGTTTGAGTTGCGTGGTTCTAATTAGGTTGTGTGCTTGATTTGGCTGACTAAAGAAGTATTGAAGGGACTCCTAAAGTTTACTAAGATCACATCTTTTGGGGAAGATACTTATAGTAGTTCATTTGATGAACGCTAAGTGTGAATGATAAGAGGAGATACATAAAAAGTATAAAACAGAATGTCTGTTGTTTTGGGACAGTAAAGATATTTCATTCATCAAGAAAAGATCTATGTGAAGAAGAAGTGAAATCATAAAATACACTAGAACTGATCAAGACAGAAGGTCTACTCAAACAGTTCATTTATTAGATATAGTGCATATCTATTTTACTAAAGGTTGCAGCCTTCATCATTTTAGTAGTGAAATTTTTGGACAGTGAGTCCTCACCCCTAACAGGGTTATTTGTAAAAGACTCCTAATAGGGTCAGACCCTTAACCAAGTCACTGTACTTATTACATTGTAAAGAACAACTCCTAATAGGGTTGCAAGATCTTCTAACAGGGATAATTATACTCAAGTACAGTTCTTTGTGGGTGCTAATTCCCACTGGGGTTTTTACCTATTTGGTTTCCCTGTAACCAAAATTGTTGTGTTCTATATTGTGTTATCTGAATGTGTTAATGATTAATGTTATTCTGTAGTTAATTGGAGAAAAGAATAAAACTAGTTGATAAATTATTCATCCACCCCCTCTCAGTTATCCCTTGGGACTATTCAAACACTTTTCTCTTTGGAATAGAATATTCCTGATGGTGAATCCTTGATGGGTTGACTAGTGAGTAGCCACATTCACTAGGCAGTTCAAATACATCTTTCTAGTTGTACTGTTTCATTGTGTGATTCACAATGGGACATAGGTTCTCATTAGGTGAGGTAATCCCACCCTCTCTCTTTTTCTTTTACTAGTGATGTCTCTCTTATTTTAATCTTGGGGTTGACAAACACTTGGGTCCCTAGGGGCTTGAGGATTTCTTTGTCCCTTTTATTTCAATAAGATTATCTTTTCTTTGTGATCTTCTTTACCAAGAGTTTGTATCGATTCCATACTATTGCTAAAGTGGGGGCTAAATGTATCATTGGGAAATGGAATTAATTCTATTTAGGACTGGTTTGGCCCTCCGAGTAAGTGGTTTGGAGTCATGTCAAATGCCTTGAATGGGTCTTTGACTTGGATCTGGTTTTTCCCCTATCCTGCCCTATTTTCCACTTCTCTCCTACCTGTTTCTGGTATCTTGCTCTGAGATTTTGAGGTTCTTAACCATAGGGTCAAGGTCCACCTTCTATGTCAATTTTGACCTCAACCCTAACCTATTTCAAGGTCAACCTCAACCCTTCCATAGGGTCTAAATTTCAAATTTCAATGATTTTTAGATGTCGGTGTTTGGAAAGAATTATTTCTCGCTTTCGGGTTGGCTGTTTTGGGCTCCGAAGTGGAGAATCTTAAAAATATATTTAATATGGGTCCACTTCTAGGGGTATGAGCCTTATTGGATTTTATTTCTCATATGTCAGCCTCTCTATAAGTTTGTTTCCTATACTAGTATAGAAGGAAGCCTTCTCCTCTCATTTTCAAGAATAATGATGATCCACACAAAAGAAGGATAATCTACACATAACCTATGGAAGAAATTGTCTACTTTCAAGCATTCAAGAATTCAATCATTCAAGCATTCAAGATTCAATTCATTAAGGAGATCCATTCGTATCCATTGAAGGATTCAAGCTCTATGGAGACCTCTTGTTGAAGATTTATCCATCCATATCCATTCAAGCTTCTTCCTGTCCCAAGATACATTCAATATTGATTTTGAAGATGTAAATTCAATTGATTTGAGATATCATACATCCTAAATCCTACATTCTACATCCATTTGGAGCATCCATACTTGTGGATTCAAGGATTTGAATCCTCCACAAGGGTTTCAACATAAGAAAGGTGAATAGTTTTATTTACTTTGTTTATTACTGTAATTTCAATTCTATTTCAAGGTTAATTCCAAAACTAAGGTTTTACCAAGGAAAATCCCCCCATCCAAAAAAAAAAAACCCTTTTTCTTATAGGTATAGGTATGGAACAATGAATTACAGAGTAGATTCAAATATTCTTTTTGGCATACTTTTGGGATCCACAAACAAATTTTCCATCAAAGCAGTGCAAGTCAAGGTCAACATAAAGGGGTACAATTGTGCCCCCCATATTTGGGTCAAGGTCTACCTTTCTTAGAAAAGAAAATGATTTCTGGGTTTTCTCTGTCTCTGTGTTTCAAGGAAAAGGAAGGTTGCAGAATTTCCAGAAGCTTAGTACAGACACCAGAAAATAGCAGTTTCTAGATCTTCTATACTTTGAGGTTAGTATTTGTCTTCAATTAATTTCAATTAAGATTTTAATATTTTTAGATCTATTATACACTCTCCTAAAAAATGGAATGTAAGGTTTTCCTCTTTCTTCTTATTTCTAATTGATTGATTCATTTGTGCATTGACCATTTTCTTGTGTTTAATCAATTTGGATCTTTCCTTTTTGAATTTGGGGCTAAGAGGAGAATCTTACCTTCCCCAGACTTTTCAAATGTAAAGGGGTATTATTTAGATGTTCAATTCTCTTGTTCACATTACCTCATTACATTTTATCTATTTTTCCCCTTTACAATATCCTACTCACTCTCCTTCTTATAAAGCTTCTAAGAACTCCTTTTCACTTACCAAAAGAATAGTAGGGTCTGTGGGCTTCACTTCTCCTTCTTCTAACAGTGAGTAGATTTTGAAAGTCACACCATCTTTCTTTAAATAATATGCATTTTTGGCTCCATCATGCATTGCTTGTCTATCAAATTTCCATGGCCTTCCTAGTAAGAGGTGACATGCATTCATTGGTAGTACATCACATAGTACCTTATCTTTGTACCTTCCAATAGAGAAGTCTACCCATGTTTGTGCATTTACAATGACATGTTGTTCCTTTTTCAACCAAGTAACCTTGTATGGATTTCTATGTGGAATCCTCTTCATTTTGAGTTTCCTAACTGCCTCCTCTAAGACAATATTGTTAGTGGACCCTGAGTCAATGATGATTTTACACAACTTTCCCTTCAATTTTCACTTCACTCGAAGTATTGATCTTCCCTGGCTCAGTTCTTCTCTCTCTGGTTATTTAATCAGTGTTCTTCTTGTCATTAAATTCTCTCCCTCTTCTGACTCTAAAATAACTTCAGGGTTTTTGTTACTTCCATTAGATTCTTCTTGAAGAAAATTGACTCTCTTCTCACTCCCTTGGGAAGTAGATCCTTTCTATGGACACCTATAGGCAAGGTGTCCCATTTCTTTGTAATAATAGCACTTCATTGTTGAAAAATGGGAACCTCTTCCTTGGCTATTGTTCCTTCTTCTCCAATTTCTATTAGAGCCTCTTCTGTTGGAGATTTGACTCTGAGCAGTTGATTGATTGTATGTTTTTCATTGATGACAACATATAATACCTAGTAGTAATTCTGTATGTACTTATCAGAATGATGATATGAATACTTGTGTGAATAGATACATGTTTTTTACATGTTTATTATGTTATGTTCATACATGCAGACCGAGATATGATGTTTCAGTAAAGTTATGTAATTCTGTTATTGGCAGTTACAGTTCTAGAAGTGTAACGGTTTAGGGCTGATGTATATCATGTGTTTCTTTAGTTGCACCTATCTTCTATATATGCATGTGTATATTCATGATTAGTTATGAGTCAATGATATTAATCCAAAGGTGCCAAACGTGTTTCAATAAGATTGCAAAGTTAGAGTTAAATTGGTGAGGCCGACTTAGTGAAGCGTCATGTCTATTCAGTTTATACTTGCACAGTTGTAATAATGCTTGCATGCTTAGTAGAGTTGACAAGGATGTTATAAAGAGTTTTCTTATAGGTCCCATGATCTCATACTATGAGGAAGATACTTATAGCAAGTCAAAGGTGACACACTAAGCGTGAATGATATGAAAAGATAAGAAATATGTACAGAGAAGATTATCACAGTTGGTTCATTCATCAAGAGTCTATGTGAAGAAGAAGTGAAATATTGCAATACATTGGAACTGATCAAGACAACAGGTCTACTCTATAGTTCATCATCAGATATAGTGCATATCTATTATACAGAAGGTTGTAGCCTTCACCATCAAGCAGTGATCTTTTGGACAGTCAGTCCACCACCCCTAACAGGGTTATTTGTAAAAGACTCGTGACATGGTCCAACCCTTAACCAGGTCACTATACTTATTGAATTGTAATGTAAAACTCCTAACAGGGTTGAAATATCTTCTAACAGGGATTAATACAAACAACTATAGTTTATTGTGGGTGCTAATTCCCACCGGGGTTTTTACCATTTGGTTTCCCCGTAATAAAATTGTGTGTTGAGTATTATGTTATCTGATTAAGCATTTACTTTTTTATATTCTAAAGTTAAAGAAGTAAAAAGAACTGAAGTTACTGATAACTGATTCACCCCCCCCCCCCCTCTCAGTTATCCTTTGANCTGAAGTTACTGATAACTGATTCCCCCCCCCCCCCCCTCTCAGTTATCCTTTGAGACTATTCTAACAATTGGTATCAGAGCGAAGTTCCTTGGAGAAGAAGCCTAACAAATTAAGGTAGATCAGATGTCTTACTTCAAAAAAGAAAGCCCTAAGTTCGATGGAGAAAATTATCTAGATTGGAAAAACAAAATCATAACACATCTATAGTGTGTTGGATTTGAGATCTTTGAAATTTCTACACAAGAGGTTGCAATTCCATCTCTGAAAGACCTTGCAAAGGATGATACTACTAATAGACAAAAGGATATATTTAAACATAATGCTATTGCTAAAGAAGCCCTAATTAGCACCTTATCTGACAGTGAATTTGCTGAAAACGAGAAGATTGACAGAGCATATACCATATGGAATTATTTAGAAGATATGTTTGAAGTAGATATTCAAGTAAAGAATGCATGTAGGAAGACATCGAAAAAGAAATATAACAGTCTTGAGATGTTACCTGAAGAGAACATTAGAGCTTACAATTAGAGGATAAATGAAGCAGTCTTTGGAATCAGAAACATTGGTGGAGAAATATCAGAAGAAGATATAATGGACAAGTTGCTAACTACATTAACATCAAACTATGAAAACAAGATCAGTATTCAAGAGGAAACTATGCAATTCTCACAAGACTTCAAGAGAGAGACCTTGATTAGCAAAATCTCCACATTTGAGATATCAAGATTGAAGACTAAACCTAAAAGTGAAACTGCTTTCAAAGCCTCAGTCCATGGTAAGAAATCCTTACAAACTTCCAGTCATAATGAGAAAGAAGAAGTTGATGAAGAACTAGTAGAAATAATTTCTATGATTGCTAGAAGAGAAAAGAAAGGTAAAGGAAAATATGAAGGACAACTTCCATTCAAATGTTTTTCATGTAACAAGATTGGTCACTTTGCATCTAAGTGTATCACAAGAGTCAAGAAGTTCAGATCTGATTACAAACCCAAATATAAGAAGGAATGCTATCATGCTGAAGAAGGTGTAACTGATGAATATTTAGGAGAAGATGAAATTGGATTCATTTCCCTTAGAGACATGGAAAGGTTGCTTGAGGAAATGGACATTGAAGATGAAAAGGAAGAACAAAAGCTAGCCCTAATTTCCAAAGCAGACATCAGAACTGATTGGATTATTAATAGTGGATGCTCCCATCATATGATAGGTCACAAAGATAGATTTTTTCAGTTGGACAAACACAAAGGTGGTATGGTTAGATTTGGAGATAATACTCCTAAACCTATCATAGGTAGAGGTTCTATCACTTTGGATGTAAAGAACAAGACTGATGATGTTCTATATGTTGATGGATTACATTATAACTTTCTGAGTGTTGGACAAATACTTAACAAAGGTTATCATTTAGAGTTCAAAGACAACAAGTGCATCATTAAAAACAAGGATGGAGACATGATTGCATCAGGCTCCAAAACAAAAGGTAATTTTTTTCAGCTTAATTCTGATGTAAGTTGCTTTGTTGCTAAGGTGGATGACAGTTGGTTATGGCACAAGAGACTTTATCATATCAATTTTGTCAATATAGTAAAGATCAGAAATGTTAAGGCAGTTAGAGACCTTCCTAGTATTGCAAGACCTATTGACACTATATGCAGGGAATGTGTTATGGGAAAGCATGTAAGGAGTTCCTTCAGAAGCAAGTAAAACTCAGCTGAAAACAAATTAGACCTAGTGCATACATATTTGTGTGGTCCTACCCAAACAAGATCATACTACAAAGAAAGGTATTTCATTTTGTTTTTTGATGACTTTTCTAGGATGATGTGGGTTGCGTTCTTAAAGGAGAAATCTGAAGCATTTGAGAAGTTCAAAATATTCAAAGCTAAAGTTGAGAATGAATCCAGATTGAAACTAAAATGTCTGAGATCAAATAGAGGAGGAGAGTTCACCTCTGATCAATTATATGATTATTGTGAAGAACCTGGTATTAAAATATAGTTAAGTGCACCTAGAACCCCTCAGCAGAATGGGATTGCAGAAAGGAGAACTAGGATGATACTTGATACAGCACGCACTATGATGATTGAAGGAAAGGTTGCACACACCTATTGGAGAGATGTAGTGAACACATCAGTATATACTATCAACAGAACTCAATTGAGGCCAGGTGCGGATAAGACATCCTATGAACTTTGGTTTGGCAATGTACCTACAGTAAAGTATTTCAGAATCTTTGGCAGCAAGTGCTACATCAAGAGAGGTGACGGTGTTGGTAAGTTTGATGCCAGAAATGATGAAGGTATTATCCTTGGTTATTCCACTAAAAGAAAAGCATATATATGTTTCAATTTGAGATTAAAGAAGATAATTGAAAGCATGCATGTTAAGATTGATGAAAAGTTTATGGTTCAAGAGAGGTACTATGAATATGCACCTATGATTGAAGATAAACCCAGACCTAGCAGCAAAGATACTGTTATTGAAGAAATTTTTGATTGCATTGATGTCTCATGCAATGACCCTGAATCAAGCAGAGAAGAATCACATATTACAGAAGAAGAAGACACACCTAAGGTTCCAAAATTCACATCCAGATACCACTCTAAAGATGACATCATTGGAGATTAGAGCAGCAGTGTTTTGACCAGATCTAAAGCAAAAGGTTTAGCAATAGATGAAGAGGTATGTTTACTTTCACAAATTTAACCCTTAAGTGTTAAAGATGCTTGTAATGACTCTGATTGGAAGAATGCAATGAAAGAAGAATTAGATTAGATAATTAAAAATGACACATGGGAATTGTTTCCTAGACCCAGTGACAAAAATGTGATTAGAACAAAGTGGGTATTCAGAAACAAGATGAATGAAGATGGTACAGTAGTAAGAAATAAATCAAGATTGGTATGCAAGGGATATCTGTAGAGAGAAGGAATAGACTACACTGATACAGTTGCCCCTGTGAGTAGACTAGAAGCCATTAAGTTGTTTTTGGCATATGCAACATTCAAAGACTTTAAAGTTTATCAAATGGATGTAAAATCATCTTTTCTGAATGGTGATTTGAATGAAGAAATCTACTTTGAACAACCTAAAGGATTTAGTCTTTCAGATGAACCAGACATGGTATGAAAATTGAAGAAAGCACTCTATGGTCTTAAACAGGCCCCAAGAGCTCGGTATGAGAGACTTGATGGTTATCTCACCAAGATTGGATTCAAGAAAGGAGCAACATATTATAACCTATTCACAAGGGTGACACCTGATGGATTACTATTAGTTGCCACATTTGTTGATGGCATTATCTTTGGAGGTAATGACAAGCTTAGTACAACATTTGCAAAAGAAATGCAGAATGAACTTGAAATGAGTATGATTGGTCCTATAAAATACTTTTTGGGACTGAATGTAAAACAACCAAATAAAGGTATATTCATTAATCAGTCAAAATATGTGAAGGAAATATTGAAGACCTTCTAGATGGAGGATTGTAATCCAGCATGCACTCCCATGATAATAGGAAGCAAGCTGTCAAAGGATGATGATTCCACAGTAGTTGATAAAACATTGTACAAATCTATGATTGGTAAACTCATTTATCTAACTCAATCTAGACCTGACATATCCAATGTAGTTGGCATTGTTGGAAGATTTGTAGCTGAACCCAAGCAGAGTCACCTAGTGGTAGTCAAGAGGATATTCAGATATCTAAAGGGAACTATAAACTATGGTTTATGGTATCCTAAATTAGAGAATGTAAAGCTTCATGTGTATATAGATGTAGATTGGGAAGAATGTATTGATGACAGGAAGAGCACTTTAGGAGGAGGATTATTCCTTGGAAATAGGTTGGTTTCTTGGATATGCAAGAAGAAGAACTGTATTTCTCAGTCAACAGTAGAAGCTGAATATGTTGCAGCAACACTAAATTGTTCAACCATGGTTTGGATCAAGCAGATGGTTAAAGACTTTGGCATTCAAGTTGATTATCCTATTTTTATTCATTGTGATAATACTAGCACTATCAACATGTCTAAGAACCCTATGATGCATGCAAAGACAAAACACATAGAGATCAAGTACCATTTCTTAAGAGAAAAGGTTGCAGACAAAGAAGTAAAATTGGACTATGTGAACACCAAAGAACAATTGGCAGATATTTTCACAAAGCCCTTATCAAAGGATAATTTTGAGTATCTCAGGGAGAATTTGGGAGTAATTCCCTCTCCTAAGTCTATTTAGAAGAAGAAGAAAAGACATCAGTTATTAAGTGACTGATGAATGGTTAACTACTCTACTTCTGGAGTAGTACCTATACCTAAAAGACTATGGCACCCTTTGCCATTGATGTCAAATGGGGAGTATATAGTAAGGAGGAGTATGTACTAAGGGGGAGCATATACTCTGGGGGAGTATGTACATGGAACAAAAACACAGACAAAGGAACTGCAGTAGTTTAAAGAAATCTCTGATGAGGATATTGAGAAGATTGTAAAAGAAAGAGGACACCATGAATAGAGGATGTTTTTGATATAATATTTTTCCATCAATGTCAAAGGGGGAGATTTTTGGAGATTTGATTCTGAGAAGTTGATTGATTGTATGTTTGTCACTGATGACAACATATAATACACAGTAGTAATTCTGTATGTACTTATCAGAATGATGATATGAAGACTTACGTGAATAGATACATGTTGTTGACATGTTTATTATGTTATGTTCATACACGTAGACCTAGATATGATGTTTTAGTATAGTTATGTAATTATGTTATTGGCAGTTACAATTCTGGGAGTGTAACGGTTTAGGGCCGACGTATATCACATGTTTCTTGAGTTGCACCGATCTTCTGTATATATGTGTGTATATTCATGATTAGTTATGAGTTGATGATATTAATCCAAAGGTTCCAAATGTGTTTCAAGAACATTTCAAAGTTAGAGTTAAATTGGTGAGGCCGACTTTGTGATGAATTGCATCTATTCGGTTTATACTTGCGTAGTTGTAATAATTCTTGCATGCTTAGTAGAGCCGACAAGGATATTATGAAGATTTTTCTTATAGGTCCCATGATCTCATACTATGAGGAAGATACTTATAGCAAGTCAAAGGTGACACGCTAAGTGTGAATGATATGAAAAGATAAGAAAGATGTATAGAGAAGATTATCAGAGTTGGTTCATTCATGTCAAGAGTCTATGTGAAGAAGAAGTGAAAGATTGCAATACACTGGTATTGATCAAGACAATAGGTCTACTCTATAGTTCATCATTAGATATAGTGCATATCTATTATACAAAAGGTTGTAGCCTTCACCATCTAGCAGTGAGCTTTTGGATAGTGAGTCCACCACCCCTAACAGGGTTATTTGTAAAAGACTCCTAACAGGTTCTGACCCTTAACTAGGTCACTATACTTATTGCATTGTAATGTAAAACTCCTAACAGGGTTGAAATATCTTATAATAGGGATTACTACAAACAAGTATAGTTTATTGTGGGTGCTAATTCCCACCGGGGTTTTTATCATTTGGTTTCCCCATAATCAAATTGTGTGTTGAGTATTGTGTTATCTGATTAACCATTTACTTTGTTTTATTCTAAAGTTAAAGAAGTAAAAAGAACTGAAGTTACTAATAACTGATTCACCCCGCCCCCCCTCTTATTTATCCTTTGAGACTATTCTAACATCTTTCTCTATTGAAGCCTCTTCTATTTGAGCTTCCCTCTTATTTTTTATTTAATTTAGTCTCTCCTTGAGTCTTTGGTTTTGAACTTCTACCACCGTATCCACCTCTTTGGCCTCTACCATCTCTTCCTCTTCCTCTACCTCTAGTATTTCTTGATTCTTCTTTCTTTTTCAACTTTTCTTCCATCTTAACTACAAGTTGGTGGCACCTCTGAACTATGGTAGGGGTTAGTAGACTCAATTCATCTTGAATAGTCCACCTTATGCCATTTAGATATCTGGCTACCTTCACACTTTCATCTTGTACAACTCTTGACCTCATGCACAACCTTTGAAACTCCTCGGTGTAAGATTTGACATGCAATTCTTTTTTTCTTAGACATTGTCTTTTCTTATGCAACTAAATTTCATAGTCTTCTAGCACATAGGCCTCTCTAATTTTATCTACCATAGCTTTCCAAGTGGTAATGGGTTACTTTCCTTCTTTCTCCCTCTCATCTTGGATAAATTTCCACCAAGTGAGTGTAGAACCTCTAATCCTTGCTTTTTCCACTTTTACCTTTTGGGATTTTGTTATTCCATCACATTCAAAATGGTTTTCAAGTCCTTCAATCCAGTCTAGGACTACTTCTAGTTCCATTTTCCCACTAAATATTGGGATTCCCTCCAATGCCTTTCCACTTAAGGCTTTAAAATCTTTTAAGAAGGTTTCTTCAGTGAGGATGGGGTCTGGTTCAAGGACCTCATCATCTATGGCTATCTCTTTAATCTTGCCTTCAACTTTATCTTTGACTTCCCCAGTCTTCTCTTCCACTTGATCAAATTTATGCTCTAATTGGACCAATCTATCTCTGAGAAATATATTCTCTTCTTTGTGCTCATTTAGTTTCTTTGCAAGTTCTACATTTTTCACCATTGAAGACTCTCATACTAAATTTTTAGGTTATAACATTCACCAAAAGCCTAATCTTATAGGACCTATATTACCAATCTGATAGAGACTCCCTTAGTTTGCTTGCACAAGCTTACTAGGACCCTGCCTATTCCTAATTTTTCCAAGACCCTATTCTTTCTTCTAGGATTTTTCAATTCCTTAATTAATTAGTTTAGGACGTCTTCAATACCTCTCTAAGAGATGGTAACCATTTTCTTCACTAGAGGTGCCTACCAACAAGTCTTTCACTACTTCTTTTCTCCTTCTTGGATAATGCCAAGTGTCTCTTTGACTCCTCTACTTAGAAAGTGTTTTCAATGGATATAATTCATACTAGGGACCTTCTTGGACTTCAATTTATCCCATTAGGATAGGGTATCAATTCTTCTACAAATGATTTCCAAACTCTTTAGGAAACTTGTCTTTTAGGCCTAATTCTTTACTAGCCCTATTTGACTAGTTTTTCCCACTTCTTTCAAAAGTTTCCAAAATAACCCCCAAAAAAATCTAATATTTAGATACCCTTTTCAAAAAAATGAAATGTTTTGTAGGTATTATGGATCGAAGGTCTCCGTATAGTGGATTCCTAGAATTAAGGGTAACTAGGGCCAATTGGACTATTCTTGACTAGTCAAGTGACTTATGCTTCAAAAAGTATCCAAATGGATTGGGAAAGGCCTACTATTATTATGAGGTCTCTTTATAACTTAAATGTTCACAAAAACACTCTTGGTTTCACTATCCCAATCATATCTGTGCATTAAAACACAAATTGATCACTGACAAGAACCTAACTAGATGCACTAGACTCGCCTAGGACTTCGCATTAAAAATAGCCAAACATATTCTTAGAGACCCTCCATTCATATGTACACTATAAAAGGGATCCCCTTATATATCCTTGAAGTTTGTGATGAAATGCACAGTTGGGTTCTATGGGGAAGTCATTTTACTTGAAACTGTCCTGACAAAACCAGTAACTAGCTAACTAAGAAAAGATTTTACAAACCTACTCTACTGACCATAAATAAAATTCAAACCAAAAAAAATCTCTCTAACTACCCTATATACAAGAATCCAACTTGATATTGAGTGATTCAATCCATTAAAGAACTCTAGCAATAAAAAATAATCAACAATGCACTCAAAACAGTATACATACAAACTTCTTGAAATTTGAATTCCTTCTCCACATCAGCTAACCTCTGAAAATGGGCCTCCTTGTGGTTTAATATGCTTTCTACATGTTTTTGGGTGGTTTAAATAACTACCCAACCCTAAACATTGATTGAAATCAATTATTGAAAATGTTGTCATGCAACTTTGCAAAGTTGCAAATGTTGTCATGACAACACTTTGACAACTTTTTCAATATTGTTTCTAACATAGTTTTTGTTGGAGATTTTCATTTGTGCAAATATATGACTGTATGTTTGAAATTAATGACAACATATAATATATAACAGTGTATTGTATTCACTTTTTAGCATGGATATGTTGTAGCCTTGCGAGGTTGTTTTTACATTTCAAACATAGTTATTATACCATGTTCATACACGCAGATTTAGAAGTTCAGTTACAGTTGAGTTATGTTGATCTATTTACCAGCCACAGTTTTAGAAGATTTTTATTTGAAAGATGACAATAATTTTATTGATTCTTCAGTTACGCCTATCTATGGTATATGCTTGTTCAGATTCATGTTTAATTATGAGTCAAAGATGATTAACCAAAGGCGCTAAACATGTTTCATCTGAAGTGTGATGTTTGGGTAATTTTTGTGGAGCCGGCTATGTGAAGTGATGCATCTATTCATTTTGAGTTGTGTGGTTCTAATTATGTTGCATGCTTATTTTAGTCAACAAGAAAAGTATTTAAAGGACTCCTACAGCCGATGTGATTATATCCTTTGAAGAAGATGCATATAGAAGTTCATTTGTGATCACTTTGGGTGAATGATAAGAAAAGAGACAGGAAAAGAGACATAAAAAGAATAGAGAAGAATGCCAGTTGTTTTGGGACAATAAAGCTATTTCATTCATTAGTTAAAGATCTATGTGAAGAATCAAAGAGTGCATACAATTCACTAGAACTAATCAAGACGACAGGTCTACTCAAATAGTTCATTATCAGATACAGTGCATATATTTTTTACTGAAGGTTGCAACCTTCATCATTTTAGCATTTTGATTTTGGACAGTGAGTCCTCACCCCTAATAGGGTTATTTTTAAAAGACTCCTAATAGGGTCTGACCATTAACCAAGTCACTGTTCTTATTGCATTGTAAAGATCAACTCCTAACAAGGTTGTAAGATCTTCTAACAGGGATTATTATACTCTAGTACAGTTCTTTGTGGGTACCGATTGCCACCGGGGTTTTTACCTATTTTGGTTTCCCCGTAACCAAAATTGTGGTGTTATATTCTATGTTATCTTGTTGTATATATGCTTAATCTTATTTTGTACTTAATTAGAGAAAAAGAATTAAAACTAGTAGATAACTGATTCTCCCCCCCCTCTGTGTTATCTCTTGGGACTATTCCTATGAATGGTATTAGAGAAAGGTTGCTTGGAGAGAAATGCTAATAGCTTAAGGTAGATCATATGGCATACTTCAGAAAAGAGAGTCCTAAGTTTGATGGATAAAATTATCTTGACTAGAAAAACAAAATGATAACACATCTTTAGTGTATTGGTTTTGAGATCTATGAGGTTGCTACTCACGCAATTTATGTTCCTACCTTGAAATATCTTGCAGAAGAAGACTCTACTAATAAAAAAAGGAAGTATTCACCCTAAATGCAATTTCCAAAGAAGCCCTAATTAGTGCCTTATCTGATAGTGATTTTTTTGAGATTAAGAAGATAGACAAAGTATATTCAATATGGAAATACCTAGAAGACATGTTTGAAGGAGACATCCAAGCCAAGAATGTGCATAGAAAGACATGGAAGAAAAGATACAACAATTTAGAGATTCTACCTAAAGAAAACATCAGAGCTTACAATTAGAGGATTAATGAAGCAGTCTCAGGAATTAGGAACAATGGTGGAGAAATTTTAGAGGAAGATATAATGGACAAACTAATGACTACATTGACAACAGATTGTGAAACCAAGATAAACATCTTGAATGAAAACATGCAATTTTCAAAGGACTTCAAAAGAAAAACCTTGATCAGCAAAATATCAACATTTGAGATATCAAGATTGAAGATAGAACCTAAAATTAAAACAACTTTCAATGCCTCAGTCCATGGTAAGAAATCCCTGATCATCTCTAGTAATATTGAGAAAGAAGAAGTTGATATAGAACTAGAAGAAATCATTTCTATGATTACTAAGAAAGAAAGGAAAGGTAAAGGAAAATATCAAGGACAACTACCATTCAAATTTTTTTCATGCAACAAAGTTGGCCATTTTTCATCCAAGTGTCCTACAAGAGTCAAGAAGTTTAGATCAGATTACAAACCCAAATATACTAAGGAATGCTATCATACTGAAGATGGTGTGACTGAAGATGATTCAGGAGAAGATGAAATTGGATTCATTGAAATTATAGATAATGAAAAAATGATTGATGAAATAGAAATTCAAGATGAAAAGAAAGCACAATAATTGTCTTTAGTTTCTCAAGCAAACATCAGAACAGACATGATCATAGATAGCGGGTGTTCACATCACATGACAGGAGAGAAAGATAGATTTGTACATATAGATAAGTACAAAGGTGGCATGGTTAGATTTGAGGATAACACTCCCAAACCTATCATAGGTAGAGGATCTATTATCTTAGATGAAAAGAACAAGACAAATTTTGTTATGTATATTGATGGTTTACATCATAACTTACTAAGTGTTGGATAGTTTCTTGATAAACCATATCAGTTAGAGTTCCAAAACAACAGGTGCATTATTAAAAACAAAGAAGGAGAAATGATAGCATCAAGTTCAACGACCAAGGGTAATGTTTTTCAGCTTAAATTTGAAGTAAGTTGTTTTGTTGCAAAAGTACAAAGCATATTCAATATGGAAATACCTAGAAGACATGTTTGAAGGAGACATCCAAGCCAAGAATGTGCATAGAAAGACATGGAAGAAAAGATACAACAATTTAGAGATGCTACCTAAAGAAAACATTAGAGCTTACAATTAGAGGATTAATGAAGTAGTCTCAGGAATCAGGAACAATGGTGGAGAAATTTCAGAGGAAGATATAATGGACAAACTGATGACTACATTGACAATAGATTATGAAATCAAGATAAACATCTTGGATGAAAACATGCAATTTTAAAAGGACTTCAAAAGAGAAACCTTGATCAGCAAAATATCAACATTTGAGATATCAAGATTGAAGATAGAACCTAAAATTAAAACAACTTTCAAAGCCTCAGTCCATGGTAAGAAATCCCTAATCATCTCTAGTAATATTGAGAAAGAAGAAGTTGATATAGAACTAGAAGAAATCATTTCTATGATTACTAAGAAAGAAAGGAAAGGTAAAGGAAAATACCAAGGACAACTACCATTCAAATTTTTTTCATGCAACAAAGTTGGCCATTTTGCATCCAAGTGTCCTACAAGAGTCAAGAAGTTCAGATCAGATTACAAACCCAAATATACTAAGGAATGCTATCATGCTAAAGATGGTGTGACTGAAGATGATTTAGGAGAAGATGAAATTGGATTCGTTGAAATTATAGATAATGAAAAAATGATTGATGAAAAGAAAGCACAATAATTGGCTTTAGTTTCTCAAGCAAACATCAGAATAGACATGATCATAGACAATGGGTGTTCACATCACATGACAGGAGAGAAAGATAGATTTGTACATATAGATAAGTACAAAGGTGGCATGATTAGATTTGAGGATAACACTCCCAAACCTATCATAGGCAGAGGATCTATTACCTTAGATGGAAAGAACAAGACAAATTTTGTTCTGTATATTGATGATTTACATCATAACTTACTAAGTGTTGGATAGTTGCTTGATAAACCATATCAGTTAGAGTTCCAAAACAATAGCTGCATTATTAAAAACAAAGAAGTAGACATGATAGCATCAAGTTAAAATACCAAGGGTAATGTTTTTCAGCTTAAATTTGAAGTAAGTTGTTTTGTTGCAAAAGTGGATGATAGTTGGTTATGGCACAAAATACTTTGTCATATCAATTTTGATGACATAGAAAAGATAAGCAATGTAAAGGTAGTAAGAGACCTTCCTAGTATTGCAAGACCTATTGATAGTATGTGCATGGAATGTGTGATGGGAAAGCATTTGAGGACCTCATTCAGAAGCAAACAGAACTCTGTAGACAACAAATTAGATCTAGTGCATACAGACTTATGTGGGCCTACTCAAACAAGATCATACTATGGTGAAAGGTATTTCATTTTTTTTGGTGATGATTTCTCCAGAATGATGTGGATTGTATTCTTGAAAGACAAATTTGAAGCTTTTGAAAAGTTCAAAATGTTCAAAGATAAAGTTGAAAATGAGTCTGGATTAAAGATAAAATGTCTGAGATCTGATAGAGGAGGAGAATTCACCTCTGACAAGTTTCTTGAGTACTAGGAAGAACATGGGATCAAAAGACAACTAAATGCTCCCAAAACCCCTCAACAAAATGGAATTGCAGAAACAAGAAATGAGATAATACTTGACACAGAGTGCACTATCATGATTGAAGGAAAAGTTGTGCACACCTGTTGGAGAGATGCAGTTAATATAAAAATCTATATTATCAACAAAATTCAACTAAGACCAGGCACATACAAAACACCTTATGAACTTTGGTTTGGTAATGTACCTATAGTAAAATACTTAAGAATCTTTGGAAGTAAGTGCTACATCAAGAGAGATGATGGTGTTGGTAAATTTGATGCTAGAAGAGATGAAGGTATTTTTCTTGGTTACTCTGTAGAGAAGATTGATGTTAAGTTTATGATTCAAGAGAGATATTATGAATATGCACCTATGATTGAAGATGAACCTAGACCTATCAATAAAAAAATAGTTATTGAAGAAATGTTTGACTGTATTGATGTATCATGCAATAACCCTGAACCAAGTCAAAAAGAATCATAGATTACAGATGATAATGTCACACCTAAAATCTCAAAATACACATCTAGATACCATTCAAAAGACATCATTGGAGATCAGAGTAGTAAAGTTTTCACAAGATCCAGAGAAAAAGGTTCAAGCGTTGATGAAGAGGTATATTTACTTTCACAAATTGAAACCTTAAGTATTGAAGATGCGTGTAATGATTTAGATTGGAAAAATGCAATGCAAGAAGAACTAGATCAAATAATTAAGAATGACACATGGGAATTGGTACCTAGACCTTCTGACAAAAATGTGATTGGAACTAAGTGGATATTCAGAAACAAAATAAATGAAGATGGTACAGTGATAAGAAGCAAAGAAAGATTGGTATGTAAAGAATATGCGAGAGAGAAGGAATTGAATATTCTGATACATTTTCCCTTGTGAGAAGACTGGAAGCTATAAATTTGTTTTTAGCTTATGCAACATTCAAAAAATTCAAATCATATCAGATGGATGTCAAGTCATCATTTCTGAATGGTGACTTGAAGGAAGAAGTTTACATAGAGCAGCCTGAAGGATTCAAACTTTTAGACAAACCAAACATGGTATGCCAACTAAAGAAATCCCTCTATAGACTTAAATAGGCCCCAAGAGCATGGTATGAGAGACTTGATGATTACTTGAAAAAAATTGGATTAAAAAAGAGAGCATCAGATTGCAAATTATTCATCAAAGAAACACCTGAAGGATTATTACTTGTTGCTATCTTTTTTGATGACATTATTTTTAGAGGTAATGGCAAGCTTAGTGGAGAATTTTTCAAAGCGATGCAGAGTGAATTTGAAATGAGCATGATTGGACCTATAAAATACTTTTTGGAACTAGATATAAAGCAGACAAATAGAGGTATATTCATAAATCTGTCTAAATATGTGAAGGAGATATTGAAGACATTCAAAATGGAAGATTGCAAGCCAGTAAGCACTTCTATGATAATAGGAAGCAAGCTTTCTAAAAATGATGACTCTAGAGAAGTTGACAAAACACTTTACAAGTCCATGATTGGAAAACTCATATATCTCACTCAATCTAGACCAGATATTTCTAATGCAGTTGGCATTGTTGGGATATTTGAAGCTGAACTAAAGCAAAATCACTTAATGGAAATATAAATAATATTCACATATTTAAAGGGAACTATAGACCATGGTTTATGGTATCCTAATTCAGAAAATGTAGAACATCATGTGTACATAGATGTCGATTGGGTAGGTTGCATTGATGATAGAAAGAGTACCTTAGGAGGAGCAGTATTTCTTGGAGACAGGTTGGTTAATTGGACAAGCAAGAAGAAGAACTGTATTTCTTAGTCAATAGTAGAAGCTAAGTATGTAGCAGCCGCATTAAATTGTTAAACAATGGTTTGGATCAAACAGATGGTTAAAGACTTTGAAATTCAGATTAATTATCCTATTGTCATTCATTGTGACAACACTAGCACTATTAATATGTCAAAGAACCTTGTGATGCATGCAAAGAAAAAACACATAGAAATAAAATATCATTTTTTGCATGTGCAAGATCATAGGGGGCCAAAAAGTGGCGATGTGAAAAAATCCACTTTTCACTCATCCAAAAGTGCATGAAAATATTTATTGACTTTTTAGTAGGCCTGGGTGTCAGTACACCTGGGCAAACCTGACACCAAAGCACAAGCCTAATTGGGTACATGATATTTTCAAGTACCTAAAAATATTGGGTACCCAATTTTTTTGGGTACCTGAAAAAATTGGGTACCCGAAACCCGTGGCATAAATCAAAACCCGCTAGCCACTTTCATCATTTTGGGTTTGGAAAATGGCTTGAAATATCCTATACATGATTTTTTTAGGTACCTGATTGCTCCAACAACAAATTCGACTCCACAGTTTATCTGGTAAGTAAATTCTTTCTATATCTTGATTAATTTTTTACATTTTTATGTTAAATGTAGTTTTTTTGGTCAAAATGGGGTTTTGTATTGATTTTTTTAATAATATATGAAATCAATTTAAAATTTATATTTTTATATTATTTAATCAGGCATAGCTAACAATAATGAAGATAATAACCCTCCCCCACTAAATAATGATCCCCAAAACATTCCATAACCACTTCAAAACCCTCAGTGTTTAGAGGATTTTATGCAAGAGAATTTAAACACTATACAAGGTTTCAAAAACACATATCAGAATATACCTATGTTAGCTCCTATGCTTGCCACCCTAAATACCATTGTTGAAACATTAACACTCTTACACAACAACATAATTTTCCTCTTCATTGGCGTGATGATATGCACACCCAATTTAATGACGGGCTTGACCATGATGGGATTGCTACCCTTAATATAACTAAGGAAGATATAGCCTCCCTTTTTGTTAATCCTAAAACTGAATTAAAAGTTGACCCCAAAAAGCCCAAATTATCAATAAAATGGTGTACAAATGAAGCAATGCACACACACTTTTGGTATCACTGGTGGATGTTTTTTGATAAACCACCCCATAGCAATTTGGAGCTCCCTTTCTATTTCATAAAAAAATTGTATGCTGAGTTTGTGCTTGGTCACAATGTTAATTATTGGAGCATGAGGCCCAACATGAGCGTAGGCAAAAGAGCTCCTTGGACTAGGCCATTTTCCCAATGTAAAAAGGCCACTACCTTTGTCCCCCCCACTGATGTCGCACCCCCTCCTCTAGTGCAGCATCCCAATATCATTGTAGAGGCTACCTCAAAGAGTATTAGGGCCATTCACATGCTGAGTGATGAGTTGATCATGCAAACCAGGTCATTGTTGCCTCCTAGTGTGGATGATGTTGGCGCATCAACATCTGGCAGTAGTTCACATGTATGCATGCGCCATACTTGCATTATGTGCAATAATTTGTGCCTCAGACCGCTTACTGATGTTGATACATATAAGTATTTTATTGATGAGGAAGACATAAGAGACGCATCTACAGAGGCTGCAACACCTCATGGAGCATCTGCATATTATGAGAGTGCTGAGGAGGGGTACGTAGAGCCATGGAGTCCTGTTGATACGGTAAGAGTAAATATTATAAATAAATTTGTCACATGACTTATTTAATTTTAAAATAATTTATTTATTTAGATTAGTTTTAATGACTGCATGCACTTATGTATATATATTTGGTCCATTTATGTTCAGTCGATGACAGAGGAGGAGTTGAGGCAGGTGGATGAATCCACACTTTTGACCATTTCATTTGGCCTTGACACCTATATGGTATATTATAAATTATGTACCCATTATTTTTTTTTTATCATTTGGTGTACATGCTAAAATCTCTATCAATTAGAGCAATAAAATTCATACATTTAATAATATATGGTCATCTTATTGTACTCTTGCAGGTCTTAGCTGATGTCAGTGGGAGGCACAAGGGGGTTCCCCCCTCATGCATCGACAAAGGAAAGGTAATTAATTATGCATGCATATGTATTTTACTTGTGTGTATTAATAAATATTTTACATGCACTTTATTGTATAGGGTGTGGCTCACGACGATGTCCCCACACAGGTTCGGGAGCCTTGGCTCGCAAGCATCTCAATTCGGGGTGATAGCCCGATTGTACGTAGATTTGTACATATTGTTATTTGTATTTTGTAACCAGGGTTGTTATGATGAAGTAAATTTATATATAATTGACTATCTTTTTTACTCTCATAGGTTACTCGTAGTGCGAGAGAGGCCCAACAAGAATCATTCCTATCTTTGTTGACCCAGCCCACTATTCTAGAGGAGGGGTCAGTGGACGTAAGTTTTAATTTTAGTTCAATCAATTTGTAATTTTATTATGCTATCATCCTATTTTGTAAAGTTATTACTGTATGTTGCACCTTAGGCCCCTGCACCACTCTACTAATCTCATTATTGCAAATATATATTTATAGGTCAGAGTTGGTATTGGTGGCATTGTCTGTTTTCTACCAAAAACTTATGTTAGGACACCTGATCATAGTAGGAAACTGAGAGGCCAGGTACATATGTTTGTATTAAGTTATAATTTATAATTGAATTCATGTTTGAATTATGAATTTAATATATGTACAAATCATATAAACTTAGCAATCTAACTTGGGATTGAACTCATTTTTGATGCAGGATCAATCAGAGACAAATACTTGTTCAAAGAGGCTACATTTTGGTGATCCCCCTATAGCATAGGATTTAGTTTTAGTTGTGTTCATTTAGAGATGCCACTTGGCACATTTTGAGATGGCATATATGCCACATTGTACACCTTGAAACATTGATTTTGTAGACATTTTTAAATGGCACGTGCCATATTCGTATATGGAGATAATTTTGATACTTTCTATATATAGAACATTTTCATTTTTAAGTTATATTTGTGTCATCTTTTATATAAACATTTATTATTCATGTATATGTAATTGAATGGTGAAGTTATATCTTGACTATGATTATGATTGTTATGTCTTGAAGTTATATTTGATTATCATTATGATTTAAATTATATCTTGTTGAGGTTATATGTCAATTTGTTTTCATTTTTTATAATAGATGCAATGAATTACCGAGCTCAATTAAATTCTTCTTTATTTTGTAACAATACCCAAATCCTTCCTTCAATAGTAATTCAACTGACCCTCATTGCAAGTTATGGTATCGACTGAGTTTGCCTTGCCAAATAGAAACGAAGATGAAATGCCCAAAATAGACAGAGGTTGTTGCAGACCTCAGAAACACAAACTTGTAACCACTGATGGTTTGTGGATACCTCTCACGAGGTCCGAGATACAAGCCTTGAAAAATCGCTGCCCAATCGTGCTTAGTGCACCTTGCTGACACTTGGCTCAAGTGTGGTCATGAGCATTCTAGTGACTCCATGGGTGGAATGGGTTTGTCACTGGTGTTTACCTAGCCAATTGGAGCTGATAGAGTGGATGGTTCAATGCCAGGATGGACGGTTTGAAATATACACTACAGAGCTACTTTCAACTGACCCTCATTGCAAATTTTGACATCGACTGAGATTTCCTTGCAAAATACAAATGAAGTCAAATTGCCCAAAAATGAGAGAGGTTTTTGTATACCTCAGCAACATAATCATGTATCCCCTAATAGTTTGTTGATACCTCTCACGAGGTCTGAGATATGAGCCTTGAAAAGTTGCTTCCTAATCGTGCTTAGTGCACCTTGCGGACACTTGGGTCGACCGTGGTCATGAGTGTTCCAGTGACTCTGTGGCTAGAATAGGGTTGTCACTAGTGTTTACCTAGCCAAGTGGAGCTACTGGAGCAGATGATTCGATGCCAAGACAGACGGTTTGAAATATACACTATGGAGCTACTTTCAACTTACCCTCATTGCAAGTTATGGCATCGACTGAGTTTGCCTTGTGAAATGTAAATAAAGTTGAATCACCCCAAAATGGGAGAGATTTTTGTAGAGCTCAGTGACACAATCCTATAGCCTCTGATAGTGTATTGATACCTCTCCCGAGGTCTAAGATACAAGCCTTGGAATATCATTGCCCAATCATGCTTAGTGCACCTTGGGGACACTTGGGTCTAGTGTGGTCGCGAGTGTTCCAGTGACTCCGTGGGTGGAATGGGGTTGTCACTAGTGTTTACCTATCCAATTGGAACTGATGGAGTAGAAAATTTGATGTTAGGATGGATGGTTTGAAATATACACTACGGAGCTACTTTCAACTGACCCTCATTGCAAGTTTTGGCATCGACTAAGATTTCCTTGCAAAACGCAAATGAAGATGAATCGCCCAAAAATGAGAGAGGCTTTTGTAGAACTCATAAATATGATGTTGTAGCCCCAAATATTTTATTGATACCTCTCACGAGGTCCAAGATATGAGCCTTAGAAAATCACTTCCCAATCATGCTTAATGCACGTTGGGGACACTTGGGTCGAGCCTGGTCGCGAGTGTTCTAGTGACTCCGTGGGTGGAATGGGGTTGTCACTAGTGTTTACCTGGCCAATCAGAGCTAATGGAGTAGATGATTCAATACCAAAATGGATGGTTTGAAATATACACTACGGAGCTACTTTCAACTGACACTCATTGCAAGTTTTGGTATCGACTGAGATTTTCTTGCGAAATGCAAATGAAGTCAAATCACCCAAAAATGAGAGAGGTTTTTGTAGTACTTGGAAACATGATCCTGTATCTCCTAATGGTATTTCAATACCTCTCACGAGGTCCAAGATACAAGCCTTGGAATATTTCTTTCCAATCATGCTTAGTACACCTTGGGGACACTTAGGTCTAGCGTGGTCACGAGTGTTCCAGTGACTCCGTGGATGGAATGGGATTGTCACTAGTGTTTACTAGCCAACTAAAGCTGATAGAGTAGACACTTTGATGCCAGGATAGATGGTTTGAAATATACACTACGGAGATACTTTCAACTAACCCTCATTGCAAGTTTTGGCATCGACTGAGATTTCCTTGTGAAACGTAAATGAAGTCAAATCGCCCAAAACTGAGAGATTTTTTTTTATACCTTGACAACATGATCATGTAGCCCCTGACGGTTTTTTGATACCTCTCATGAGGTCCAAGATATGAGCCTTGGAAAATTGCTGCCCAATCATGCTTAGTGCACCTTAGGGACACTTGGGTCGAGCGTGGTCGCGAGTATTGTAGTGACTCCATGGGTGGAATGGGGTTGTCACTAGAATTTACCTAGCCAACCAAAGCTAATGGAGTAGATGATTTTATGCCAGGACAGGCGGTTTTAAATATACACTACAGAGCTACTTTCAACTGACCCTCATTGCAAGTTTTGGCATCGACTAAGATTTCTTCTCAAAATGCAAATGAATTTGAATGGCCTAAAACCAAGAGAGCTTTTTGTATACCTCAGCAACATGATCCTATAGACCCTAATGGGTTTTCAATACCTCTCACGAGGTCTGAGATACGAGCCTTGGAATATCATTGCCCAATATTGCTTAGTGCACCTTGGGGACACTTGGGTCGAGCGTGATCGTGAGTGTTCCAGTGACTCCATGGGTGGAATGGGGTTGTCACTAGTTTTTATCTGTTCAAGCAAAGCTGATGGAGTAGACAATTTTATGCCAATAGGGATGATTTGAAATATACACTACGGAGCTACTTTCAACTGACCCTCATTGCAAGTTTTGGCATCGATTGAGATTTCCTTGCGAAATGCAAATGAAGTCAAATATCCCAAAACCAAGAGAGGTATTTTTAGACCTTGGAAACATGATCTTGTATCGTCTAAAATTTTTTTGATACCTCTCACGTGGTCTGAGATATGAGCCTTGGAAAATCACTGCCCAATCGTACTTAGTGCACCTTGGGGACACTTGATTCAAGCATGGTCGCGAGTGTTCTAGTGACTCCATGGGTGGAATGGGGTTGTCACTAGCTTTTACCTAACCAACTAGAGCTGATGGAATAGACACTTTGATGCCAGGATGAACGGTTTGAAATATACACTATAGAGCTACTTTCAATTGACCCTCACCGCAAGTTTTAACATTGACTAAGATTGCCTTTCCAAATGGAAACAAAGTCAAATCTCACAAAATTGACAGAGGTTTTTGTAGACCTTGGAAATTTGATCCTGTAGCCCCTGACATTTTTTTTATATGTCTCATGATGTCCAAGCTACAAGCCTTGGAATATCACTACCCAATCGTGCTTAGTGCACCCTGGGGACACTTGGGTCGAGTGTGGTCGTGAGTGTTCCAGTGACTCTGTGCATAGAATGGGGTTGTCACTAGCATTTACATGGCCAACCCAAGATGATAGAGTAGGCGATTTGATGCTAGGATGGACGGTTTGAAATATACACTACAGAGCTATTTTCAACTGACCCTCACTGCAAGTTATGATGTAGAGGCTTGGAGAACTCCACAAATTTGACAACAAGACTCCACACATTTGTAAAAGAATCCTCAGGTCTCACCATATACCCAAGGGATTCCTCTTGCTTGAATAGGTCAAATGACTTTGAAATGACACAAGGATAACCACAAGACTTCCTAGGGTCCTAACAAACCCCAAACAACTTGTCTTGATAGGTTAAAAGTGCATGATATGTGAATTTGAAAGACCAGTCAGCAACTATTGATGAAAATAATATCCTTAAAGAATTAGAAACAACAATTAAACTTGTAATAATTCAAACCATGCAAATTGCATAAGTAAATAATTAAAAATTATGAGTTTTCATTGCCTATTTTTTTGAAAATCTATACTTGGATCCCTTGTTGGCACTATTGACCATGCATACATGATTGTTACAAATTGTGATTATAGGCTTTAAAAGATCTCAATTAACCATTAAGGATTATTTTTTCCTTCTATCTGTGATTGGATCCATGTTGACCCTAGGTGTCTTCATAGGTGCTCCTACACAAGTTACAATCCACGTACAAAACCAAGTTTATTTACTCAAAATAGAATCTAAGAAAGGTGAAATTAATGTATTGAATTTAAGCTTAACTTAGAAAACCTTGCACTGATTTAACTTATTACCTAGTCAAGTGTTCCTGAAGGGTCATCTCTTTGCTTCAAGGTCTCCAATAGTGCCTCATGATCAACAGTACTAATAGTCCAAAGTTCTTTTGTCGTTAGTTTTCCTTGATGGTTTGACATCTTGACATTTGTTTCTATAACAAGGTGTGAATACATAAGAATAGTTTTGTGCTTCTCATAGTCTTCAATTGAAGGAATTCCATTCTTTCTAACCACGTATGTTCATAGCCATATTTTTGCAACAACAACTGAACTAGTAGGATACATGAACCCAACACCATCTATCATTGGTTGTACAAGCTTTTGTTAACCTTGTACACAATGTGCTAACCAATAATCTAACCTCTCATCATTCCCCTGCAGTGCAACTAATGAAAAAACATCTCTTCGCTGTAGAAGATTTGAAAGATGGTCATAGTTAACTAAAGTGTCCATGTCATCATTTCTTATAGAGAGTGTCAAAGATAAAGGAGTTAGATACTGTGGAACCCATGTATCCACGCACTCACTTGACTCACAATGATCCCAATCATACTGAAAACACATGGGGCAAAAACAAGCCAACTCTCGTGTCCAAATGGTCCATGTACTACTATTCAAGCTTCAGAATGAATGCATTTTTGAAGTGTCTCTCACTGTTTGACAATCCAATCTATCTCTTATAGTTCCCTCCTTAATCAACCAAAAGAATCTATGTACTGTAGAATCAAGAGTCCCCCGTATGACAATGCTAAAGAACACCAATCAACAATAGAATGAGCATCATGAAGTTTAGCACTTGAAATCATCAATTGCTCCTTAACTAGAACTCTCTTCATACATGCACCTGCTCCATCATTCTCCCCTTTCCCATGCCCTGACTCAAAAAAAACTCCAAATATGAGTTACACCTCTCTCCACAAGCATTCTACACAACCAGTAAAAAATTTTGGCATTCTGAAATTGACCGGTGCAATTATCTGACCAAATGAGATGCCTATCCATAGCAATATCATTTTCCTGTAAGAAGTCAAAATAGTTCTGGAAACAATGTTGAACAATCTCATGAGAGTGGGACCTATCATCGCTCATATAAAAATGGCACTCTCTGATTATCTTCCATTCCTATTTTGTGCTATCAGAGGAATGTCTATATGTGATGTGTACAAAAATAGAAACCTGAATGGAATTGTAATATTGAGCTTGAGTCTCATTTTGGGGCTGCAATGTATAGTTCTCCGGCAAAGTCTACAACTGATATAATAGTTCCTATGGGGAAAGTGTCCTTACACGTCTTGAATTTTTTATCCAACCATTGAGACCTGTGACTATGCCTTGCATACTTGTAAAAAATATTTTTCTTGAAATCTAAAATAAAATCAGCAACATTATATTCTTTTTCAACTAACTCACATCTAGAGCCTTCACCTCCACTATTCAATGTATATTGCACTGTTTCATAGAAGACCCCATGACCCATTTTGACATATTTGAATTCTCAAATGTGTTCCAAGGGGTCGTAGGACCCCTTAGGACACATTTAAACATTAAAATGGGTCAAAAGGGGTCATGGGGTCTTTCTAGGGGTCCTAGTATGCCTTATCACATGTTAGGACCCCTAGGAAGACCCCACAACCCCTTTTGACCCATTTGAATGATCAAGTGTGTCCCAAGGGGTCATAGGACCCCTTAAGACACCCTTAAGCATTCAAATAGGTTGAAAGGGGTTCATGGGGTCTTCTTGAGGGTCCTAGTACACCTTTTCATGTATTAGGACCCCTAGAAAGACCCCATGACCCCTTTTGACCCAATTGAATGTTCAAATGTGTCTTAAGGGGTCTTACAACCCCTTAAGAAACATTTTAGCATTCAAATGTGTCAAAAGGGGTCATCGGGTCTTCCTAGCAGTCCTAATGCGTGATAAGGAGTACTAGGACCCCCAGGAAGTCCCCATGACCCCTTTCAACCTATTTGAATGCTCAAGTGTGTCCTAAGGGGTCCAATGACCCCTTGAGACACACTTGAGCATTCAAATGGGTCAAAAGGGGTCATGGGGTCTTCCTAAGGGTCCTAATGCATGATAAGGTGTACTAGGGTGCCCAGAAAGACCCCATGACCCCTTTTGACCCATTTGAATGTTCAAGTGTGTCCTAAGGGGTCCTATGATCCCTTGGGACACACTTGAGCATTCAAATGTGTCAAAAGGGGTCGTGGGGTCTTCCTAGGGGTCCTAATGTGTGATAAGGTGTACTAGGATCCCAAGAAGAGGATCATGCAAATTTAGATTTAACCCTTAGCAATTTTAGAATGATAATACAATAACATGCATACATAGAAAAATGAGAATGACACAATGATTTACCCTAGGGAAAACCTTTTGGTAAAAAAAACCCAGCACTCCAAAACCTACACAATGTATTAATCAAAACTATTACTATTTACAATACACTTGCAATGCAAGTTCTTTTAGGAGATAATCAACAATTGAAGACAAATCTGGGAGCATAAAAATGTTCCAACAATACACTAACTTCTCACTCAGATTCACAACCTTAAAAAATGCTTATATCATGCACTTCCCTTTTTAGGGCAACTTCCAAAGACAGTCATATTAGGGTTTTACCATTCTCTGAGAGTGTACAGTACTCAACATGATTAGTTTCCACATGTCTTGCATGTCTTCATCCATCATTGAATCTTCCATAATTAACTCTTACAAATATTAATGGTCATCATAGGAATCCGTCATAACCCATTCAGTCATCATTACCTTACACATTGTCCAAAGTGCTGACATTTGGAAAATATCAAATGTAAGGAAATATAAAAGGTTGAGACACCTTATTCTTAACATTCTCCCACTTGACAAACACCTTTTAAGAGCCAAAGGAAATAACAAGATTTAATTTCTATAGGTCAAGAGGCCTATAGACTATGAACACCATCTGAACTTCGTTGTGCCCATAGGTTTTATCAATGCATCCACAACATTCTTTACTATATCTACCTTCTCCAAACTTACCTTTCCATCCTCTACCATATCTCTCACAAAGTGGTACTGCACATCAATCTGCTTCATTTTGGCATGGAAATTTGGATTCTTCACAAGGAAAATAGCCCTCTAACTGTCGCAACAAACTGTAATCTGTCCTGCATCAACACCAACATCTGAACATAGTCTCCTAAGCAAAATGGTTTCCTTACAAGCATGAGTAGCTACCATGTACTCTACTTTTGTCATGGAAAAAGGGACCACAGGTTGTTTCTTACTCATCCAACTGATGGCACCACCAAATTTAGTGAACACATAGGCACTAGTGGATGTCCTGCTGTCAATGTCACTTGCCCAATCTGAATCCACAAACCCATGAATACAAACTGAATGCAAAGCTCCAGAAGAGTTTCCATGATAGCATATGGAATACTTTGATGTACCCTTCAAATATCTGAACACTCTCTTAACTGCATCCTAATGTACCCATCTAGGTTTAGCCATAAACTAACTTAGGACTCCCACTGCTTGGACAATGTCTGGTCTAGTACAAACCAAAGCATACATAAGGCTGCCAACTGCACTTGCATAAGGTACTTTTCTCATGTCCTCCACCTCACTAGGAGATTTTGGAAAATCATCCATAGATAACTTTGTTCCCATAGAAATAGGAACACACAATGGTTTGTAATAAGCCATGCTAAACATGTCCAACACAGACTTCACATACTTACTCTGACTCAACCAAAGTTTTTTGTTAGATCTATCTCTGTTGATTTCCATTCCAAAAATATACCTAGCTACCCCTAGATCTTTCATCTCAAACTATGCTAACAACTGAGACTTTAAATCAGAAATCATACCCATACCCTTCCCAATCAACAACATATCATCAACATATAATGAAATAATAAGAAGGCGATCATTGTCAACTTTGAAATAAACACAATGATATGATTTCAATCTCAGAAAACCAATCGACAACACAAAGGCATCAAATTTAAGGTACCACATCCTAGGATATTGTTTCAAACTATACAAAGACTTATTTAGTCTGCAAACCAAAGAATCTTTACCTTTCTGAATATAGTGCTCAGGCTGTGACATATAGATCTCTTCCTCCAAATCACCATGAAGGAAAGTTGTCTTCACATCCATCTTTTCTACCTCTAAATTATATGATGTTGCTAGAGATAACAAAAATCTAATGGATGTAAGCTTTGCAACAGGAGAGAATATTTCACCATAATCAATTCTCTGCACCTTTGAATACTCCTTTGCAACCAATCTAGCCTTGTACCTCTCAACACTGCCATCTGCACATAATTTCTTCTTAAACACCCATTTGCTTCCAACAGTTTTCCATCCTTTAGGAAAAGGTACTAGGTCCCAAGTTTTGTTCTTCTCCAATGAAGCCATCTCATCATCCATGGCCTCAATCCTGGAACCTACATCTTCCATACCTATATCCTCTTTCACAGATCTAGGCTCATCAATGTTTGTAATCAAGGCATAATCACAACTAGAATCTAACATAGAAAATCTAAACCTCTCTAGTTGCTTTCTTTCTCTTGTGGAGCTCCTCAAGGGAAAAGGTTGAGGTAGGAGGCAACTGAACAACATCTTCTTTCATTTCTTCTTCATCTGGCTATAGCACAATAGGAGAACCTATTAGCTCTCTAAAAATAACATTTCTTTTATAAAAGACCTTACCAATCACAGGATCCCAAAGCTTGTATCCTTTCACCCCAACACTGTAGTCGATGAAGATACATTTTATAGCCATGTTTTCCAACTTAGATCTTCTCTCCTTAGGCACATGTGCATAAGATTCACAACCAAAAACACAAAGATGTCTAACTGAAGGCTTCCTACCAGACCACACCTCCATGGGTGTCTTACCAACAAGAGCTGATGTAGGAGATTTGTTAACCAAATAGAAAGAAGTGGCCATAGCTTCAGCCCAAAACCTTTGTTTGGGGCCAGCTCCACTAAGCATACTCCTATCCTTCTCCATCAATGTCCTATTCATTCTTCTTACAACTCCATTTTGTTGTGGGCTATAAGGATTTTTCTTATGCCTCTTGATCCCTCATTCTTTATAGAACTATTCAAACTCTTCTAAACAAAACTCACCACCATTGTCAGTTCTCACACACTTAATTATTTTAGTAGTCTGATTCTCTACAAGAGCTTTAAATTCCTTGAACTGACTGAAAACATGTGTCTTTCTTTTAAGGAAATAAATTTATGTCCTACTATAATCATCTATAAAAGATACAAAATACACAGATTTGGAGAGTGAAGGAACTTTAAAAGGGCCAAATACATCCAAATGGATAAGATCCAAAATACTACAAGACTTGTGAGAACTGGAGTAAAAATAAACATGATTTTGCTTACCATAAACATAGTGTTCACAGAAGTTGAAATCAAGATTACAATCATTTATCCCCTCAATGAGGTTTTTATTTTTTAGGGTTCTGAGACCCTTTTCACTAATGTGGCCAAATCTCATATGCCACAACATTGTCTTTTCTGTAGGAATTTTTCCTTCCAAAGTGTTAACACCCTTAGGTACACTTGCTGCACTACCATCAGAACCCATTACCATCGACTTCTTCACTGCTGGTTTAGATGGTGGAGATGAAGTGACTGCTTCTCTCTTCCTTGAGATAGAAGAACTATTGCACTGTGAAGTGCAAGCATCCAGCTGAAATAGGGTACCTCTCTTAGTACCTTTTGTGAGCACCATAGATCCTCTAATCATATTGCATCCTTCTTTTGAAAAAACAACTTGCACACCTGCATCATTTAGCATACTTATAGATAATAGGTTTCGTGCCAAACCTGGGATGTGCATTACCCAGTTGATCCCCTTTATTCATCCATCAAGGAATCTGATAGTGACTCTTACTCGTCCAACTATCTCTAGGTGAGAATCATCACCCAAGTACACCTTTCCACCATCAAACTCCTCGTACTTTGAGAGCCAACTTCGATGAGAGGTCATGTGAAAAGAAGCACCCAAGTAAATTAGCCACACATCATCAGATGCATGAGTGGCCAAGGCTGCGACAAAAGTATCACCATCTTCTTGAGATTTTTCAGAGTCTAAATCTGGGCTTTTCTTCTTCTTCTTTGGCTCTTTGTAGTCCTTATGGCAGTGCCCAGTCTTACCACAGTTCCAACATGTTACATTAGACTTTCCACGAGTCATAGATTTCCCACAGGATTTGGATCTACCCTTTTCAGACTTATTTTCATTTTTCTTTCCTCTTTCTTTGGATCTACCGCGAATAGCAAGGGCTTCCTTGGTTGAATCGAAATTCTATCTTCGCATCTCTTCAGATAATAGTGAAGACACCACATCATCCATTTTGAAAGTGACAATATTACTCCCAAGGGCCATCACAAGACAGTCCCATGAATCCAGCAAGGAACATAGCAGGGTCATACATCGATCCTCCTCCAACTTGACACCAGTTGATGTCAACTATACAATCAACATGTTAAATGCGTTCAGGTGATCTACAATGGATCCTCCTTCCTCCATTCTTAGAGAATATAGTTTTACGCCTCTCTCTCCGGTCCACACAGCTTTCCAAAGGCAAGGGTTAGTAGCAAAGGTTCACAAATGAATGCAAATCAAGTATACAATGACTACTAAACGAATAATAGAAACGTGAGCAATAAAATGTACAAGCAAGAGACAGGAAGACAAATAAATGTAAACCCCATGATGCTTGAAGCTTCTATTGTTTCTCTCTACTTCTTCTGAAATGATGTTCTTGATGCTCAGTATTGGCGGGGCAGCATCTATGACTTGAGAAGCATCGAGAATTTGATAATTGAAATGTGTGTGTGTGTAATCACAAGATGGCTTGAATGCTAGAACCAAACTGATGGAGTAATGACGCACAAGAGCTTGAAATCCTGGATCCTTCGAATGGTTATGAAGGATTTATTATATAGGAATTGGTGATGAAATGAATAGTTGAGATCAATCTCAGAGATGGGGAGATGAACGGTTGAGATCAAAAGGAATAGGAGAGGTCCTCAGTAAACTCCACCTCTTCATTTGGTAAAGAGGAGATAGGGTTTGGTTAACTGAAGAGATAATTATGAGTTGCCTTTTTGAATTGAAGAGGTGGGTGAAGTTACCCATGTGGACTGGAGAGATGGGTGGAGTAACCCATGTGATCTAATTGGAGTTATCTCTTTGAAGATAAATGGGTATTTAATTCATTTATTTAATAATTATTTTCAACATGTGAGATAATTGAATTCTTTTTAATTAAGAATTGCTTTATCTGATTAAATTAATTTAATTGGAAGAATTTAATTAGTAAGTTTAAATATTTGGATTTAAACTATAGGAAATTGAGTTTAATTAATTAAATAATGATAATTAATCAATAAAGATTAATTAATTAAATAAAATTAATTATTTAATTAATTTTGGGAATTGGATTAGATGATTTGAGGAATGAATTTAGAAGAAAATAGATGATTAATTAATGATTAAAAAACCATTAATTAATAGATGAAAATTAGTGTTTTTAATGTAAAGTCACAAGCCTGCCCATTTTAGGGTGTCTACAACAGCTTCTTTCTTAGGAAAAATATGTTCACCAAGGACTTGGCCTGATACATAGACCCAAGTTGTGTCCATAATTTGTTTGTGGTCTTCTCATCAAGAACATTCAGGAGAACAGAATATGCTATACAGAGTCTAATGAGACCCTTAGCTTTCTAATTCTTGAGATCCCAATCTTCTTGAGGCATGTTTACTGGTTTGATATCATTATCAATCACCTCCCATACATCACGGTCTATGAGCATGTCTTCCATCTTGAGTTTCTACAACTCAAATTTTGTGCCATTGAACTTTCCCACCTCCATTCTACTGTATGAAGAACCTGCCATCTCTTCCTACAATAAGGTTATGAATACTGTGCAACAATACTCCCACTGAAATAGAGATTAGCTCAAAAAACCTGCACCCTAACAAATAGAACCAAAACTAGTCAGGCTCTGATACCAACTAAAAGGAAACTGAGTGTACAGAAAATAGCTCCCTACACTAAACTCCTAAGAAGAGGATCATGCAAATTTAGATTTAACCCTTAGCAATTACAGAATGATAATACAATAACATGCATACATAGAAAAATTAGAATGACACAATGATTTACCCTGGGGAAAACCTTTCGATAAAAAACCCTAGCACTCCAAAACCTGCACAATGTATTAGTCCAAACTATTACTATTTACAATACACTTGCAATGCAAGTTCTTTCAGGAGATAATCAACACTTGAAGACAAATCTGGCAGCATAAAAATGTTTCAAAAATACAATAACTTCTCACTCAGATTCGCAACCCTAAAAAATGCTTATATCATGTGCTTCCCTTTTTAGAGCAACTTCCAAAGATAGTCATATTAGGGTTTTACCATTCTCTGAAGAGTGTATAGTACTCAATACGATCAGTTGCCACATGTCTTGCATGTCTTCACCCATCATCAAATCTTCCACAATCAGCTCTTACAAGTATTAATGACCGTCATAACCATTTCAGTCATTATTACCTTACACATTGTCCAAAGTGCTGGCATATGAAAAATATCAAATGTAAGGAAATATATAAGGCTGAGACACCTTATTCCTAACAATGACCCCTTTCGACCCATTTGAATGCTCAAGTGTGTCCTAAGGGGAACTACGACCCCTTAAGACAAACTTGACCATTCAAATGGGTCAAAATGGGTCGTGGAGTCTTCTTAGGGGTCCTAATGCATGGTAAGGCATACTAAGTCCCCCAGAAAGACCCTATGACCCCTTTTGACCCTTTTGAATATTCAAATGTGTCCTAACGGGTCCTATGACCCCTTAGGACACACTTGAATGCTCAAGTGTGTCATAAGGGGAACTAAGACCCCTTAAGACACACTTGACCATTCAAATGGATCATTAGGGTTCATAGGGTCTTCCTAGGGGTCCTAATACATGATTAGGCATACTAGAATCCCCAAAAAGACCTCATGACCCCTTTCGACCCATTTGAATATTCAAGTTTATTCTAAGGGGTCCTATAATCTCTTAAGACACACTTGACCACTCAAATGGGTCAAAAGGGGTCGTGGGGTCTTCCTAAGGGTCCTTATGCATGATAAGGTGTACTAAGACCCCAAAAAATCTCCTATGACCCCTTTTGACCCATTTCAATATTCAAATGTGTCCTAAAAGGTTCTGCGACCCCTTAGGACACACTTGACCATTCAAATGTGTCAATAGGGGTCATGGGGTCTTTCTAGGGGTTGTAGTACATGAAAAGGCGTACAAGGACCCCCAAGAAGACTCTATGACCCCTTTTGACCCATTTGAAAGTTCAAGTGTGTCCTAAGGGGTCCTATGACCCGTTAGGACATATTTGAGAATTCAAATGTGTCAAAAGAGGTCATGGGGTCTTCTTAGGGGTCGTAGTCTGTGAAAAGGCATACTAGGACCCCCAGGAAGACCCCATGACCCCTTTCAACCCATTTGAATGCTCAAGTGTGTTCTAAGGGGTCCTATGACCCCTTGGGACACACTTGAACATTTAAATAGGTCAAAAGGGGTCGTGGGGTCTTCTTAAGGGTCCTAATGCGTGATAAGGCATACTAGGACCCCTAGAAAGACCCCATGACCCTTTTTGACCCATTTGAATGTTCAAATGTGTCCTAAGGGCTTTTACGACCCCTTACAACATATTTCAGCATTGAAATGTGTCAAAAGGGGTCATGGGGTCTTCCTAGGGGTCCTAATGTGTGATAAGGCATACTAGGACCCCCAAGAAGATCCCATGACCCCTTTCGACCCATTTGAATGCTCAACTGTATCCTAAGGGGTCCTATGACCCCTTAAGACACACTTGACCATTCAAATGGGTCAAAAGGGGTTGTGGGGTCTTCCTAGGGGTCCTAATACGTGGTAAGGCGTACTAAGACCCCTAGAAAGACCCTATGACCCCTTTTGATGCATTTGAATGTTCAAATGTGTCCTAACGAGTCCTACGACCCCTTAGGACACACTTGACCATTCAAATGTGTCAAAAGGGGTCATGGGGTCTTCCTAGGGGTCCTAATGGATGATAAGGTGTACTAGGAACCCCAAGAAGACCCCATGACCCCTTTTGACCCATTTGAATGGTCAAATGTGTCTTAAGACATCATATTTCCCCTTAGGACACACTTGACCATTCAAATATGTCAAAAGGGGTCATGGGGTCTTCCTAGGGGTCGTAGTATGTGAAAATGCATACTAGGACCCCCAAAAACACCCTATGAGCCCTTTTAACCCATTTGAATATTCAACTGTGTCCTCAAGGGTCATACAACCCCTTGAGACACACTTGAGTTTTCTAATGTGTCCAAAGGGGTCATGGAGACTTTCTAGGGGTCCTAATGCATGATAAGAAACTAGGACCCCTAGGAAGTCCCCATGACCCCTTTTGACACATTAGAACACTCAAGTGTGTCCAAAGGGGTCATAGTACCCTTGAGGACACACTTGAGTGTTCTAATGTGTCAAAAGGGGTCATGGGGACTTCTTAGGGGTGCTAGCACGCCTTATCATGCGTTAGAACACCTAAGAAGTCCCCATGACCCATTTTGATATATTAGAACACTCAAGTGTGTTCTTAGGGGTCCTACGACCTCTTAAGACACACTTGAGAGTTTAAATGTGTCAAAAGGGGTCATGGGGACTTCCTAGGGGTCCTAACACATGATAAGGCATACTAGGATCCCTAAGAAGTCCCCATGACCCCTTTCGACACATTAGAACACTCAAGTGTGTCCTCTAGGGTCCTACGACCTCTT
>MU226311.1:224458-236284 GCA_018584345.1 Thuja plicata
TTCTCAAAAAAGTAAAATTTTTATCAAATTATGGTGGTCGTACACGAGAGGTTTTGAAAATTTACTTTATAGTCAATTAAAAATTAATAAAAAAAAAATATTCAATTAAAAAAAAAGAAAAAATATTCGAACCAATCTTTGATGTGTTAGGTACCTTCCCCCAAAAGGATTTAGAAAAATTTATTTATTTACTTCAAAATAGGGTGGTCGTACACATGCGGGGTATGGTCCTGAAACAGGCATTTTGAAAAAGAGATTTTTAAACATGCCTACTAAATATATTTTCTAATATGTGGGTATTTGAATAAATTACATATTTGAAAAATAGACTCTGAGCACTACATTTTCTATTAGTGGATTTTTTTGATATTCAATCTTTAAGTGCCTCAAATTTTGGCATCAATTGACAGACAACTTGAAAATCAGGGAAAACACTTCCACTTTTTGCCCAAAAAGTGGACTCAACTTCTTGCTGGCACCCAATGTAATATTTAATATTAATATATATTATATAATATTTAATATATAATAGATATTGTATAATATTTAACATATAATAGATATTATATAATATTTAATATATATAATATATAATCTAATATATAATTTTTTATATATAATATATCATATGAAGTATGGAGAAATGGGAGGGAGAAAGGGGTTGAAAATAAATTAAGAGGGAGAAAGGGGAGGAAATATCTAAAATTCAAAATTCAGCCAGGATTTTTGGGTACCTGAAAAGTATCAGGTACTCGATTAGGCTCGGTATTGCTTTGTGCACCATACCTGCCTGGTCAACTCTTCAAATGTCTCAAAAATGTGGTTTTCCCCTATTTCTCTGAGTTCTAGACTTCGACCATCTAGTTGATGAATTTTTTTTCACCCAAATTTGATGAAACAAAAAGGGTATCTTAAAGAGATTATCATCTTTCTATCGATATAATTGCTATCAAATTTTGAATTCGGTAAGTAATTATTAGTTATTTTGCAATTGAGTTACCTCTAAAGTGCTGATTTATATACTGATTGAAAAACGGCTATAACTTTCAGATAGTATAACATTTTTGAAATCCAAAAAATGCGTCACATTCTATGCTTCACCTACTATAAGGAAAAATTTTGTTTTTTTAAAATTTGGTGAAGTTTTCAATGAGTTAAGGTGGTCAAACACGGGAGTTTTTTTATTCTAAAAATGTTGTAGCAGATAATTGATAATTAATTATTTTTTTAGAATAAAATTACACAAAAATATGCGTCACATCCGGACATGAGTCTACTACTTATATATAAAATCTTATAAAAATTATTATCATTTGATTATGATTAAGGTGGTCATACATACACCTACTTTTTATTTTTTTCCTAAAATTTTTGTACTGCTGCATTGAAATCTATACTTTTCACCAATCATATTAACTTTTTTTTAGAAAAGGCCTAGTAGTTTAGAAACTATATTCAATTTCCTATAGATTCTATTCTTGCAACTTTTTGATAATAGGTTGATAGCTAGTTCAAATTTTCACGTCAAATTTACTAACCCAGATTTTCTAATTTTTCATTAGTACTTAAGGGCATAGTTTGGCCCCTCATGATCTTGCACATACCCTTTTCTCAGAGAAAAAGTTGCAAAAATAGAAGTGAAGTTGGATTATGTGAGCACCAAAGATCAGTTGGAAGACATATTTGTGAAACCCTTATCAAAAGATACTTTTGAGTATCTCAGGAAGAAGCTGGGAGTAATTCCCTTTCCTGAGTTTGATTAGAACTCATAGAAAATGCATCACTCCTTGGTGACTGATGAGTGGTTGACTACTCTACTTCTAGAGTAGTACATGTGCTTATTTGTATTTGGCATCCTTTTCCATTGATGTTAAAGGGGGGAGTATATAGTAAGGGGAAGTATATACTCTGGGGGAGTATATAGTCATGAAAATAAAAAACATAGTCAAAGGAGATGCAATAGTTAAGAGGAACCTTTGATGAGGATATTGAGAAGATTGTAAAAAGAAAGAAGACACTTTTGGATTGATGGTATTTTTAATCATATGTTGCTATCAATGTCAAAGGGGGAGATTGTTGGAGATTTTTCTTTGGGAAAATAGTTGACTGTATGTTTGTCATTGATGACAACATATAGTATACAACAGTGTACTGTATTCACTTTTTAGTATGGATATGTTGGAGCCTTGCCCATTTTTTTTATGTTTCAAACATAGTAATTATACCATGTTGATACGCACAGATTTAGAAGTTCAGTTATAGTTGAGTTATGTTGATCTATTTACCAGCCACAGTTTCAGAGGATTGTTGTTTGAAAGCCGATAGTAATCTTATTGATTCTTCAGTTATGCCTATCTATGGGATATGCGTGTTCAGATTCATGTTTAATTATGAGTCAAAGATTATTAACCAAAGGTGCTAAATGTGTTTCATCTAAATTGTGATGTTTGGGTAATCTTGGTGTAGTTGACTATGTGAAGCGATGCATTTATTCATTTAATCATTTTAGCAGTGTGCTTTTAGACAGTGAGTCCTCACCCCTAACAGGGTTATTTGTAAAAGACTCCTAACAGGGGCTGACCCTTAATCAGGTCTTTGTACTTATTGCATTGTAAATATGAACTCGTAATAGGGTTGTAAGATCTTTTAACAGGGATTATTATACTCTAGTACAGTTCTTTATGGGTGCTAATTCCCACCATGGTTTTTACCAATTTTGGTTTCCCCATAACAAAAATTATGGTGTTCTATTCTATGTTATCTTGTTGTATATATGCTTAATGTTATTATGTACTTGATTGGAGAAAAAGAATTAAAACTAGTAGATAACTAATTCACCCCCTCTCAGTTATCTCTTGGGAATATTCCTATAGTTTAATGACCTCAAACCTATATCAAATGATGTAAAAACACCATAGAGGCCATTTTAGGCTCAAATACAAGCTTTCCTAAGCCTTCTAGGATTTTAGGCCCGAATTACCAACTTTAGGATTTCAAAAGAACTAAACTCTAACAAAAGGAAAAGCAACTAGAATGGATTGATCCTAGTCTTATCCATCTAGACACTAACTGAAAAGACCTCCTAAGGCCTAAGGAAAAACTTCTAACCTGGCTAGGGTCAATACAAGCCACAACCAAAACTTAGAAGTAGGAGATAGCCTAGGTGCTCCTGCACCATTTCCAACCTGCAAGACCGTGCAAAAAAAACCCCAAGGCAATAGAAATTGGTCATCCTCATCCCTCTGCAACCTTCTCTTGTAAGATAAAGAGAAGATACCATCTACAACTTGAAGATTTTCTCCATTGAAGCTCTGCAAAAAGCTTAAAATGGTACTGATAGAAATGAGTACCAACTGACCCTATGAGGATTCAGGACAAACAATAGGCTCGCTGCCTAAAGAAGGTTAAATCTACCTTCAGGAATCATTGTTCGAGATACAAATATACAAAGATATAATATCTAGTGAACTAACTGGTAGCAACTAGCTCTACCTAAATAGTTCCAATGAATTTCATTAAACACTATCTCTTCTCTACATCCAACAAACTTCACAAATACAAGCTTGCAACTTCCACATCCACACTTCCATATCTCCACAAAAGAAAATGACTCTCCTTTATATAGATTACAATTAAGAAATTAGGTCGGCCAATGAAGAATTACCCAATTCATAAACAATTACATAATCCCTTGCTAAGATACAAATGGAACATTGAACAAGTAAATGTAAAATAATAATCATCAAATGTAATCCAAGCTCCACAATTCACGTTCATCATTCATAATACATGTTACATCTCTGAAGTTGGCCACAAAAGGTCTTCTCTAGAAAAAATGCCACAACTGACATCACCAAGATTCTTGCAACCCAAGAATCATAATAAACATTCCTCAATATGTCTCCTAACATTCCCAAAGATTGCATAACATGAAAAGTTCTCGCACAGTTATCCAGAAAATCAAAGACTAACACTGTCATAATTCTTTGTCATTCTTCTTCAAACAGTCTTCACCAGAACCGCTGAAACTCGAGCAAATAGAAACATAAACTGAAGTGACATTAGATATAGGATCCCAAATTTTTCCTTAATAGATATATGTGCTCGCATCCTCTGATAGTCTGTATAGTGTCTGCACATGACAATCATTCATGCTTGTGCCTGAGACAAATAGTCTGAATGAGACTTCAACTGAACATATGTTGACATCAATGACAAAAAATGAATGCCAACAAATCCAAAATATGACAATGCCAACAAGCTCTGTACATCTCCTTTAAGACTTATCATAATGCCAACAATCTCCCCCTTTGGAATTGATGGAATAAACTTCAAAACATATCTCAAAAATCTTACATTGCATACATACTACAATTTCATCCTTAAATTATAATCCTTGTTACATTATACATGATAATCATACATCATTGCATTGTTTCATATAATAAATTATAAATAATTCTCCCTCTTTTTTTCAATAATGAAAAAGGATTATAAGTACTTACAAGGATTACATTCAATCAAAATTTTCCTTGAAGTTGATCTTTGCTGAATCTAGGGATGTGCCCTGTTGGTGTTTAAAATTGTTACACTTGGAGAAGAAAACAATATATATTAATACTAATATTAGGAGTGGTTAGCACCAAGTGTGAAATTTTTGTAAGATAATTAGACCAACAATAGGGACAAGACTACCCTCTGCACTTCTGGCTCTACAAAACCAAGGCGGGTACACCTAACCCACACAAAACTCACCTCTTTACAATATCTTCTACTTCTTGATTTGAACAACAGATAAATGACAAGTAAGTACTAAATGCCAACCTAGTATTCATTGATTCTCCACTAACATGGTGGGATAAAAACAAAAACTGTAAAAGTAAAGAATTTTGGTAATGAGTTTGATTAAAGTTTAGTGATAAAATATAGCAAAATCACTTAGACATATACCTCCAAAGAATATACTTACTTTAGATTAGTACCTTATCCATTGGGTAAAATCCTATATACAATACTGAAACTGAAACAACCTATAGCTATAGATTCAAATCCATAAACATAAATATCTCATATGACACACTACAAGATCCTTAAATAGATATCTAGATAGAATCAATGTAATATCTAAATCATTTTAATTTGATCGAAGATCAAAGACTTATGGAATACACATATGCATACGAAAGACTTATATAGTAAGAAAGAAAACTTACAACTCACAGAGATAACAAAAAGGAGAGACTTAAAATCTGAGAACACTTAGATTAAGTATGATAAAATCATGTTTCTGCATCAATATGACAAGGAAATACAAAATAGGAAAATATGCAAAAGATCATAAGATTTCTATTCTATCTCAATACAATATGAAATACATCTTCTATATCCTAGACTGGAAACAAATAAAAGCCTAATTCTTTACAATATTTCTCCCAATTCTCCAGCCCTTACTAAATGGTCTTGAAAATTCCTTTATAGCAACAGGAATGCAACAAGCTTTGGACCATTTAGGGTTCAGTTTTACAACCAATCAATGAAAGAATTCAATTATGTGATCAAGTTGAAACCCTATCTCTCTTCAATCTGTGAAAATCTAATCTAAAATCAATTTTCCCTAATCCATGGATGTGAGCACAGTACCCTGAGGTGCAAGAAATTACAAGTCTTGACATGGAGAATAGCTCAACATAAATGCAAAAAAGACCATACGGCTCTATATGCATTTATCCCTTTTGATTAGAAACCCCATCTATTAAATCTAGACATAAATGTATCTTTCCATATTAGACTCCAGTCTCCACCCCTTTAACAGTTGTGCAAATATTGATCCACAAGATCAGATTACAATATTAATGGCTCTGAGATACAATATTTTTTGACCACCATGAAAACACTTCAAGAAAACATTTAATTATTTAAAATTATGTTATAACGGTCACAAGTGGTGCAGAAAATGACTCAGATGGCAAAGATTTGAACCTTTACATATCTTTAAAACAACACCATAGATCTATATCTTAAGTTACCCAGGTTAACGATCACAATCAGACACACGTCAAGTTATCGTGCACCCGCAACTTTAGTGAGAACATTCCATTTTCCCTCATGAGTCAGTGACAAGCATCAGATAAAAAAAAATCATGTCTTGATCACCACCTTTCCATTATGGACATGTGTTGATTGGTTTCTCACTCTCCATCCTTTCTCGAATATTACTTTATCCCCTACGAGTGAATGACAATCGCTGATCATCTGTGATCTATATCATCTTTACCTTTTCATTTTCTCCACTCACTCAGACACATGGAAGCATGTCACACACTCATAGCTCATTCTATGAATCCTTTATTTTCCTCGTGATTAAGTGACAACCATTGGATTGGATCAGATTAGCATGAAAGCTATCTCCTTCTAGCTTTTCCACCTTTCCACGTGGCATCCTGTCGTGATCCTATGAAGATAAACATTGTGCAACTCTATAATCATGGGATAAAAAAAATTGTCCAATCGCATCAGACCTACAATAAATTTATCAGCCTTCAGCACTCTACCGGATATGTGGTAGCTTTTCGCTAGCTCTCTCACCCTAGGAGCATTTTCCTTTATTCCTTATGAGTGAATGACAACCCCACATCATCTCTCATCAATATCTCCATGTGTTACTACCTTGCACGCTCTTGGCCCTTTCCGCTAACTACCTCCAACATGTGTGAGTGCATGATATTGAATGCTAACCATTAGTTGCATACTCACAACCGCTTTCCATCATTTATCAAACCATGAAAAGTATGCAAAAATCGCTAGTTGCACACTCGCCCGCTAACTCAATGACTGCTGAACTATTTTGTGAGTGAGTGAGAGGATACCACCTATCACCTCTAACCACATCACCACCAAAATATCCTTCCCTATCTGCAAAATAGCCACCACCAACCCATCACCGTCTTCCAAAAGGTATGTGTCTTTTAGGCACTTAACTATTGAATGCTCTAATATAAAAAGATTAAGCTCTTTCATCGGACAACCAATGTGGGATATATGGCCTAAGACATTTCTAAATAAACCATAGTACATGTGGCACCATTTAAGATGCTATCCATTTCAAGCTGATCTACCCATGCATGAATGATCCCTAGGCAAACAAAAAGCTTCAAACCTCCCTCTACAACTCCCAAAACAGAAAACAAAGACAGGGGAACTCTGCAACTTCAATAAATCTACCATTGAAGCTCTGAAAATTTGAAAAATATAATATGGTACTCTCAGAAAATGAGAGTACCAACATTTCCCATGACTTATCTAAGTGGTCCATATATAAAATATGTTTATGTGTAAACATTGTTGTTCCTTCCATATCATTTAAAGTATTCACCTTTTGTAGACTTAGTAATGTTTATCCATTTCTAACATGTTGTGGTACGAGATCCATTGTGGGAGCTAGATAGGTTTGCAAATCCATAAGTAATAATATTTTTGTTATGTTTAGATCATCTTGCAGCATCTTCATGTTGTTTGAAATCATCTTTACCTTAGCAATGTATGTTGAAACTGAAATGGTTAGAGGATCAAATTTTGTAATCAAATCATCAAGTTCCTATTGGGCTTCCTCTTTCTTCTTCTCTAGATCCTATATAAAGGATGTAACCTTGCAAATGTTTACAAGCATCTTTCCTTTGTCCTAGATAGAGTTTACTTCATTTTACTCACTAGAACTACAAGTGACTCTTTTTCTTCTATAATGGTCTCTTTCAACTTGTTAGCTTGTTGTCTCTCATAATATTTCATTGCTAACACCATAGGTTCATTCTCCAAGTTAGGTACTTGATCAGAAACAACCTTGACCAACATACCTAATTGATCAATAGTAAATATTTTGTTTTTCATATCTCACATTAGGTACTAAATTCTCAATTATGTTTCTGGCTCCATTTACTACTCTTACATTCTTTTTATTTTCCTTCAACTTGTTGCTTTCATCTTTCTCCCTAAGTGTAGTAGACATTTTCAATAGCTCTTTGGGACTCATCTGGGTAATATAAAAAGTTGTTTTCATTTCTTGGTATTCTTCTAAACTAGTTGTATCCTTTGTTTTTATCTTCTTTACTGTGCTACCTTCACCAGTTAGATCTAGTTTTCTCTTTGTTGAAAGTATATCTTCATCATCTTTATGGCATGTCTCTTTCTTAGCAATCAGTTTTAGATATCAGAGATAACATTATCTATGAAATCATTAATCTCTTTGGTTTATCTCTCTTGTTCTTTTCTTGCATCTTCAACCGATTTGAATTCAACAAAAATGTAGCTAACTTCACAAACTTTGTCAATAAATCCATTATCTCATTCCTTACCGATTGAGCATCACCAATGAGAATTCTTGTAACTCTATTCTTTGTCTTAGATTCGTCTCTGATTATTCAACTGCCAACTCTACCTATTCGGTTGGCAATTTAGGTTGCAAATGTTGGAATTATTGGAATGATGTACTGAGAGGGGAGGGGAGAATCAATACCTCTAAAAACTTTTATGTGGTTGGCCCATTAACCTTTGTGTCATCAAATTTGTATATTCCTATCTATCTATTCATCTTTTCTATGTATGTGTAATCATAATATAGGTTCTTTACATGTATAAACATTCAAGAAACATTCATGAAAATAAATAACACATGACACATGATATGATATCGCAAAAAAATCCTGTTAGGAAGTAAAAACTATGGTGGGGATGTCTACCCATAAAACTTCACTATTTGTAGATAATAAGGGAGCCAGTAATGGCTTATAATTGATCACTTATGATGATCTACCCTATTAGGAGTATTGGAGTGGAGACCTGTTAGGATCTACTTCATTTGAATCTTTTACAACACTGTTAGGTGTGCACTCTGTTAAGAGATTTATCAAAGGATGGTTAAGTCCACCTTCTACAAAAGGATTTCTATTGTGATGCACTTGTTAGAATGCAACTACAATATACATGTTGATCAAATAGTGAATGCAATGTATGTATGTAATCACCTTGAGTAATTGAGTAATACCTTGTCTCTGCTCGTTGGTAGCCTTCCTATGTTTTTGATAATTGGTTTGATCTGTTTCTAAACTTTGCATGAATTCTCTTCTCCAACTTAGATTCTCTCAGTGGATACTATCATTTATCAAAATGATTATATGACTCTCTAATTACAAATGATTGAACATCTATTTATACTAGTTTCTAGCTCTATTCTTGATTCATGCTTTTCAAATTAACTCTAGATCCAAGGTTTACAACTTGACCTTGATCTTTACTTAGATATGTTTCAGATCCGTTAGGATTCTTTAAAACATTTACAATTTTCTTGCTTGACCCTCAAGTAAAGATTTAAAACAAGTAAAAACTCTATAAATAGAATTACATTTCTTTATTTGACATGTGAAGTCAGATCCACTTTTTGCGGGTTCTTTAAATGACTATCAGTTTTGATGGTCAGGATACTCTATCAGTCTATCAGTTTTCTTCTTTGTCGATGTTCCTTAATTGAACTGTTTATCAGGTATGCATTTTCTGCTCCGTCGACGATGTTGTCAAAACTATATCGTTGGTTATGCTTGTCGTTAGGTATTCTTGTTGTCCGCTGGTTATGCTTATACCGATGACCTTTATCATGTTTTTCCCTTTAAGTATACTAATGGAAAAAACTTAATGTCATCAATCTCCCCCTTTGACATTAGTATCAAAAACGGATAGGTGCAACATACTTGATGCATTAGTATGTACACCTGTGTATACTTTTTCCTTAGTCATTAAATAACTCCCCCAATGCATATGCCGGTAAGTGTAATTTTATGTACATATCTATCCTTGTTGTACATACATTATACATATTTATACATTCCTCCTTAAGTATATTGTACATATGTATATATTCCTCCTTTTTTGACAATGAGGGCAAAGGTACTTACATCTTTTCAAAAATGTGGGAGTGTGAGGCTTTGATTTCCTCCATCATCTCCTCCCATTTCTCCTTTAAATTATCTAGAGCCATATGCTCAAGTGATATCCTCACATGCATGTCATATATATTGTCTACCAGAGACATTTCTAGGGTGGTGATTAGATTTCGTGCATCTTTTATATGTTGTTGTAGAGTGGTGAGGTTTGGCAATATGTGAGCTTGAGGCTATGTAACCTAATTTTTGAATTGAGTCTCTACATCCCATATTTCTTGTCTCAATCTGTTTACCTCTATAATATTTTCATGATGCAGCTTTATTGTGTTTGTATCAGAGGTTAAACTTAATGCACTAGCTATTAGATCTGAATCTAATTGTGACAGCTTTTCACTATTTTCTTTAGTGAAATTTTCTAATGTGCACAATTTTTGAACTAAGGTAACAGCTTCAGCAATCATAGGCTCTAATTCACTTTCTAGTTCAGATAGCTTTACCTTGCTCTCTGCCACTTCTTGGCTGATCTTCTCAACTAGTTTTTCTTGATACTTCATCTCTGCATGTTCTTTCATTGCCTTCTTTGCATCTACATTCTGATTTGTGATGGCGTCGATAAGAACTGCTATTTGTTCCATGACTAATATGCTATCTTTGAGTTTGATATCTGGAACAAGTTGTTGTAGAATGTCCCTTGCCTATTCAAGTGCTTGGGCTTCCCTATGTGCCTTTTTCATTTTCTCTTATATCTCCTTTCTCTGACACATCACTCCAAACTTTTGAAGTGCTTCAGTATCTAAAGTAGATACATCCTAATAGGGTATTTCTATTACCTCATCAAGTGTTACAGCCAAGATATCTTTCTTTAATACCTTCTTCTTCTTTTTCTTCAGCTGGGAGGTAGATTGATGTACTACCATTTGGAAACCTTGAGATTGCATTGATTTGGTAGGTGAGGGTCAAGAAGATGAAGCATCTTGTTGTTTTTGTTCTGAGTCCACCGACTGGTTTTGTGAAGACATCTCCTCATTGGCCTTGCGTGTATCAATAGATTTATCTTCTTTTTTCTTTCATGCTTTCATCTTTCTTAACTTCTTCACTCTTTTCTTTTTCTTCATCCTTTCTCAATGTTTCATATGTTTTGTTATCTTCTCCTTTGTCTTTTTCAGTAGACACTTCTTGCTGAGTGACGGTTGCATCCTTCATCTCTGTATCTATATCCTTTTGGGTATTTGATGCATATTTATTTTCATCAGTACCCATATCCTTAGGTATGTCATCATCTTTCTTAGATGATCTCTCCTGACCTGATTCAATATCAATAGCATCGATTAATATGTTCATGTTTGTTAGTGTATTGACTTTTGCAGTGTTAATAGTTGAATCTTGTCCGTCGGTATTGCCCTGTGCAACATTGATATCTTCATCTTTTTGCACTTCTTTTGCAGAGTCTTTTTCTATAATGTCATTGACAATTTTATCTAACCATGATTCATCATTGATATCATCAGTTATGTTACTGTTATCTACCAAAATTGCACCTTGTCAAGTTCGCAAGAACTTAACATTTTGGAGAAACATGGAAACATTACAAGGTTGTGGGTAACCTATGGATGGAATGAATCTCCGGATTCTAGGCCGACTTCCTATCTGGTGATCACCTGTTTACTCTTTTGAAGGATTTAAAACTGATGGGGAAATGGGATAGAAGGATTGCATGAAAACGTAAATAGCTGAAATGAAACCTAAACTAAGGTTATCCACCAAACTTGTCATGAAAACATAACACACACAGGATAAAGCCCTGGGTCAACTAACTAAATTGGAGGTAAAACACAAATCTCTTGTATAGGCATGCATTAATATTTCATAACAAGGTCATGATTAAACCTGTTAAGAG
>MU226311.1:258646-282874 GCA_018584345.1 Thuja plicata
CTCTCATGGTCTAGTCCCTAAGAATCCTAAGGACTTTGCTAGCTGTGGAGGACTCTCACAATCCTTTCATCCACCTTCTCCCCACATACTCCTCCATAAGAAATTGGTCAGATAGACACAAGAAAAATTTGATAGGATCTTCATGTCATCTCCTTGATCTACATTCAACTACCCCTAGAAGGTAATTGTAAAGACAATACACTTATTGGTCATAATTTTATATCGTTTACTTAATTCTCATTAGCTAGTGCAATCCTCTCACGCGGTTTGGAAAAGAAAGGTTTAAGGAGTTTACGATGTTATTCCTGAGTCAAAATCAACACACTTTTCTTGTTGTTTGTTGTACTAAGATCTCTCTATGGGGACCCCTCTCACTAATATGGGCATTCTTGTTGTTTTTTTGTTGGTGGTAGTCTTTTGCACAGCTTACTTAATTCTTATTGGCTATTGCAATCCTCTTGCTCAGTTTTGAAAACAAAGGTTTAAGGAGTTTACGATGTTATTCTGAGACAAAATCAACACACTTTCTTGTTGTTTGTTGTACTAGGATCTCTCTATAGGGACCAATTAACCTCTCAAAGAACCTACAGATATGCATTATATGCTCTTCCACTATCTTAATGAAGATACAAAATTTATCCTAGTAAACAGTAACAAACTTACACAAAAATTATTTCAATACCTTTTTTATGAGTCACATGAATGTGTTCAGTGCATTGGTTAGCCCAAAAGGCATGAATAACCACTCATACAAGCCCTACTTTGTCTTGTTGATTGTCTTCCATTCATCTCCTTCTCTAATATGGATTTGGTGATATCCACTCTTGAGATCTATCTTTTTGAAGTACTCAGCTCCATTCAAGAAATCCATAATGTCATCCATCCTTGGAAAGAGAAACCTATACTTGATAGTAATATTATTCATATAGCCTAAAAATATATACACATCCTTCATTCCCCATTTTTCTTTGGTGGTAGTACTGCTGGTATTGTTAGAATAACTGGCGGGGGTGAATCAGTGGCCTTAATAATAATTCCAAAAGATCCAACCAAAAACTTATCTCTCTAATATATTACCCTGAGTTATGTTACAGTCCCAATTTCATCAAGATGTATGCCATAAATAATCTTAACAAATATAAGCTACTCAGTAAGATATATTTTTTATCTTTTCTAGACTTTACAGAGTAGCAACAAATAAACTTAGAGTTAACCGACCAATCCAGTTTCAATAATGTGTAAAGAAAAATATCAATGCAATCAAACATATACACATTTGACACATATTTTAACGTGGAAACCCAATAAGGGAAAAACCACCTAGGACCGGTAACCCAAAATATTTTCACTCTTCTGAAGTGAGCTCGGTGAAGATCCAACCTTGTTAAAGGTTACAATACACATTGTTAAGTGCGACCTAGTTAGAGGATTTAAAACCAACAGTTTGTCTTTTGACCTAACACTCACTATGATGTCAATAAGAAAACCTTTTAATATTCTTGAGTATCTCAATACAATAAGGACTGTTAAATCCTACTCGGTTAAGAGATTTTCTGAATCAATGGTTAAACTGATACAATAAATTATATTTTCAAATTACAACTTTGATTTGCAAATATTCAGATCTATTGTTAGTCCAAAAATACCTCTGGTCAATATACACTTTAGTTCCTTTTCTTTCTTTCTTTATTATGCTCAGTGAATGCTCTGCCCTTTGTTTCTCAGTCTCTACATAATCCCTTGGCTTTGTTCTTCAACCTGTATGATCAAATCTGCATGAAGAATTCAATCTTCACACAAAATATATTCAGCATTGCTCTTCTTGATAATGAATTCCTTGTCTCTTGATATAGAAATGAATAGCCGCTCAATCTCCTTATTTTTGTCGTAGATCTCTCCTTGATCCATAAAAATTGGCATGCGTTGCTTTATCCTGTAAAGCTCTCCTTTAGTTTTATTCTATAAATCTCTCCTTGATAACTGTGAATAAAACCTACTTTAAAACTTCTTCTTTGCTTTAGTTTAACTGATCATTGAAAATAAAGTAATCAATCAATCAACCATAAATTATAGCTCTACCAACTAAGCAATTTTTTCATTCTTTAATTCTAGTTATGCTCGGTCATCATCTTCAGTTATGCTCAATCATTAACTCCAGTTATTGAGGTCCTCGGTATACACTTGCTTGGTATATATTGTGAATGGCTTGATGTTCACTGTCACTCAATGCATACAAACTTTTTATATTTTACCAACCACATAAACTTTGTCTCTTCAGATCTTCAAGGTTATGATATTATGTGTATGAACAATCAAACCATATCAAGTTGACATCAATGACAATACAATACATTAACTAATTTAATATCTTGCATTCACTTTTTCATCTTAGAGATCATCAACTTATCATCTTTAAATATTAAACCAGTTATAGTTCATCAATCTCTCCCTTTGGCATTGATGGCATCATAATATGAAATATGCAGTATAAAACATGCCATAACATACCAAACTTATTGTTCTATAACCAATTAAAATATCTGAATCTTGTTAAGCTCTTCTATCTCAGATTTGATTATGTTGTGTGCTCTCCCTTTCTTCATTCCCTTCAATGTATAGAAGTCAAAATTCTTTCTTATGATTTTGTCTCTCCCTTTCTTGTAGAATCTCTTCTCCCTTTTTTGGATAGATATGCAGTGTTAACTCTATCCAATTCTCTCCATTGAATCTTAATCTCTTCTCCCAAATTTATATTTCATTGAATCTTTCTCTCTCTTTAAAAACAATGCTAAAAAAAAATACAGCTCTATAGTAGCCAACAATATCTCTCATGTGTCGTTCAGATAAGCACCTCAGTGTAATGATATATCATTACAGTCCATATCTCATCTTGCATCAACATAACTAAACTCCTGATAATGTGTAGGCTGATGGAACCTCCAAGTCAGCTTAGTGACCAGTAGACAAGGGACAAACCCCTAGTCTATTCCTCAGGTATTCAAATGTATCTCCTAGAAATGGTTTTGTGAATATGTCTGGTAGTTTTTCTTTGGATTGTACATATTCCAGTATCAGTTGTTTCTCTTGTACTTGTTCCCTCAAGTAATGATACTTATAGATATGTGCTTTGTCTTAGCATGCATCATAGGGTTCTTTGAAATGTTTATAGCACTTGTAGTATCACAATAGATAATTACTGGGTCAAGAATTTCCTCATTCATACCTTTCAACAATTGCTTGATCCATGCAATGTTAGAGCAATTTGCAGTAGCGGCTACATATTATGCTTCTACATTTGATTGAGATATGTATCCTTACTTTTTACTTATCCATGTGACAATTTTGTCACCCATAAACAATGCTCCTCCTGTAGTTCTCTTTCTATCATCTATGTTTCCAGCCCAATCAACATCATTATAAAGTTGTAGCTCCAATTTTCCTTCTTTATTGTACCACAAACCATAGTCTTTAGTATTTTTCAGATATCTGAAAATTCTTTTAACAACAATCATGTGTGATTCCTTAGGGTTAGCAAAGAATCTTGCAAGTATACCAATTGCATGTGCTATATCAGGATTAGTGTGTACAACATACATTAGTTTACCAATCGTAGATCTGTATAAGGTCTAATTTACCTCAGTTGTCTTGTATTCCTTTGTAAATTTTCATCTTGTTGCCATAGGTGTTCCAACCGGTTTGGAGTCCTCCATCTTGACTATCTTCATAACTTCTTTAATGTATTTTGATTGTGTGATATCGATGCCTTCATCCTGTTGTAGAAATTGTAGACAAAGAAACAATTTGATCTCTCAAAACATTGACATTTCAAATTCTTTGCTCATTTTATCAGCAAATGACTTGCATAGCATATCACTACCTCCAAATATGAAATATGATATCATTAATAAATATCTCAGTAATCAAAATCTTATCATCAGTATCTCCTTTCAAATATAGATTACAGTTGTCACTTGTTCTAACAAATCCAATACTAATRAGATAAGAATGAAGTATTTTATACAATGCTCTCGGTGCTTGTTTCAATCCATAMAAGGCTTTGTGTAKTTTACAAACCATGTTCCTCTTGTTAGGATCAACAAACCCTTCAGGTTGTTCCATGTATACCTCCTCTTCTAGTATTCCATTCAGAAATGGAGTTTTAACATCCATTTGGTATACATTGAATCCTTTAAAAGAAGCATAAATAAGTAGAATTCTTACTCCTTCTATTCTAGAAATAGGTGCAAAGGTTTCTCCATATTCAATACCTTCTTCTTTTGCATACCCATTGCATACCAGTCATGCTTTGTTCCTTGTGACTTCTCCATTCTCATTAAGTTTGTGTCTGAAAATTCATTTGGTGCCAATGACATTTTTGTCACCCAGTCTAGGTACTAATGTCCATGTTTTTTTCTTCTCAATCCATTCAATCTCTTCATTCATTTCACTAACCCATTCTTGCTTCTCAAGTGCAACATTAACAAGTTTAGGCTCAAACTCACAAATCAAACATCTATTGTTAAGTGAATTACTCCTTGTTCTCATTCTTTCTCTTTGGTCTCCAATGATCTAGTCCTATGGATGGTGTCTTGTGATATATTTATCAAGTACATGTTCATATCTATGTTTTTCATTTTGATCTTCATTTTGATCTTCATCACTCGGTTCAACATTGTGATCATTTTCCTGATTCTCAGTGAGTGCAGCCTGTTGCTCAATTGCATTGTTTTGTTGCTTAGGCAAGATGTCAGGTTCTTCTATGTAGACAAATATGTTCTAATCTTTAGGTTCCTTTCTACTTTCCTCATCATTTCTCTTAGCAAATTCATCCACTATAACATTCACACTCTCAATGATTTTGTTAGAAGATTTGTTCAGACATTTATAAGCTTTGATTTTAGTAGGATATCCTAGAAATATTCCTTCATCACTTTTAGAATCAAGTTTCCCATTTCTATCATCTTTCAATTTATAACATTGACTTCCAAAAATTCTAAAGTAACTCACATTTGGTGTGTATCCATACCATAGCTCATAAGGTGTCTTATTTGTGTCTTTCTTCAATTGATCTTGGTTTAGTGTATAGACAGTAGTACTTACAACTTCTCTCTAGAATGTTTGTGCGATGCTTTTTTCAATCATCAATGTTCTGGCACAATCAATAATTTATCCATTCCTCCTTTCAGCAATCCCATTTTTTTGTGGTTTTCTCGATGCAGAAACATGTTTTGTAATCCCATGCTTATTACAAAATTTAGTGAATTCATCAGAAATAAAGTCTCCTCCTCTATCCAATCTTAAACATTTCAGTTTTTTTCCACTTTGTTTTTCAACTTTATCTTTATACCATTTGAACATCTTAAATGCTTCATATTCCTCTTTTAAGAACATGGCAGTCATCATCCTAGAATAGTCATCAAAAAATAGAATAAATTATTTATCACCATAATAGCTCTTTGTTCTCATTGGTCCACATAAGTCATTATAGACTAACTCCAGAATAGCATTACATGTGTAGGTTTTTCTCTTCAAACTAGACTCTGTCATTTTTCCTATTTGACAATTCTTGCACATAACATGGTCAGGCTTTGAAATACCCGATAAGCCTCTTACTTTTCTTTTCTGACTTATCTTAACCATGTTGTCAAAATTCACATGACATAACCTTTTATCCCACAACCAAACATCTTCATTTATAGCCAATAAACAAGTGGTCTCAATATTATCAAGATAGAATAGATTACCTTTCGTTTGTTCAACAATACTGATCAACTTTCCTTTTCCATTATAGATCATTGCCTTTTTGTTCTGAAATGCAACTCAGTGTCTTGTGTTGTTTAGTTGTGAAACATTCAACAAATTATAGTTAATTACTTTTACCCAGTATGGATTTTCACATTTGATCAGATTATTCAATATGATGGTACCTTTTCCTTCAACTGGGCAAGTTGAGTCATTACCCATCCTAACTGATCCACCATTATAATATTCAAAATTTTCTTTTTCTCCAGTCATGTGATGATTACAACCACTATCAATAATATAGACATCATTTTTTCTCACTTTAGATATTAGTGATATTTATACATACCTTCTTCTTCATCTGAATCATCCTTCATAGCATCAAATACTACCTCAATATATTCATCAGAATGAGTGTCAGAATTTTCAGCTTTGTTCTCAACCAGGTAACAAGCCTTCTTGCCTTTGTCCTTGTAATCTTGGTTATCTCTTCTGTCAGAGTGTCGGTTTCTTTTGTAGTCTCGGTCATGACTTCTATCATACTTCTTTTCATAAGATCTGTCATTGTCTCTTTCATCCTTTCTCTTGTTAGGGCATCTCACAGAAAAATGTCCAATTTCTTTGCAATTAAAAAAGACCAATGGTAATTTACCTGCATATCTTCTTGTACCTCTATGTAATATCCTAGCCATTAATACTTCAAGTTCACCAAGTTTTGTTCATCACTATCACTATCACTATCATTTCTCATAGTGTGTTTGTTACTAGATTTGCTTATTTTATGAGAGGATTTGAATGCAGACTTAATAGTAGGTAAGACACTATTGTCATAGTTGTTCATCTCAAATGAAATAAGTCTGCCAATCAAACTATCAAGAGTAACATTATTATTACCTACTACTCTCATTTCTTGAATTGCAGATAATCTAATAGCATAAACAGGTAGTAAGGTTCTCAAAATTTTAGTTACAATTGTTTCTTCATCAAGTACTCCTCCTACTCCATGGATAGCATTAAGAACTTCTTTAATTTTTTCACTGTACTGAGTGATGTTCTTTCCTCTTTCATTCTCAGGTCATCAAACTTTCCTCTTAGGCTTTCAACTTTAGCTCTCAACACATTGGAATCTCCTCCATGTGCTAGCTTGAGTTTGTCCCGCATTTTCTTTACAGAGGTGCATGATTTCACATCTTCAAATTCAACATCGGTTAGTGAAGAAGCAAGTTATATCATCATAGAATTGTGTTCATGTTTGTCTCTTAATTGATCAATAGTCAGAGGTCCAGTAGGTGCAACATATTCAGTATCCACATATTGTGTAACATCATTGCCAATACCAGATAGATGAATTTTTATCCTACTTTTCCATGATGCATAGTTTTCCTTGTTCAACCTAGACACATCCCTTTTACTCATCTTCTGATCTTTAGCTTAAGTCCCTTTAAAATTTTCTTCCAAGAACCAAAGCTCTAATACTAATTGTTAGAATAATTGAAGGGGGGGTGAATCAGTGGCCTTAATAATAATTCCAAAAGATCCAACCAAAAACTTATCTATCAAATATAATGCCCTCAGTTATCTTATAGTCCCAATTTCATCAAGATGTATACCATAAATAATCTTAACAAATATAAGCTTCTCAGTAAGATATACTGGTTATCTTTTCTAGACTTTATTGAATAGCAGCAAATAAACTTAGAGTTAACCGACCAATCTAGTTTCAATAGTGTGTAAAGAAAAATATCAATGCAATGAAACAGATACATATTTCACACATAGATTTTAACATGGAAACCCAATATGGGAAAAACCACCTGGGACCGGTAACCCAAAATATTTTCACTTTTCTGAAGTGAGCTCCATGAAGAGCCAACCCTGTTAAAGGTTAAAATATAGAATTTTAAGTGAGAGCTTGTTAGAGGATTTAAAACCAACAATTTATCTTTTGACCTAACACTCACTATGTTATCAACAAGAAAACCTTTTGATACTCTTGAGTATCTTAATGCTATAAGGACTATTAAATCCCACTCGATTAAGAGATTTTCTGAATCAATGGTTAAACTCATACAATAAATGATCTTTTCAAAATATAACTTTGATTTGCAAATCTTAAGATCTATTGTTAGTCCAAAAATACCTCTCTAATCCATATACACTTCAGTTCCTTTTCTTTCTTTCTTTATTCTGGTCGGTGAATGCTTTGTCCTTTGTTTCTTGGTGTCTACAAAATTCCTTGGCTTTGTCCTTCAACCTGTATGATCAAATATACATGAAGAATTCAATCTTCACAAAAAATATATTCAACATTCCTCTTCTTGATAATTAATTCCTTGTCTCTTTATATAGAAATAATTAGTCGCTCAATCTCCTTGTTTTTGTCATAGATCTCTCCTTGATCCGTAAAAATTTTCATGCGTTGCTTTATCCCATAAATCTCTCCTTTAGTTTTATTCCATAAATATCTCCTTGATAACTGTGAATAAAACATGCTTTAAATCTTCTTCCTTTCTTTAGTTTAAGTGATCATTTTAAATAAAGTAATCAATCAATCAACCCTGATTTGTAGCTCTCTCACCTAAGCAATTTTTCCATTTTGTAACTCCGGTTATGCTCAGTCGTCATCTTCAATTATGCTTGGTCATTAACTCTATTTACAATGGTGCTCGGTATACACTTTATCAGTATACACTTTCTCGGTATACACTATGAATTGCTTAGTGTTCACTATCACTTGGTGTATACATACTATTTATGTTTTATCGACCACCTAAACTTCATCTCTTTAGATCTTTAAGGTTATGATATTATGTATATGAACAATCAAGACATATCAAGTTGACATCAATGAAAATACAATACATTAACTGATTTAATTTCTTACATTCACTTTGACAACTCAGTGACCATCAACTTATCATCTTTGAACATTCAATCAGTTACACTTCATTAGGTACAATGCATGAGATCAAACTTTCTCAAATCAACCCCTTCTGCAACAACTCTTGCACTTGCATATTTAACTCTCCACTCTCTAATGGAGTCATTCTATGGGCTTCCTTATTTGGAAAACTGGCTCTAGGAATCAAGTCCATTTGATGACTAATATTTCTTATTGGTGGCAATCCATCAGATACAATATCCTTAAACTCATCCAGCAAATCCACAACTTCCGAAGGTAGATTTTCAACTTCCTCTTTATCAACTTTTGTAATTAAAGAAAAACACATATTCTCATGCTTCATGCCTTCTAGAAACTTCCTTCCATCAGCTAAACATATTCTTTCATTAATACATACCTTTTCCTCCATTTTTTTTCAATGACTTCAACTTGCATCAGAATCCATCCTTTGTTAAAGAATAGGTATTTGCATACCCATCATGTACTCCATGACAATTGAATTTCCATTGTTTCTCTAACAACAAATGACAAGTATCCATAGGCATCATATCATAGAATACCTCATCATGATATTTTCCAATTTGGAATTTTACTAGACATTGCTCATTGACCAACGCCTTATGGTCCTTCTGTAACCAAGCAATTCAACAAGGATTCAGATGTTTACTTCTCTTTACCTTCAATTTATTAACCCTTTCCTCTAAAACAAGGTTATTATTACTACCACATTCTATAATGAAATTGAACACATTACCATTACACTTAAATCTTGTGCGAAATAAATTCTTCCTTTTATAAGGTTCATTCTCATTATTTAGCAAGGTTCTCCTCTTTAAGAATCTTAAAAATGTGAAGACTCAACATCCTCATCTACATGTGTAACTCATGAATTTCACTCTGGTCTCCTATTTGTACATCTGTGATGTTGGGGACAATCATAATCTCTATGCCCTTCTTCTCCAAATTGGAAACATGTTCCACATAAATGTCCTCTTCCTCTTCCTGGTCCTTGTCCTCTTCCTCTTCCTCTTTGATATCCATTATTTTGATCGTGAGAAATTTCCATAAGAGTTATTCATTTTGGCCTCCATAAGACCATCCACTAGAATTTCCACCATGACCTCTTCCACTTTTCTTGCTCTCAAAATTATTGTTAGCACTTGACAAAAAAAATTCATGGTTTTGTGCCTTTTTCTCCTATCTCTACAATTATTTTTAGTCTCTCACTAAAACCCTAAGTCTTTTTGTGTAGGATCAATGCTAAAACCCTAAACCCTCAAGACTTGTTCTATTTTGAAGTTACCTTTTTTGAGTGACTTAAATCTTGTAAATTCATGTGCCTTTTTATCTTTTCCTTGTCTCCTCATCATGTAATCAATATGGAATATTCTTAAGTGATCTGGTGACTTGGCGGGACTTTCATCTCTCAATCTCTGAACAAGATGGAATATGCTCTTATGATTGTGAGATTAATTCATGACAGTAGATCTTTTTTTTATTGAAGGGTTATCTCTAAGTCACTAGATGAAGTCAAGCTCAGCGCCTTTATTCAAAGATCTAGCAAGGACCATTGATGTAGATCTAATTATGTGGTGTGTGCTAGATCCCTGAATAAACTCAAGGGTTAAGGCATGTGATTGGCGACTTGGAATTTTAGGCTATCTCATGATCTTGTAATGGAATCAAGGTTAAGAGAAGTATTGTGAGACTCAGAGATTCACTTCATCTCTAAATCTCTAGATCAAAGCATGGTCAAGTCAAGTCAAGTTAAGTTAAGTTCTATTCAGCTATTCAGAGATTTCTTTAGTTGTTGAATCCCCAGATTTGACCCGAGTTAAGGATAATTATTCGAGATCATGAGATTTTCTTGGTCGTTGGATCTCTAGATTGGACCTGAGTTAAGTAATGTTTCTGACATCATATTTGGATCGTTGATTAGAGTAGAGATGTGCAGTTGGCGCTGGATTGCTAGATAGGTCAAAGAGTTAAGGGTGTAATTCAGAGGCAATGGGGAAAGATTCAAACATGTTTTCAACTAGCAGATCAGATGTGTGGTTTTTGTCAAATCTTAGAGCTAACTCAAGGTAAAGAGTATCATTTGGCGATTTAGAGATAAGCTTATCTATGAATCAGGAGACTTGATTAGGGTTACAAATAACATTGGGAGATTCAAAGATAAAAGGAATTGAAGTGCTCTTGGTCAGCGCAGTTAAAGATAAGGTAGATTCATGTACATCATGTGGTGGCTATTATTCCTAGAGATAGCTATGATCACAAGATAATGGTAGAGCCATTGTGACAGGGTGATACCTGAAAAGATCTGATCGTCAGTACCTGCATAGCTTAACAAAGATCTATGGATATGTTCTAAAGTTGATCAAATTTTTTATCTCGACCATCTAAGTCCCTCTTCAAGCCACTTGTACCTTTATAACCAAAAATTCAAATATTTAAATCTTATTCTTAGAGAGTTTCATGACAGCTGACTAAGATTTTGATTCAGAGCTATTATTGCACCGATCTGATCTTTTGAGAAAATTTGGCATAGTTGTTGGAGGGTGAAGGGATTGTTTTCTGGTGATGTGGAATGTTTTATGACCAGAGTTGGCATATGAGGTTTCTAATCAGATGAATAAATGCTTTTAATGACACGTGGTATGTTTGCATTTATGATCAGCTGCTCTCTGCATCATAAATTTGGAATTCTTAGACTTTAGAGTACTATTTTCATATCCCAAGAAGTATGGCTGTGATTCAGATTAGATATTGCATGGATTGGAGAGAAAGATAGGGTTTTCAACTTGATCTCAGAATTGAACGTCTTTAATGTTTGACATGATTGGTTTCCAACCCTAACCCTAAATGGTCTGAAGCTTGTTTCAATTTATGTTACTATAAAGGGATTTCCAAGACTATTTAGTAGGGGTTGGAGAATTGGGATAATATTTGTAAGCATTAGGATTGTACCTGTTTCCAGCCTAGGACATAGCATATGTTTTTCATACTATATTAACACAGAGTTGAAAGTTGTATGATCTTTTGCATATTGTTTTATCATGTATTTCTTTGTCATATTGATGTAGAAACTAGATTTCATCATACTTAATATAAGTGTTCTCAGATTTTAAGTCTCTCCTTTGTGTTACCTTTTGAGTTGTAATTTTTCTCTCTTACTGTATAGTTCTTTTTATGCATATGTTTTATTCCATAATTCTTTGATCTCAAATCAAATTAAAATGCTTTGGATATAACATTACTTCTACTGGATTATCTACTTAAGGATCTTACAAGTAGCGTGTGGTCTGAGAGATTTATAATTATGGTTATGAGTCTATACCAATAGGTGTGTTTCAACTTTTAGTATTGTATTGAGGATTTTACCCAATGGATAAGGCATTGATCAAGAACTAGCATATTCTTTTTGAGATATATGTCTGATAGGTTTGGCTATATTCTGTCCCTAAAATTAAATAAAACTCATTACCAGATTATTTACATTTTATTGTTTTTGTTTGTTGTCCTACCATGGTAATGGAGAGTCAATAAATGCTTGGTTAGCATTTAGTACTTTCTTATCATTATCTATTGTTTAATCTAGAGTATAAGGTATTGTAAAGAGTTGAGTTTTATCTAGATTAGGAGTACGCACCTTGGTTTTGTAGAGCTAGAAGTGTAGAGGTAAGTCGTGTCCCTATATTTGATCTAATTACCTTGTAGAGCTCTCATTCTTGGAGTTAACCCCTTCTAACATTAGTCTCAAGGTATATTGGTGGCTTCTCAAAGCACAAACATTTTTAAACACCAACACTTCTTCAATTTTTCTTCTACCTTCAAAGAAAATTGATATGCATCTTCAATGGTAGATGTTCTTACCCTTATCAATTCTTCTTGAATACTCTACCTCAACCCATTTACGTAATGGGGAACCTTCTACTTTTTATCTTTAGAACGACCAGGTCTAATAAAGACAAATTTTCCCATTTTCTTCAACCCTTGCATTTTCTTCAAAAAATCAAGATCATAGTTGAAAAAATGAATTATCTCTTCAATTTATCCACATCCAATTCCACCTTTTTGTCTTCTCCTTCCCTCTTCTATTTCTCTCTAACTAAACCTCCTTCCACCAAATTTTAGCATGACCTTTCAGCTTAGTCTTTCCAAATTTGACCCTCTTAGGATCTTATATTTCCTCAAACTCAAAGTATTCCTCCATATCATTTATCCAGTTGATAAAATATTCTGGTTTAATATTTCTAGAAAAATGTAGAAACTTCAATCTTTGGTCTCTTTCCAATCTTGGAAATGTCCCTCAAAAACCTAACTTCATTAGGCTCCCTAGAATTTTCTTTCTCTTCTTCAAATTGTCCTTCTTCTTCAGATTCATCCTCACTTGCATCTCTTTCCCTAATATTGGTTCCTCTATGTATCTCCTCCTACATTACTTGCACTTTCCTCTTAAGGGCTCTTAAATCCTCTTTAGTCACACCCCAACTCTTCCACAAAGGTTCCTTTATGGAGGTAATTTTTTTACTTATCTCTCAAACCCACAACCACAATCTTAGTGCAAACTACCTCACATTCGGTGATCTATCTACACAATTAGGACATTCTACTTTGATACCACTTGATGAAGGGAACTCCTCTTATTCAGCCAAACACACACAAGACAATACAAAAATAAACAAAAAATTGCAATAACAAAATAATGGAAAGAATAGAAATACTTACTTTCTATTATCTTCAATAAAATATGACATTACAATATTTTGAAAGTAACATGGTACAACCACATGGGAATTTCATTACATTAATCTATAGGAAAGAGCTACAATCTAGTTCTAGAAATGAGCCCAGAAACTACCCTCCACCCCTATGTAAGTAGCACAATTAACCACCTTAGAATATTCTACCTAAAGTGAAATTTTCTATTTTATCTCTTTCTTTTGTATCAAAACTTGAGCCTTGATGGAACAACTGTTAGAATCCATAACTTGTGAACCATTGACCCGATTACCTATTACAATTCCATTTCAGAAACATCTCAAATTTGGCTACAAATTGGGATTGTGAAGCACCATTCGAGTAAAGTTTGACCCCCTTTATAGCCTTTAAGGCCTTCAAAACTGAGTTTAAATTTTTTGTACCACCCCGCCAAAATATAAAATTTTAATATCTTGAAAAATGAAGTTTATCTTCTATGAAACTTTATCGAAAAGCTTATATATACAGAATGAACCTCGAGGGAAGTAATTGGGAAAATTAGTGCTCAAACAAAAAGATTATTAAAAATAGTAAACTTGTTAAAAATAGTATCCTTGCCCAAAGATAACCCTTATTGAAAAAATAGACAATATTATTTGGTGATGCAAGATTTCTCTTACACCCTAGATGCTCTTGCATTAGTATATCCCTAGGTCTTGGCTCAATCTTGTGAAAGTGAAATTTGATGTTTAAGGCCTAAATATTAGCCCCAAAATAAAAAAATATAATTTCTTTTCCTTATCCATTATCCATTTGGAACTAATTCAATGCATATTTTTGTGACATATTACTGTACTTAATATTAGAAATAGTCATTTATGCAATCAATTTATTCTAAATATCTAATATGATTCCAACAATAAAAAATGATATGGCTATCCATTTCAATGACAGTGATATCTTTGGTTGTGCTCCTATCGAGAACACTCTAGTTTACCAAGATGATTATAAACATAATACACTTATGGACCAATAAGATATATTACTTATAAGGAAATATTTTGTGGGTGCATTTGAACAAGATCACTCCTATCATTAGTTGCAAATTATTTTGTACAACACATTAGAAGGATACCTTTATGAAACAAAAATTCATTGAACCTAAGAAATCTTAATGAAAGTCAAACCAAAATGACATCTTATATATTTATTTAAATAAGACTCTAATAATTGATCTCAATCCTCTATATTTTAACCTCACTTATACTAATCTTTCAGTACTCTTTGTCTCACTTAATATAACCTCTCCATCCTTATTCCATCTCTAATATATATTCTTTCATCTTGTAATAGTAGGTTATGACCTTTACCTATCTCATCTCATTCAATCCTAGCCATCCATTCTTGTGAAATTTCAGCTCTTGATCTTAATATCCTCATATATATATATATATATATATATATATATAACTCAATCCTCATCCTCAAACAAATGGAGGAAAATATTAGTACCTAAGTAGACGATGTTGTGTTTACAAATGATCCTTTACACAATATTGGAGCAACCAAATGTTAATTAGAACATATATTAAATAAGAAGGTATAATGTTTCATTCTTGTTATTTATTTCTCATATTTGGCACATTATGATATAGATAAGCTATTATTGGGCTTAAATAAAGGGGTCCTAGTTTTTCTTTAATTTCATCTTCTTTTTAATTAAATTCCAAGTATAGGGTATATATTTTAGCATGGCTAGTAGGAGGTGGGTTCATGTGTATGTTTTTACAATGGTTGTTCAAATTTCTCCCAAAATAATTTATATCCCACTTATATTGATACATTTTTTGATATTGAGCTTTTTTAATACATATTATATTCATTTATTCTTGTTCTAGAGGCATTGTTGTTATTTTCTAATTAATTATTTATGTTTTAAATATAATATTTATGGGTTTAATCTATTCACCTTATTTTGTATGTTATTTTACTCCCATGTTACCATTTCATGAAACAATGCAGATGTCTTATCTATTGGCACATTATTAACATTTTTTTTCATATCTTCTCAATTTGGATAATACTTTTTCTCACTACTAGCAATTCTCATTTATTCAATTCTACTGTTGATTGGAAAGATTTGGTACTGAAAGGGGGGCTGAATTAGTACTAACAAACTTCTACCTCTTTTTTACTTAATCAATTAAGAATCAACCGATAATAATAATAATCGATAGTATCCACAGTATGATCAATATGATGTAACTTAAAAATAAACTAAATAATAGTAATGCCAAATAAGATCCAGACATCCATAAAACATAGCGTTTGGTTATGCAAAAACCCTTGGTTAGAGGGAAAAGATGCAGTGGGGATGACATTCACAACTCTTCACTACAAATAAAAAGTTTTTCCAGTTAGGTCTTACAATATGTAACCTTCTGAGTGACTCACCTTATTAGGAGTGACTGATACATTGTTAAGTGTATCTATAGTCCTATTAAGACTACTCTTCTAAGAGATTTAATCTCGCATGTGCGACATTCACCTTGTTAAAGGATTTACAAAAAGGTCCCACAATATGAACTTATCAGTCCTTTTAGTGACTACGTGGTTAAGGGATTTACAATACCTTGTAGAAACCTTTAGGATTATTTGCAAGATAGTAATGACCTATATATGCTTCCTTCCAAATCTTGTGAGATCACTTATGTTCTAGATCTCTTTTATTTTCTCTGTTTTTCTTTCAATTCACTTCTCTTCTCAATTCCACCTTCATAAATTCTTCTCAACAACTCCTTTTTATGATATGTACCTTAGGATTCTTATCATTGAATCTCCTTCTCTTGTCCTTCATTCTTGACCTTCGATCTTAGGTTTAATCAAAAATTTAATCTCGATCAATCCATTAACTATTTTCATGTTCTCCCTTTTCTTGGTTGCCGCATGCTTTTTCTTACAAAAGATAGTTATCAGCTTCCGATAGTTCACCTCCTTATTCTAATAACTTTTCCATATGTCCGATAGGTATTTTTATAGCTATTTGACATCAATGAAAAAAATTATCATGATGTCAATGATTTCTAACAATCTTGTCAGTGATTTCCAACAATCTTCCCCTTTGGCATTCATGGAAAAAATAGTCATATGTCATATGTCATATGTCATATGTCATATGTCCTGTATCTAATATACTCTGTATATGCTAATATACTTCCCCTTAGATATATCATTGTTATACTATACACTTCCCCTATGTTCATTATATATAATTCCTATTTTTTGGCACTCAATGCCAAATGGTAATTGCATGTGGAATATCCTTATAGTGTATCTATTATGAACTTGTACCTATCTCTTATGCTCTATAATATTGTATCACATGCTTCTTGTAGAGCATTAAATCCTATCATGTGTTTTTTAAGTCTAATGCAAGTGCTTCAAGACTGTCCATGACACTTAACTCTGGTGTCTATATAATTGGCTCTTTTGTTTTAATATTTTCCTGAATAATATCAATGTGTGGAGTGATTAAACCTTGCATCTCCAATATTCTCATATGTAGGCCTGATCACTCTACTGTTAACTCTTGCTCCTTATAAATAATCTCCCTCAACTTTATTGAATGCTCCATTAACTTTTTCACCATCTCCTCCATCTTTCTTCTCATCTTTCTTTTGTACTACTTCATCTTTCTTTTTTGCATCACTGTACTTCTCACTTGTTTTAGGTTGCTTATCACTGATATCTTGTTTCTTCTTGGTGTCGGTGTCCTTCTCGATATCTCTTGGTTGCATGTTGGTTGGCGAATGCTACTGCTCAACTAATATAGGGTTCTTCTCATTTAATATTTCATCTTGTTTCTTTATTTCTTATAACATTTCTTTTCTACTCTGTAGTAAGGGTTCTGGTAGGGTTTCTTGCATTACCTATATAATGATCTTTTCTTGACTCGGTTTCTCTTCTATAGTATTTTCTATATTAACTGTGTCATCTTCTCTCCCAATAGAAACTTGTGCTAAATCTTCTTTTTGCTTCATGGGCTTCTCCAATTCTTCAGTAGTAACTACATCCTTTGGTGCTGACATATTGGTTGTATTAGGTGAATTTCCAATAAGCTAATTTACAGTAAATGTATCATCAACGTTTGATGTACCTACCTATGAATATGCTTGATACTTATATTCATTCAGTATCTTCTTCCATACTTCAGTTATGTCTTATTCTAACACATTCATCATTTACTAGAATAATAGATGTCAATGTTTTTTTTTTGAACTCTGGCTTATACTTATCCATATATACTTTTGTGTCATTCTCCAATAACTTTGGCATTATGTTATTCAATATTTTCAATCTTAATTCCTCAAATCTATGATATGTTGAGTCACATCATTTCAATAAGGTCTGATATAATTCAATGGGAACATTATCCTTTACATCTCCAGGATATTTGTTGTACTTCCAAAAATGTTGAATAATAGTATCCTCTATCAATTTCTTATCTTCCTCTACCAACTTTGCAAAGGTAGTGGTATTGAGTCTCCAAACTAATCCTGTTTGATTTATGTACTCTATCATTTCAGTAGGATTCATAGGAATCTTGAATTGTTTCCTTCCTGATTTCTTTCCTCGTGTCATTATTTCTTTCTCCAATTTTGTATCCTTGTCATTTGTGTCACTTTGCTTTATAGTACCAGGGAGTGCCTTCTTCTAGCTTCTCATGGTTCTCCTCTCAGATACTTGAGGTTTTTACCATCTTCTTGTAGGCATTTTTCTGTTTGGCGTCACCTCAATCTCTTTTTCTTCTTCACCGATAATTATAGGTATGGTCATTTATGCTTCTACTTCCTACACTGCACTATCCTAAATCTCTTGAATTGATGGTAGGGCATATGTCTCTATAGATGTTCCTTTATGTTTAATCATTCTCATCTTGACTGGTGTGGAGGGGAGCTCTAGTGGCTTTAGTTATGATTTATCCTCTACATCTTTTGGTTGTGAACTGCTCTCACCTTCATTGCTTCCATATTTGCCTGTCAACTTCTTTATCATCTATTCTTTCTTCTTATGAATCTTATATTTCTTGATTTCTAATATAATCCTTGTGTAGGCTTCCTCATATGTTCCAAATCTATTCACTATTGTATCCTTTGGTTGTATCAATATATAATGTTCACATCCAATTACATCTTTCTTAGCAACTTCATATCTAAATGCTGGGATCCAAGATGTTCTTGGTTCTACTGGTTGGATTCTGCAAGTGTCAGTGTCTACTAGAAAAAATAGAGTCTTTGTATTTCTCTACTACCGATGGGGTTATCTGATAACGTTCTTGCATTTTGATTTGAAATTACTTGAAGTATCCCCACATGATCTTAATGAATTCATCTCCTAATTTCTAAATATAATCATTAATCTAGTAAATAACTGGTTTGTTTGTACTCCAATTTACTTCACCTATTCCTATAAAGAAAATTTTAACATAAAAGTATAAACAAACAAGTAATGATCCGAACTTAACCTCTTATTTCTGATCCTTCTTTAGGAATTTCATGTTAGAAAATAGTTGGTTCCACACCATTCCTGATAAACCATAATTGTTCCCTAATTTGGCTATTTCGTAGGCTGCATACACATCACTACCTAGTATGATTTTTGGTCGACTAGACTGCTAGACTTTGTATTTGATAATCATTGTTGCAAACAGTGTTTTGAGGTTTGTGACCTTGTCTACTCTCATGCTCATCCATCCTTAGATGTTTCAATTATTTTCCTCAACTCTTCCATGTTGCTAACTCGTAGGGTACATTCTAAACCTTCTCCTAGTAAGCTAGTTACCATATGAATTAGGTCTTTTGTAATCCTGATTGGCTTGTCTTCATCTAACAACAAAAATTCATCGTTTACTTGGATCAAAATGTATCTAATCCAATCCTCATTGAAAAATTTAGGCATGAATATGATGTAGCCCAAATACCATTAACATAAATTATTCAGAAGATACACTACAAAATGTTACAGAATTCAAATTCTTCATTAACTTCTCCAACTTACTCTGCCTCTACAATGAAATAAAACTCCTACTTAATACAATTCTGAAAATTACCATATTTGGCAGCTTTTCAGGAAAAATAGATTTTTCCATTTTTGGTAGTTTTTAAAACTCATCCTATGATTCCCAATTTTCCCTAAGAAAAGCTCCCAACTAAGGCAAGTTGAATTGCCAACTAATCCACGAAATCAGAAACATGATTTCGGATTTATTACAAAAACAAAAATAAAAAAATGGAAAGAAAAAGAAAAAAGCCAATTTTGGAGGTCAAGATGAAATTTCAGGCTCCCAAAAAATGGTCAAAATGGCCACCAACAAAGCCAGCTGATTTTGAATTTCCATTAACTCTGGCTCATGAATCTGCCTGTAAAATTTGAGCCAAAACCCATAGCCAAGTCAAAAGTTATGACCCTCTGAAGCTCCTACATCAGAATACCATATGTATCAAACCATTCAAATCTATATGGTAATGCTCATCCTTCAATAATTTATTATCACACAACTCATCATGGTAAAACTTCTATATTTCTACATCACCCAATTTGACTATTTTACTGTGGATAAATGTTATGTATTCAATCAACATTACCCTCTGTGGTAACGATGATAGGGCTCCAATGTTGTCTTTATCTTCTGCCTTTAGGGATCACAACTTCAACATGGGAGCTAACTCGTCATTGATACTGGTAACTACTGGATTCTCAATCTTTTTTGCCATCATGTTCTGCAAACTACTATTGAAAACTTCCAATGTCTGATAAGACTTCTGTCAGGGCTTTTCCTATAACGTTGCTAGCTAGGGCACAAAAATATTGTAGATCACTTCTGCAATAATTCTTATTGATAATTATTCCCAATAGATTTCTCTAGTCTATTTGGATACCGCTCAAACAATTATTTTAGAAAAGTAGGATAGAAAATGAATAGTGTCAACACATATTTATCAACCAAAAAGTGTCTAAATGGATATATTATGATAATAAATGCTCTTAATAGTAACTTTTCTACCGATAGTCATTCCTTCTATTTGATAACTAAACTTATTTACCAATAACTATATATCTTCAAAATGATAAAACAATAATGTCTAATACCAACTAATTCAGTATGAGTTCTACTACATCTTTTTATTGCTAATATAACATTCAATCATAACCTTTTGTAAAGGGACACATAGATTTAAAATATTTTATTAGGTCCCTAAGAAAAACTTACTTTCTTAGTTTGTTGATGAATTCTTCACACTTGGGGTTAGAGGTTGTCCTTTTTCTCATTTCTTTCTTCCTTCTTGACCCACATTTTCATCATGTCATTCTTCACCTGATCTTGATTCACTATTGGTTTTCCTCTGTTATTCTCATGTCTATCTTGTCGGTAATTTTTGTCTTGTCGGTGCCAACAATTTTATGCTATATGACCGTACCTGTGACACACAAAACATACCATTCATGTTGATCTCCATAGTCCTAATTTTTTTCTTGGATTTCTCATTTTATAGTGTTAAACTTTATGTCGATATTGACTGCATGTGTAATAGTAACCTGCAAAGCTTCCCTCTAATGATCTGCTATTTTCTCTTGATCTGCATTGTTTTTCCTAATGTCCAAACTTAATACAATTGTAGCAACATCTATGAAAGTGTGTACCTCTTGAAATGTTGACCGATTTTCTTCTACAAACATTAGATGTATGACCAAAATTTCTACAGTTGTAGCATGTAGGTTTCTTACCATGTGTATCGATAGGATCATTTGGCTCTTGTGATTGATACTCAGTTACCGATATTGATGATTAACCAATTTCAAATTTGTTTTCATAGATATAACCTATGTTAGTATTGTCTCTTTTTCTTCTTTTACTTTTCAATTATTCATCCACCTTTTGCATGCTATGCTAAAACTTAGCGAGTCTTTCATTAACCTTTTTTCACAACTTTTAGATTGTTCTTCAAAGTTTCAACTTCTTTTCTCAGATTTTCTTCCTCAGTAAGTATCAGTCTATTTTTTTCATTTGTACCATGTAGTAATTCATTTAGTGTTTTTTTTTCTCTTGTTATAACCTCAGAATAATAGCATCTTTGTCTCTAGTAGATTTCTCAAGATTTTCATTTCCAGTTTCAAGGTCTTTTTGGGCATCTTCTATTGTTCGCATTGTTTCCAATACTTCAGTCATCCTTATAACTTGAATTTCAAGTTCCTTTTGGGATTTAGTTATATCTTCTACCATGGAAGTGTTCCTTTACATTAATTATTCAACTGTTGCATTGAATTCTTCAGTATTTATACTATTTTCTGATAGCTCTTCATTATTGTCCAATATTAGCTCTAACTTTTCTAAAAGTTCCTTTCTTTTGGTGAAAGACTGTCTCAACCTCTTCTTTATATCTTCAAATTGTTCCAAGGCTTTGTCCAATTCTTCTTCCATTTTATTCTCTCTTTTATATCTCTCCACTCTCCGAGATCTACTCACAAGGTGTTAAACTTCCATTTAGAGAACTAATCTCTAATACCAATTTTTAATTGGAAAGATTAGGTACTAAGAGGGGGGGCTGAATCAGTACTTAAAAACTTATAGCTCTTTTCTACTTTAATCAATTAAGAATCAACCAATAATAACATTAACTGAGATTTTCCACAATATAACTGATATGTTGTAACTTAAACATAAACTAAATAAGAGTAATGCCAAATCAGCTCCACACATCCATAACACAGATTTTGTTTACGCAAAAACCCTTGGTGAGAGGGGAAAACTGCGGTGAGGATGACAACCACAACTCTACGAATCACTAGATTAGGAGTGACTGATACAATATTAAGTGTATCTACAGTCCTATTAAGACTACTCTTCTAAGAGAAGTAATCCCACATGTGTGGCATCATCCTATTAAAGTATTTACAAAAATCTCACACAATATGAACTTATATGTCATGTTAGTGATTACTCAGTTAAAGGATTTACAATACCTTGTAGAAACTATTAGGATTCTTCACAAGATAGTAATGACTTGTATATGCTTCCTTCCAAATCTTTTTAGATGCCTTATACTCTAAATCTCTATTATTGTTTTTCCTCTACTTTCAATTCACTTCTCTTCTCCATTCTGCCTCAGTAACTTCTTCTTAACAACTCATTTTTATGACCTATACCTTAGGCTTCTCATCATTGAATTTCCTTCTCTCACCCTTCATTCCTGACCTTTGGTCATAGGGTTAATCAAAAACCTAACCTCAATCAAACCATAAAGTATTTTCTTGTTCTCCCTCTTATCAGCTGTTGCGCTTTTTTCCTTACGACTGATCGTTGTTAGCTTCTAATAGTTAACCTCCTTATTCTAATAAATCTTCCATATATCCAATAGGTATTTCAATAGCTATTTGACATCAATGAAAAAATTTATTATAATTCAAATTATTTCTAACAATCTTCTCAATGATTTCCAATAGCTACAGGTTCACTTTTAACTATTTCATCATGTGAAACATTCTCTTGTTGGAATTTAATTTTTGGATCTTGTTTAGTGATGAATCTTCTTTTCCCTACTCAATCAACTCAGTGTTATCTTCATTTTTGTGTTTATCTAAAGGGTTAGCTTGAATCTCTTTAGAATCAACTATATCCTATTGAAAAAACCTGAAGATAGAGGTGGTGGACGAGGGTGAATTCATCTTTTAAAATTTTTTAATCAAAATTCTTAATCCATATAATTTTTATTGTGTGTAGAAACATAAACAACATAGGGAAATTAATACCATGCACAAAATAACACTATTTTAATACTATAAGGTCCAAGATTACTGAGAGGGTGGTGAATCAATAATCTATCAGATTTAAAACTCTTCACAATTCATTCAACACCATAAACCATATTCATCAACTTTAAACCTTATGCATGAAAGTAAAGAAAGTAACCAAACAATCATCCACACATGCAACAAAAAAACACAAGTATATTTTATCATGGAAACCTTGACTAAGGGTGAAAACAAGAGTGGGGATTATTACCCACAACTATTTGCACTTTTCTGAAATGCACCTCGTTAAAGGCCTAGCCCTCTTAGGAGCTTACAATGATACCTGGTTAGGAGAAGACCTTATTAGGAGTCACTCGGTTAAGGGATTTACCTGTCCCTTTTAGGAGCTTTACCCTGTTAGGAGTAACCTTGTTGAAGGATTTAAACCCTAGTTAAAGAGTCACCTGGTTAAACAATTTAAAAATCAGACCTATTAAAGCATACCTAGTTAACGGATTTTCTTGAGAACCTATTAGGATTCAACAAGAACAATGATCTAGGTGTAGCATGCCTCCTCTACTTTCTCATATCCAATTAAGCACAATACTTCTAGTTCTTGCAGACAATCTTCTCTCTTCACTCGACCAGACCTTGGCATCCATGATCTACACTTGTATAAATCATTGATTTAAACACACACACACACACACACACACACACACATATATATATATATGGGTATGTGCAAGATGATGGGGGGCCAAACTATGCACTTAAGTGGCAATGAAAAATCAGCAAAATCAAGGTTAGTCAACTTGACATGAAAATTTGAACTAGCTATCAACCTAATATCAAAAATTTGTAAGAATAGAATCTGTAGGAAATTGAATGTAGTTTCTAAACTACTAGGTCTTTTCTGAAAAAAAGTTAATATGATTGGTGAAAAGTATAGATTTCAATGCAGCAATACAAAAATTTCAAGAAAAAAATAAGAAGTAGGTGTATGTCTGACCACCTTAATCATAATCAAATGATAATATTTTTTTATAAGATTTTATATATAAGTAGTAGACTCCTTCCCAGATGTGACGCAT
>MU226311.1:282974-293950 GCA_018584345.1 Thuja plicata
AAGTCCAATTCATATTGACTTGAGTAAAGATGAAGAAGTTACCAAAGAAGATTTGACAATAAAAGGTAACATAACTGATGATATCAATGATGAATCATGGTTAGATAACATTGTCAATGACATTACAAAAAAATACTCTGCAAAAGAAGTGCAAAAAGATGAAGATATCAATGTTGCACAGGGCAATATCGACAGACAAGATTCAACTATTAACACTGCAGAAGTCAATACACTAACAAACATGAACATATTAATCGATGCTATTGATATTGAAACAAGTTAGGAGAGATCGTCTAAGAAAGATGATGACATACCTAAGGACATAGGTACTAATGAAAATAAAGATGCATCAAATACCCAAAAGGATACAGATACAAAGATGATGGATGCAACCGTCACTCAGCAAGAAGTGTCTACTGAAAAAGACAAAGGAGAAGATAAAAAAACATATGAAACATTGAGAAAGGATGAAGAGAAAGAAAAGAGTGAAGAAGTTAAGAAAGATGAAAGCATGAAAGAAAAAAGAAGATAAATCTGTTGATACACGCAAGGCCAATGAGGAGACATCTTCACAAAACCAGCCGATGGACTCAGAATAGAAACAACAAGATTCTTCATCTTCTTGACCCTCACCTACTAAATCAATCCAATCTCAAGGTTTCCAAATGGTAGTACATAAAGCTGCCTCCCAACTAAAGAAAAAGAAGAAGAAGGTATTAAAGAAAGATATCTTGGCTGTAACACTTGATGAGGTAATAAAAATACCCTATTGGGATGTATCTACTTTAGATACTGAAGCACTTCAAAATTTTGGAGTGATGTGTTAGAAAAAGGCAATACAAGAGAAAATGAAAAAGGCACATAGGGAATCCCAAGCACTTGAACAGGCAAGGGACATTCTACAACAACTTGTTCCAGATATCAAACTCAAAGATAGCATATTAGGCATGGAACAAATAGTAGTTCTTACTGACGCCATCACAAATCAGAATGTAGATGCAAAGAAGGCAATGAAAGAACATTCAGAGATGAAGTATCAAGAAAAACTAGTTGAGAAGATCAGCCAAGAAGTGGCAGAGAGCAAGGTAAAGCTATCTGAACTAGAATGTGAATTAGAGCCTATGATTGCTGAAGCTATTACCTTAGTTCAGAAATTGTGCACATTAGAAAATTTCACTAAAGAAAATAGTGAAAAGCTGTCACGATTAGATTCAGATCTAATAGCTAGTGCACTAAGTTTAACCTCTGATACAAACACAATAAAGCTGCATCATGAAAAGATTATAGAGGTAAACAGATTGAGACAAGAAATATGGGATGTAGAGACTCAATTCAAAAATTAGGTTATAGAGCTTCAAGCTCACATATTGCCAAACCTCACCACTCTACAACAACATATAAAAGATGCACAAAATCTAATCACCACCCCAGAAATGTCTGTGGTAGATAGTATATATTACATGCATGTGAGGATATCACTTGAGCATATGGCTCTAGATAATTTAAAGGAGAAATGGGAGGAGATGATGGAGGAAATCAAAGCCTCATACTCTCACATTTTTTAAAATATGTAAGTACCTTTTCCCTCATTGTCAAAAAAGGAGGAACATATACATATGTACAATATACTTAAGGAGGAATGTATAACTATGTATAATGTATGTAAAACAAGGATAGATATGTACATAAAATTACACTTACTGGCATATGCATTGGGGGAGTCATTTAATGACTAAGGAAAAAGTATACACAGGTGTACATACTAATGCATCAAGTATGTTGCACATATCAGTTTTTGATACTAATTTCAAAGGGGGAGATTGATGACATTAAGTTTTGCCATTAGTATACTTAAAGGGAAAAACATGATAAAGGTCATTGGTATAAGCATAACCAGCGGACAGCAAGCATACCTGACAACAAGCATAACCAACGATATAGTTTTGAGAACATCGTTGACGGAGCAAAAAATGCATACCCGATGAATAGTTCAATTAAGGAACACTGACAAAGAAGAAAATTGACAAACTGATAGAGTAGCTTGACCATCAGAACTAACAGTCAGTTAAAGAACCTACAAAAAGTGGATCTGACTTCACATGTCAAATAAACCAATGTAATTCTATTTATAGAGGTTTTACTTGTTTTAAGTCTTTACTTGAGGGTCAAGCAAGCAAATTGTAAATATTTTAAAGAATCCTAACGGATCTAAAACATATCTAAGTAAAGATCAAGGTCAAGTTGTAAAGCTTGGATCTAGAGTTAATTTGAAAAGCGTGAATCAAGAATAGAGCTAGAAACTAGTATAAATAGATGTTCAATCATTTGTAATTAGAGAGTCATATAATCATTTTGATAAATGATAGTAGCCATGGAGAGAATCTAAGTTGAAGAAGAGAATTCATGCAAAGTTTAGAAACAGATCAAACCAATTATCAAAAACACAGGAAGGCTACCAACGAGCAGAGACAAGGTATTACTCAATTACTCAAGGTGATTACATACATACATTGTAAGTTATACAGGATTTTTTATCAGCAATTAGAGATTTCATTCACTATTTGATCAACATGTATATTGTAGTTGCATTCTAACAAGTGAATCACAACAAAAATCCTTTTGTAGAAGGTGGACTTAACCATTCTTTGATAAATCTCTTAACAGAGTGCACACCTAACAGTGTTGTAAAAGCTTCAAATGAAGTAGATCCTAACAGGTCTCCACTCCAATACTCCTAACAGGGTAGATCACCATAATTGATCAATTGTAAGCCTTTACTGGCTCCCTTCTTATCTGCAGATAGTGAAGTTTTATGTGTAGACATCCCCACCATAGTTTTTACTTCCTAACAAGAGTTTTTTGCGATATCATATTATGTGTCATGTGTTATTTGTTTTCATGAATGTTTCTTGAATGTTTATACATGTAAAGAACTTATATTATGATTACACATATGTAGCAAAGATGAACAGATAGATAGGAATATACAAATTTGATGACACAAAGGTTAATGGGCCAGCCACATAAAAAGTTTTAGAGATATTGATTCACCCCTCCCCTCTCAGTACATCATTCCAATAATTCCAACATTTGCAACCTAAATTGCCAATTGAATAGGTAGAGTTGGCAGTTGAAGAATCAGAGATGAATCTAAGACAAAGAATAGAGTTACAAGAATTCTCATTGGTGATGCTCAATTGGTAAGGAATGAGACAGTGGATTTATTGACAAAGTTTGTGAAGTTAGCTACATTGTTGTTGAATTCAAATCGGTTGAAGATGCAAGAAAAGAACAAGAGAGATAAACTAAAGAGATTAATGATTTCATAGATAAAGTTATCTCTTATATCCAAAATTGATTGCTAAGAAAGAGACATGCCATAAAGATGATGAAGATATACTTTCAACAAAGAGAAAACTAGATCTAACTGGTGAAGGTAGCACAGTAAAGAAGATAAAAACAAAGGATACAACTAGTTTAGAAGAATATGAAGAAATGAAAACAACTTTTTATATTACTCAGATGAGTCCAAAAGAGCTATTGAAAATGTTTACTACACTTAGGGAGAAAGATGAAAGAAACAAGTTGAAGGAAAATAAAAAGAATGTAAGAGTAGTAAATGGAGCTAGAAACATAATTGACAATTTAGTACCTAATGTGAGATATGAAAAACAAAATATTTACTATTGATCAATTAGGTATGTTGGTCAAGGTTGTTTTTGATCAAGTACCTAACTTGGAGAATGAACCTATGGCATTAGCAATGAAATATTATGAGAGACAACAAGCTAACAAGTTGAAAGAGACCATTATAGAAGAAAAAGAGTCACTTGTAGTTCTAGTGAGTTAAATGAAGTAAAATCTATCTAGGACAAAGGAAAGATGCTTGTAAACATTTCCAAGGTTACATCCTTTATATAGGATCTAGAGAAGAATAAAGAGGAAGCCCAATAGGAACTTGATGATTTGAATACAAAATTTGATCCTCTAACCATTTCAGTTTCAACATACATTGCTAAGGTAAAGATGATTTCAAACAACATGAAGATGTTGCAAGATGATCTAAACATAAAAAAATATTATTACTTATGGATTTGCAAACCTATCTAGCTCCCACAATGGATCTCGTCCCACAACATGTTAGAAATGGATAAACATTACTAAGTCTACAAAAGGTGAATACTTTAAATGATATGGAAGGAACAACAATGTTTACACATAGACATATTTTATATATGGATCACTTAGATAAGTCATGGGAAATGTTGGTACTCTCATTTTTTGAGAGTACCATAGTATATTTTTCAAATTTTCAAAGCTTCAATGGCAGATTTATTGAAGTTGCAGAGTTCCCCTGTCTTTGTTTTCTGTTTTGGGAGTTGCAGAGGGAGGTTTGAAGCTTTTTGTTTGCCTAGGGATCATTCATGCATGGGAAAATCAGCTTGAAATGGATAGCAACTTAAATGGTGCCACATGCACTGTGGTTTGTTTAGAAATGTCTTAGGCCATATATCCCACATTGGTTGTCCGATGAAAGAGCTTAATCTTTTTATATTGGAGTATTCAATAGTTTAGTGCCTAAAAGGCACATACCTTTTGGAAGATGGTGATGGGTTGGTGGTGGCTATTTTGCAGATAGGGAAGGATATTTTGGTGGTGATGTGGTTAGAGGTGATAGGTGGTAGCCTCTTGCTCACTCACGAAATAGTTCAGCAGTCATTGAGTTAGCGGGCGAGTGCGCAGCTAGCGGTTTTTGCATACTTTTAATGGTTTGATAAATGATGGAAAGCGGTTGTGAGTATGCAACTAATGGTTAGCATTTAGTATCATGCACTCACACATGTTGGAGATAGTTAGCGGAAAGGGATGAGAGCGTGTGAGGTAGAAACACATGGAGATGTTGATGAGAGATGATGTGTGGTTGTCATTCACTCATAAGGAATAAAGGAAAATGCTCCTAGGGTGAGAGAGTTAGCAAAAAGATACCACATATCTGGTAGAGTACTGAAGGTCGATAAAGTTATTGTAGGTCTGATGCAATCAGACAATTTTTTTTATCCCATGATTATAGAGTTGCACAATGTTTATCTTCGTAGGATCACAATAGGATGCCATGTGGAAAGGTGGTAAAGCTAGAAGGAGATAACTTTCATGCTAATCTAATCCAATCTGATGGTTGTCACTTAATCATGAGGAAAGAAAAGGATTCATAGAATGAGCTATGAGTGTGCGACATGCTTCCATGTGTCTGAGTGAGTGGAGGAAATGAAAAGGTAAAGATGATATAGATCACAGATGATCAGCGATTGTCATTCACTCATAGGGGATAAAGTAATATTCGAGAAAGGATGGAGAGTGAGCAACCAATCAACACATGTCCATAATGGAAAGGTGGTGATTAAGACATGATTTTTTTTTATCTGATGCTTGTCACTGACTCATGAGGGAAAATGGAATGTTCTCACTAAAGTTGCGGGTGCACGATGACTTGATGTGTGTCTGATTGTGATCGTTAACTGGGTAACTTAAGATATAGATCTATGGTGTTGTTTTAAAGATATGGAAAGGTTCAAATCTTGGCTGTCTAAGTCATTTTCTGAACCACCTGTGACCGTTATAACATAATTTTAAATATTTATATGTTTTCTTGAAGTGTTTTCATGGAGGTCAAAAAATATTTTATCTCAGAGCCATTAATGTTGTAGTCTGATCTTGTGGATCGATATTTGCACAACTATTCAAGGGGTGGAGACTGGAATTTGATATGGCAAGATACATTTATATCTAGATTTAATAGATGGGGTTTCTAATCAAAAGGGATAAATTCATATAGAGCCGCATGGTCTTTTATACATTTATGTTGAGCTATTCTCCATGTCAAGGCTTGTAATTTCTTGCACCTCAGGGTACTGCACTCACATCCATGGATTAGGGAAAATTGATTTTAGATTAGATTTGCACAGATTGAAGAGAGATAGGGTTTCAACTTGATCACAAAATTGAATTCTTTCATTGATTGGTTGTAAAACCGAACCCTAAATGGTCCAAAGCTTGTTGCATTCCTATTCCTATAAAAAAAATTTCAAGACCATTTAGTAAGGGCTGGAGAATTGGGAGAAATATTGTAAATAATTAGGCTTTTATTTGTTTCCAGTCTAGGATATAGTAGATGTATTTCATATTGTATTGAGATAGAATATAAATCTTATGATCTTTTGCATATTTTCCTATTTTGTATTTCCTTGTCATATTGATGCAGAAACATGATTTCATCATACTTAATCTAAGTGTTCTCAGATTTTAAGTCTCTCCTTTTTGTTATCTCTGTGAGTTGTAAGTTTTCTTTCTTACTATATAAGTCTTTCGTATGCATATGTGTAATCCATAAGTCTTTGATCTTCAATCAAATTAAAATGCTTTGGATATTACATTGATTCTATCTAGATATCTATTTAAGGATCTTGTAGTGTGTGATCTGAGATATTTATGTTTATGGATTTGAATCTACACCTATAGGTTGTTTCAGTTTCAGTATTGTATTTAGGATTTTACCCAATGGATAAGGCACTAATCTAAAGTAAGTATATTCTTTGGAGTTATATGTCTAAGTGATTTTGCTATATTTTATCACTAAACTTTAGTCAAACTCATTACCAAAATTCTTTACTTTTACAGTTTTTGTTGTTATCCCACCATGTTAGTGGAGAATCAATGAATACTAGGCTGGAATTTAGTACTTACTTGTCATTTATCTGTTGTTCAAATCAAGAAGTAGAAGATATTGTAAAGAGGTGAGTTTTGTGTGGGTTAGGTGTACCTGCCTTGGTTTTGTAGAGCCAGAAGTGTAGAGGGTAGTCTTGTCCCTATCCTTGGTCCAATTATCTTACAAAGATTTCACACTTGGTGCTAACCACTCCTAATATTAGTATTAATATATTTTTTTTTCTTCTCAAAGTGTAACAATTTTAAACACCAACAGGGCACATCCCTAGATTCAGCGAAGATCAACTTCAAGGAAAATTTTGACCGAATGTAATTTTTGTAAGTACTTATAATCCTTTTTCATTATTGAAAAAAAGAGGGAGAATTATTTGTAATTTATTATATGAAACAATGCAATGATGTATGATTATCATGTATAATGTAACAAAGATTATAATTTAAGGATGAAATTGTAGTATGTATGCAATGTAAGATTTTTGAGATATGTTTTGAAGTTTATTCCATCAATTCCAAAGGGGGAGATTGTTGGCATTATGATAAGTCTTAAAAAAGATGTACAGAGCTTGTTGGAATTGTCTTATTTTGTATTTGTTGGCATTCATTTTTTTTCATTGATGTCAACATATGTTCAGTTGAAGTCTCATTCAAACTATTTGTCTCATGCACAAGCACGAATGATTGTCATGTGCAGACACTATACGGACTATCAGAGGATGCAAGCACATATATGTATTAAGGAAAAAGTTGGGATCCTATATCTAATGTTGCTTCAAATTATGTTTCTATTTTCTTGAGTTTCAACGGTTCTGGTGAAGACTATTTGAAGAAGAATGACAAAGAATTGTGACAGTGTTAGTCTTTGATTTTCTGGATAACTGTGCGAGAACTTTTCATGTTATGCAATCTTTGGGAATGTTAGGAGACATATTGACAAATGTTTATTATGATTCTTGGGTTGCAAGAATCTTGGTGATGTCAGTTGTGGCATTTTTTCTACAGAAGACCTTTTGTGGCCAACTTTAGAGATGTAACGTTTATTATGAATGATGAACGTGAATTGTGGAGCTTGGATTACATTTGATGATTTGTATTTTACATTTACTTGTTCAAGGTTCCATTTGTATCTTAGCAAGGGGTTATGTAATTGTTTGTGAATTGGGTAATTCTTCATTGGCTGACCTAATTTCTTAATTGTAATCTATATAAAGGAGAGTCATTTTCTTTTATGGAGATATGGAAGTGTGGATGTGGAAGTTGCAAGCTTGTATTTGTGAAGTCTATTGGATGTAGAGAAGAGATAGTGTTTAATGAAATTCATTGGAACTGTTTAGGTAGAGCTAGTTGCTACCAGTCAGTTCACTAGATATTATATCTTTGTATATTTGTATCTCGGACAATGATTCCTGAAGGTAGATTTAACCTTCTTTAGGCAATGAGCCTATTGTTTCTCCTGACTCCTCATAGGATCAGTTGGTACTCATTTTTGTGAGTACCATTTTAAGCTTTTTGCAGAGCTTCAATGGAGAAAATCTTCAAGTTGTAGATGGTATCTTCTCTTTATCTTGCAAGAGAAGGTTGCAGAGGGATGATGATGACCAATTTTTGTTTCCTTGCGGTTGTTTTTGCACGGTCTTGCAGGTTGGAAATGGTACAGGAGCACCTAGGCTATCTCCTACTTCTAAGTTTTGGTTGTGGCTTGTATTGACCCTAGCCAGGTCAGGATTTTTTCCTTAGGCCTTAGGAGGTCTTGTCATTTAGTGTCTAGATGGATAAGACTAGGATCAATCCATTCTAGTTGCTTTTCCTTTTGTTAGATTTTAGTTCTTTTGAAATCCTAAAGTTGGTAATTTGGGCCTAAAATCCTAGAAGGCTTAGGAAAGCTTGTATTTGAGCCTAAAATGGCCTTTATGGTGTTTTTACATCATTTGATATAGGTTTGAGGTCATTAAACTATAGGAATAGTCCCAAGAGATAACTGAGAGGGGGGGTGAATTAGTTATCTGCTAGTTTTAATTCTTTTTCTCCAATCAAGTACATAATAACATTAAGCATATATACAACAAGATACCATAGAATAGAACACCATAATTTTGGTTACGGGGAAACCAAAATTGGTAAAAACCATGGTGGGAATTAGCACCCATAAAGAACTGTACTAGAGTATAATAATCCCTGTTAAAAGATCTTACAACCCTATTACAAGTTCATATTTACAATGCAATAAGTACAGTGACCTGATTAAGGGTCAGCCCCTGTCAGGAGTCTTTTACAAATAACCCTACTAGGGGTGAGGACTCACTGTCCAAAAGCACACTGCTAAAATGATTAAACGAATAAACACATCGCTTCACATAGTCAACTCCACCAAGATTACCCAAACATCACAATTTAGATGAAACACATTTAGCACCTTTGGTTAATAATCTTTAACTCATAATTAAACATAAATTTGAACAAGCATATCCCATAGATAGGCGTAACTAAAGAATTAATAAGATTACTGTCGACTTTCAAACAACAATCCTCTGAAACTGTGGCCGGTAAACAGATCAACATAACTCAACTATAACTGAACTTCTAAATCAGTGTGTATCAACATGGTATAATTACTATGTCTGAAACATAAAAAAATCGGGCAAGGCTCCAACATATCCATACTAAAAAGTGAATACAGTACACTGTTGTATACTATATGTTGTCATCAATGACAAACATACAGTCAACTATTTGCACAAAGGCAAATCTCCAACAATCTCCCCCTTTGACGTTGATAGCAACATATGATTAAAAACACCATCAATCCAAAAGTGTCTTCTTTCTTTTTACAATCTTCTCAATATCCTCATCAAAGGTTCCTCTTAACTGTTGCATCTCCTTTGACTATGTTTTTTATTTTTATGACTATATACTCCCCCAGAGTATATACTTCCCCTTACTATATACTCCCCCCCTTTAACATCAATGGAAAAGGATGCCAAATACAAATAAGCACAGGTACTACTCTAGAAGTAGAGTAGTCAACCACTCATCAGTCACCAAGGACTGATGCATTTTCTATGAGTTCTAATCAGACTCAGGAAAGGGAATTACTCCCAGATTCTTCCTGAGATACTCAAAAGTATCTTTTGATAAGGGTTTTGTAAATATGTCTTCCAACTGATCTTTGGTGCTCACATAATCCAACTTCACTTCTATTTCTGCAACTTTTTCTCTTAGAAAAGGGTATGTGCAAGATCATGAGGGGCCAAACTATGCCCTTAAGTAGCAATGAAAAATCAGAAAATTAGGGTTAGTAAACTTGACATGAAAATTTGAACTAGCTATCAACCTAATATCAAAAAGTTGGAAGAATAGGATCTGTAGGAAATTGAATATAGTTTCTAAACTACTAGGCCTTTTCTAAAAACAGTTAATATGATTGGTGAAAAATATAGATTTCAATGCAGCAGTACAAAAATTTCAGGAAAAAAATAAGAAGTAGGTGTATGTCTGACCACCTTAATCATAATCAAATGATAATAATTTTTATAATATTTTATATATAAGTAGTAGACTCATGCCCGGATGTAACGCATATTTTTGGGTAATTTTATTCCAAAAAAAAATTAATTATGAATTAGCTGCTACAACATTTTTACAATAAAAAAACTCCCGTGTCTAGCCACCTTAACTCATTGAAAACTTTACCAAATTAAAAAAAAAAAATTTTTTTTTCCTTATAGTAGGCGAAGCATAGAATGTGACGCATTTTTTGGATTTCAAAAATGTTATACTATCTGAAAGTTATAGCCATTTTTCAATCAGTATATAAATCAGCACTTTAGAGGTAACTCAATTGGAAAATAACTAATAATTACTTACCAAATTCAAAATTTGACAGCAATTATATCGATAGAAAGCTGATAATCTCTTTAAGATACCCTTTTTGTTTCATCAAATTTGGGTGAAAAAAAAGTCGTCAACTAGATGGTCGAAGTCTGGAACTCAGAGAAATAGGGGAAAAACACATTTTTGAGACATTTGAAGAGTTGACCAGGCAGGTATGGTGCACAAAGAAATACCGAGCCTAATCGGGTACCGATACTTTTCAGGTACCCGAAAATCCTGGCAGAATTTTGAATTTTAAATATTTCCTCCCCTTTCTCCCTCTTAATTTATTTTCAACCCCTTTCTCCCTCCCATTTCTCCATACTTCATATGATATATTATATATAAAAAATTATATATTAGATTATATATTATATATATTAAAT
>MU226311.1:323633-340184 GCA_018584345.1 Thuja plicata
TGAAGTATGCCATATGATCTACCTTAAGCTGTTAGAATTTCTCTCCAAGCAACCTTTCTCTAATACCATTCATAGGAATAGTCCCAAGAGATAACTGAGAGGGGGGGGGGAGAATCAGTTATCTGCTAGTTTTAATTATTTTTCTCTAATTAAGTACAAAATAAAATTAAGCATATATACAACAAGATAACATAGAATAGAACGCCACAATTTTGGTTACGGGGAAACCAAATTAGGTAAAAACCCCGGTGGGAATTGGTACCCACAAAGAACTGTACTAGAGTATAATAATCCCTATTAGAAGATCTTACAGCCCTGTTAGGAGTTGATCTTTACAATGCAATAAGTACAGTGACCTGGTTAATGGTCAGACCCTATTAGGAGTCTTTTACAAATAACCCTGTTAGGGGTGAGGACTCACTGTCCAAAATCACACTGCTAAAATGATGAAGGCTGCAACCTTCAGTAAAATAAATATACACTATATTTGATAATGAACTATTTGAGTAGACATGTCGTCTTGACTAGTTCAGGTGAATTATATGCACTCTTTGATTCTTCACATAGATCTTTAACTAATGAATGTAATAGATTTATTGTCCCAAAACAACTGGCATTCTACTCTATTCTTTTTATGTCTCTTTTCCTATCTTTTTTCTTATCATTCACCGAAAGTGATCACAAATGAACTTCTATATGCATCTTCTTCAAAGGATATAATCACGTCGGCTATAGGAATCCTTTCAATACTTTTATTGTTGACTAAACTAAGCACACAAGATAATTAGAACCACACAACTCAAAATGAATAGATGCATCACTTCACATAGTTGGCTCCACCAAAATTACCCAAACATCACACTTAAGATGAAACACGTTTAGCACCTTTGGTTAATCATCTTTGACTCATAATTAAACATGAATCTGAACAAGCATATCCCATAGATAGGTGTAACTGAAGAATCAATAAGATTATTGTCATCTTTCAAACAACAATCCTCTAAAACTGTGGCTGGTAAATAGATCAACATAACTCAACTGTAACTAAACTTCTAAATCTGCGTGTATGAACATGGTATAATAACTATGTTGGAAATGTAAAAAAAACCTCGCAAGGCTACAACATATCCATGCTAAAAAGTGAATACAGTACATTGTTGTATACTATATGTTGTCATTAATGTCAAACATACAGTCATATATTTGCACAAATGAAAATCTCCAACAAAAACTATGTTAGAAACAATATTGAAAAAGTTGTCAAAATGTTGTCATGACAACATTTGCAACTTTGCAAAGTTGCATGACAACATTTTCAATAATTGATTCCAATCAATGTTTAGGGTTGGGTAGTTATTTTAACCACCTAAAAACATGTAGAAAGCATATTAAACCACAAGGAGGCCTATTTTCAGAGGTTAGCTGATGTGGAGAAGGAATTCAAATTTCAAGAAGTTTGTATGTATACTATTTTGAGTGCATTATTGATTATTTTTTATTGCTAGAGTTCTTTAATGGATTGAATCACTCAATATAAAGTTGGATTCTTGTATATAGGTTATTTAGAGAGATTTTTTTTGGTTTGAATTTTATTTATGGTCAGTAGAGTAGGTTTGTAAAATCTTTTCTTAGTTATCTAGTTACTGGTTTTGTCAGAACAGTTTGGAGTAAAATGGCTTCCCCATAGAACCCAACCGTGCATTTCATCATGAACTTTAGGGATATAAAAGGGGATCCCTTGTATAGTGTACATATGAATGGAGGATCTCTGAGAATATTTTTGGCTATTTTTAATGCCAAGTCCTAGGCGAGTCTAGTGCATCTAGTTAGGTTCTTGTCAGTGATCAATTTGTGTTTTAATGCATAGATATGATTGGGAGAGTGAAACCAAGAGTGTTTTTGTGAACATTGGGGTTATAAAGAGACCTCATAATAATCTTAGGCATTTCCAAATCCATTTGGATACTTTTTGAAGCATAAGTCACTTGACTAGTCAAGAATAGTCCAATTAGCCCTAGTTGCCCTTAATTCTAGGAATCCATTGTACAAAGACCTTGGATCCATAATACCTACAAAAAATTTCATGTTTTGGAAAAGGGTATCTAAATATTGGATGTTTTTGGGGGTTATTTTGTAAACTTTTGAAAGAAGTGGGAAAAACTAGTCAAATAGGGCTAGTAAAGAATTAGGCGTAAAAGATAAGTTTCCTAAAGAGTTTGGAAATCATTTGTAGAAGAATTGATACCCTATCCTAATGGGATAAATTGAAGTCCAAAAAGGTGCCTAGTATGAATTATATCCCTTGAAAACACTTTCTAAGTAGAGGATTCAAAGAGACACTTGGCGTTATCCAAGAAGGAGAAAAGAAGTAGTGAAAGACTTGTTGGTAGACACCCCTAGTGAAGAAAATGGTTACCATCTCTTAGAGAGGTATTGAAGACGTCCTAAACTACTTAATTAAGGAATTGAAAAATCCTAGAAGAAAGAATAGGGTCTTGGAAAAAATAGGAATAGGTAGGGTCCTAGTAAGCTTGTGCAAGCACACTAAGGGAGTCTCTATCAGATTGGTATTAGAGCCTATAAGATTAGGCTTTTGGTGAATGTTATAACCTAAAAATTTAGTATGAGAGTCTTCAATGGTGAAAAATGTAGAACTTGCAAAGAAACTAAATGAGCAAAAAGAAGAGAATAGATTTCTCAGAGATAGATTGGTCCAATTAGAGCATAAATTTGATCAAGTGGAAGAGAAGATTGGGGAAGTCAAAGATAAAGTTGAAGGCAAGATTAAAGAGATAGCTATAGATGATGAACCTGAACCAAACCCTATCCTCATTGAAGAAACCTTCTTGAAAGCTTTTAAAGCCTTAAGTGGAAAGGCATTGGAGGGAATTCCAATATTTAGTGGGAAAATGGAACTAGAAGTAGTCCTAGACTGGATTGAAGGACTTGAAAACCATTTTGAATGTGATGGAATAACAAAAGCCCAAAAGGTAAAAGTGGAAAAAGAAAGGCTTAGAGGTTCTACACTCACTTGGTGGAAATTTATCCAAGATGAGAGGGAGAAAGAAGGAAAGTAACCCATTGCCACTTGGAAAGCTATGGTAGCTAAAATTAGAGAGGCCTATGTGCTAGAAGACTATGAAATTCAGTTGCATAAGAAAAGACAATGTCTAAGAAAAAAAGAATTGGATGTCAAATCTTACACCGAGGAGTTTCAAAGGTTGTGCATGAGGTCAAGGGTTGTACAAGATGAAAGTGTGAAGGTAGCCAGATATCTAAATGGCTTAAGGTGGACTATTCAAGATGAATTGAGTCTACTAACCCCTACCATAGTTCAGAGGTGCCACCAACTTGTAGTTAAGGTGGAAGAAAAGTTGAAAAAGAAAGAAGAATCAAGAAATACTAGAGGTACAGGAAGAGGAAGAGATGGTAGAGGCCAAAGAGGTGGATACGGTGGTAGAAGTTCAAAACCAAAGAATCAAGGAGAGACTAAATTGAATAAAAAACAAGAGGGAAGCTCAAATAGAAGAGGCTTCAATAGAGGAAGATGTTAGAATAGTCTCAAAGGATAACTGAGAGGGGGGGTGAATCAATTATCAATAACTTCAGTTCTTTTTACTTCTTTAACTTTAGAATAAAACAAATTAAATGCTTAATCAGATAACAAAATACTCAACACACAATTTGATTATGGGGAAACCAAATGATTAAAACCCCAGTGGGAATTAGCACCCACAATAAACTATACTTGTTTGTAGTAATCCCTATTAGAAGATATTTCAACCCTGTTAGGAGTTGTACATTATAATGCAATAAGTATAGTGACCTGGTTACGGGTTAGAACCTGTTAGGAGTCTTTTACAAATAACCCTATTAGGGGTGGTGGACTCACTATCCAAAAGCTCACTGCTAGATGGTGAAGGCTACAACCTTCTGTATAAAAGATATGCACTATATCTGATGATGAACTATAGAGTAGACCTATTGTCTTGATCAGTACCAGTGTATTGCAATCTTTCACTTCTTCTTCACATAGACTCTTGATGAATGAACCAACTCTGATAATCTGCTCTGTACATCTTTCTTATCTTTTCATATCATTCGCACTTAGCGTGTCACCTTTGAATTTCTATAAGTATCTTCCTCATAGTATGAGATCATGGGACCTATAAGACAACTCTTCATAATATCCTTGTCAGCTCTACTAAGCATGCAAGAATTATTACAACCATGCAAGTATAAACCGAATAGACGTGATGCATCACTAAGTCGGCCTCACCAATTTAACTCTAACTTTGCAATCTTCTTGAAACATGTTTGGCACCTTTGGATTAATAGCATCGACTCATAACTAATCATGAATATACACATGTATATACAGAAGATAGGTGCAACTCAAGAAACATGTGATATACGTCGGCCCTAAACTGCTACACTTCCAGAACTATAACTACCAATAACAAAATTTCATAACTTTACTAAAACATCATATCTAGGTCTGCGTGTATGAACATAACATAATAAACATGTCAAAAACATGTATCTATTCACGTAAGTCTTCATATCATCATTCTGATAAGTACATATAGAGTTACTACTGTGTATTATATGTTGTCATCAGTGACAAACATACAATCAATCAACTGCTTAGAATCGAATCTCCAACAATCTCCCCCTTTGACATTGATGGAAACATATGATATCAAAAACATCCTCTCTTCATGGTGTCCTCTTTCTTTTACAATATTCTCAATATCCTCATCAAATATTTCTTTAAACTCCTACAGTTCCTCTATCTGTGTTTTTGTTCCATGTATATACTCCCCCAAAGTATATGCTCCCCCTTAGTACATACTCCTCCTTAATATATACTCCCCCTTTGACATCAATGGAAAAGGGTGCCATAGTATTTTAGTTATAGGTACAACTCCAAAAGTAGAGTAGTTAACCATTCATCAGTCACTTAATAACTGATGTCTTTACTGCTTCTTCTAAACACACTTAGGAGAGGGAATTACTCCCAACTTCTCCCTGAGATACTCAAAAGTATTCTTTGATAAGGGATTTTTGAAAATATCTGCCAACTATTCTTTAGTGTTCACATAGTCCATTTTTACTTCTTTGTCTATAACCTTTTCTCTTAAGAAATGGTACTTGATCTCTATGTGTTTTGTCTTTGCGTAGATCACAGGGTTCTTAGACATGTTGATAGTGCTAGTATTATCACAATGAATAAAAATAGGATAATCAACTTGAATGCCAAAGTCTTTAACCATCTTCTTGATCCAAACCATGGTTGAACAATTTAGTGTTGCTGCAACATATTTAGCTTCTGCTATTGACTGAGAAATACAGTTCTTCTTCTTTCTTATCCAAGAAACCAACCTGTTTCCAAGGAATACTACTCCTCTTGAAGTGCTCTTCCTGTCATCAATACATCCTGCCCAATCTACATCTATATACACATGAAGCTTTACATTCTCTAATTTAGGATACCATAAACCATATTCTATAGTTCCCTTTAGATATCTAAATATCCTCTTGACTACCATAAGGTGACTCTGCTTGGGTTCAGCTACAAATCTTCCATCAATGCCAACTACATTGGATATGTCAGGTCTAGATTGAGTTAGATAAATGAGTTTACCAATCATAGATTTGTACAATGTTTTATCAACTATTGTGGAATCATCATCCTTTGATAGCTTGCTTCCTGTTATCATGGGAGTGCATATTGGCTTAGAGTCCTCCATCTAGAAGGTCTTCAATATTTCCTTCACATATTTTGATTGATTAATGAATATACCTTTATCTGTTTGTTTTACATTCAGTCCCAAAAAGTATTTTATAGGACCAATCATACTCATTTCAAATTCATTCTGCATTTGTTTTGCAAATGTTGTACTAAGCTTGTCATTACCTCCAAAGATAATGTCATCAGCAAATGTGGCAACTAATAGTAATCCATTAGGTGTCTCCCTTGTGAATAGGTTATAATCTGCTACTCCTTTCTTGAATCCAATCTTGGTGAGATAACCATCAAGTCTCTCATACCAAGCTCTTGGCGCCTGTTTAAGACCATAGAGTGCTTTCTTCAATTTTCATACCATGTCTAGTTCATCTGAAAGACTAAATCCTTTAGGCTTTTCAATGTAGATTTCTTCATTCAAATCACCATTTAGAAAAGCTGATTTTACATCCATTTGATAAACTTTAAAGTCTTTGAATGTTGCGTATGCCAAAAACAACTTAATGGCTTCTAGTATACTCACAGGGGAAAATGTATTAGTGTAGTCTATTCCTTCTCTCTGTGGATATCCCTTGCATACCAATCTTGATTTGTTTCTTATTACTATACCATCTTCATTCATCTTGTTTCTGAATACCCACTTTGTTCCAATCACATTTTTGTCACTGGGTCTAGGAAACAATTCCCATGTTTCATTTTTAATTATCTAATCTAATTATTCTTTCATTGCATCCTTCCAATCAGAGTCATTACAAGAATCTTCAACACTTAAGGGTTCAATCTGTGAAATTAAACATACCTCTTCATCTATTGCTAAACCTTTTGCTTTAGATCTAGTTAAAACACTGCTGCTCTAATCTCCAATGATGTCATATTTAGAGTGGTATCTGGATGTGAATTTTGGAACCTTAGGTGTGTCTTCTTCTTTTTTAATATGTGATTCTTCTTTGCTTGATTCAGGGTCATTGCATGAGACATCAATGCAATCAAACATTTCTTCAATAATAGTATCTTTGCTGCTAGGTCTAGGTTTATCTTCAATCATAGGTGCATATTCATAGTACCTCTCTTGAACCATAAACTTTGCATCAATCTTAACATGCGTGCTTTCAATTATCTTCTTTAATCTCAAATTGCAACATCTATATGCTTTTCTTTTAGTGGAATAACCAAGGATAATACCTTCATCAATACTGGCATCAAACTTACCAACACCATCATCTCTCTTGATGTAGCACTTGCTACCAAAGATTTTGAAATACTTTACTATAGGTACATTACCAAACCAAAGTTCATAGGATGTCTTATCTACACCTGGCCTCAATTGAGTTCTATTGATAGTATATACTGATGTGTTCACTACATCTCTCCAATAGGTGTGTGCAACTTTTCCTTCAATCATCATAGTGTGCACTGTATCAAGTATGATCCTATTTCTCCTTTCTGCAATCCCATTCTACTGAGGGGTTCTAGGTGCACTTAACTATCTTTTAATACCATGTTCTTCACAATAATCATAAAACTGATCAGAGGTGAACTCTCCTCCTCTATCTGATCTCAGACATTTCAGTTTCAATTTGGATTCATTCTCAACTTTAGCTTTGAATATTTTGAACTTCTCAAATGATTCAGAATTCTCCTTTAAGAACACAACACACATCATCCTAGAAAAATCATCAACAAACAAAATGAAATACCTTTCTTTGTAGTATGATCTTGTTTGGGTAGGACCACACAAATCTGTATGCACTAGGTCTAATTTGTTTTCAGCTGAGTTTTACTTGCTTCTGAAGGAACTCCTTACATGCTTTCCCATAGCACATTCCCTACATATAGTGTTAATAGGTCTTGCAATACTAGGAAGGTCTCTGACTGCCTTAACATTTTTGATCTTTACTATATTGTCAAAATTGATATGACAAAGTCTCTTGTGCCATAACCAACTGTCATCCACCTTAGCAACAAAGCAACTTACATCAGAATTAAGCTGAAAAACATTACCTTGTGTTTTGGATCCTGATGCAATCATGTCTCAATCCTTGTTGTTAATGATGCACTTGTTGTCTTTAAACTCCAAATGATAACCTTTGTCAAGTAGTTGTCCAACACTCAGCAAGTTATGATGTAATCCATCAACATATAGAACATCATCAGTCTTGTTCTTTCCATCCAAAGTGATAGAACCTCTGCCTATGATAGGTTTAGGAGTATTATCTCCAAATCTAACCATACCACCTTTGTATTTGTCCAGCTGAAAAAATATATCTTTGTCACCTATCATATGATGGGAGCATCCACTATTAATGATCCAATTAGTTCTGATGTCTGCTTTGGAAATTAGGGCTAGCTCTTGTTCTTCCTTTTCATCTTCAATGTCCATTTCCTCAAGCAACCTTTCCATGTCTCTAAGGGCAACGAATCCAATTTCATCTTCTCCTAAATCTTCATCAGTTACACCTTCTTTAGCATGATAGCATTCCTTCTTATATTTGGGTTTGTAATCAGATCTGAACTTCTTGACTCTTGTGGTACACTTAGATGCAAAGTGACCAATCTTGTTACATGAAAAAAATTTGAATGGAAGTTTTCCTTCAAATTTTCCTTTACCTTTCTTTTCTCTTCTAGAAATAATAGCAATGATTTCTACTATTTCTTCATCAACTTCTTCTTTCTCATTATGACTGGAAGTTTGTAAGGATTTCTTACCATGGACTGAGGCTTTGAAAGCAGTTTCACTTTTTGGTTTAGTCTTCAATCTTGATATCTCAAATGTAGAGATTTTGCTGATCAAGGTCTCTCTCTTGAAGTCTTGTGAGAATTGCATGGTTTCCTCTAGAATACTAATCTTGTTTTCATAGTTTGATGTTAAAGTAGTTAGCAACTTGTCCATTATATCTTCTTCTGATATTTCTCCACCAATGTTTCTGATTCCAAAGACTGATTCATTTATCCTCTGAATGTAAGCTCTAATGTTCTCTTCAGGTAACATCTCAAGAATATTATATTTCTTTTTCCATGCCTTCCTGTGTGCATTCTTTACTTGAATATCTACTTCAAACATATCTTCTAAATACTTCCATATGGTATATGCTCTGTCAATCTTCTTGATTTCAGAAAATTCACTGTCAGATAAGGCGCTAATTAGGGCTTCTTTAGAAATAGCATTATGTTTAAATATATCCTTTTGTTTGTGAGTAGTATCATCCTTTACAAGGTCTTTCAGAGATGGAATTGCAACCTCTTGTGTAGAAATTTCAAAGATCTCAAATCCAACACACTATAGATGTGTTATCATTTTGTTTTTCCAATCCAGATAATTTTCTCCATCAAACTTAGGGCTTTCTTTTTTGAAGTAAGACATCTGATCTACCTTAAGTTGTTAGGCTTCTTCTCCAAGGCACTTCACTCTGATACCAATTGTTAGAATAGTCTCAAAGGATAACTGAGAGGGGGGGGGGGGNTAAATCAGTTATCAGTAACTTCAGTTATTTTTACTTCTTTAACTTTAGAATACAAAAAAGTAAATGCTTAATCAGATAACATAATACTCAACACACAATTTTACTATGGGGAAACCAAATGGTCAAAACCCCGGTGGGAATTAGCACCCACAATAAACTATACTTGTTTGTATTAATCCTTGTTAGAAGATATTTCAACCCTGTTAGGTGTTGTACATTACAATAAAATAAGTATAGTGACCTGGTTAAGGGTCAGACCATGTCAGGAGTCTTTTACAAATAACCCTATTAGGGGTGGTCGACTCACTGTCCAAAAGCTCACTGCTTGATGGTGAAGGCTACAACCTTCTATATAACAAATATGCACTATATATGATGATGAACTATAGAGTAGACCTGTTGTCTTGATCAGTTCCAATGTATTACAATCTTTCACTTCTTCTTCACATAGACTCTTGATGAATGAACCAACTCTGATAATCTACTCTGTACATCTTTCTTATCTTTTCGTATCATTCACACTTAGCGTGTCACCTTTGACTTGCTATAAGTATCTTCCTCATAGTATGAGATCATGGGACCTATAAGACAACTCTTTATAATAGCCTTGTTGGCTCTACTAAGCACACAAGTATTATTACAACCGCGCAAGTATAAACTGAATAGACGCGACACTTCACTAAGTCGGCCTCACCAATTTAACTCTAACTTTGCAATCTTCTTGAAACACATTTGGAACCTTTGGATTAATATCATCAACTCATAACTAATCATGAATATACACATGGATATACAGAAGATAGGTGCAACTAAAGAAACATGTGATATATGTCAGCCCTAAACTGTTACACTTCCAGAACTGTAACTGTCAATAGCAGAATTACATAACTTTACTGAAACATCATATATGGGTCTGCATGTATGAACATAACATAATAAACATGTCAAAAAAAATGTATCTATTCACACAAGTCTTCATATCATCATTTTGATAAGTACATATAGAATTACTACTGGGTATTATATGTTGTCATCAATGACAAACATACAATCAATCAATTGCTCAGAGTCAAATCTCTAACATAAGAGGCTCTAATAGAAATTGGAGAAGAAGGAACAATAGCTAAGGAAGAGGTTCCCATTTTTCAACAATGAAGTGCTATTATTACAAACAAATGGGACACCTTGCCTATAGGTGTCTAGAGAAAGGATCTACTTCCCAAGGGAGTGAGAAGAGAGTAAATTTTGTTCAAGAAGAATCTAATGGAAGTAACAAAAACCCTGAAGTTCTTTTAGAGTCAGAAGAGGGAGATAATTTAATGACAATAACACTAATTAAATAACCAGAGAGAGAAGAACTGAGCCAAAGAAGATCAATACTTTGAGTGAAGTGAAAAATGAAGGGAAAGTTGTGTAAAATCATCATTGACTCAGGGTCCACTAACAATATTGTCTTAGAGGAGGCAGTTAGGAAACTCAAAATGAAGAGGATTCCACATAGAAATCCTACAAGGTTACTTGGTTGAAAAAGGAATAACATGTCATTGTGAATGCACAAGCATGGGTGGACTTCTCTATTGGAAGGTACAAAGATAAGGTACTATGTGATGTACTACCAATGAATGCATGTCACCTCTTACTAGGAAGGCCATGGCAATTTGATAGACAAGAAATGCATGATGGAGCCAAAAATGCATATTATTTAAAGGAAGATGGTGTGACTTTCAAAATATACTCACTGTTACAAGAAGGAGAAGTGAAGCCCATAGACCCTACTGCTCTTTTGGTAAGTGAAAAGGAGTTCTTAGAAGCTCTATAAGAAGGAGAGTGAGTAGGATATTGTAAAGGGGAAAAATAGATAAAATGTAATGAGGTGATGGGAACAAGAGACATGAACATCTAAATAATACCCTTTTAAATTTGAAAATTTTGGGGAAGGTAAGATTCTCCTCTTAGCCCCAAATTCAAAAAGGAAAGATCCAAATTGATTAAACACAAGGAAATGGTCAATGCACAGATGAATCAATCAATTAGAAATAAGAAGAGGAAAACCTTACATTCCATTTTTCAAGAGAGTGTATAATAGATCTAAAAATATTAAAAAATTAATTGAAATGAATTGAATACAAATAGTAACCTCAAAGTATAGAAGATCTAGAAATTGCTATTTTCTAGTGTCTATACTAAGCTTCTGGAAATTCTACAACCTTCCTTTTCCTTGAAACACAGAGACAGAGAAAATCCAGAAATCATTTTCTTTTCTAAGAAAGTTTGACCTTGACCAAAATATGGGGGGCACAATTGTACCCCTTTATGTTGACCTTGACTGGCACTGCTTTGATGGAAAAAAATTTCGTGGATCCCAAAAGTATGCCAAAAAGAATATTTGAATCTACTCTGTATTTCAATATTTTGTACCTATACCTGCAAGAAAAAGGGTTTTTTGTTTTTTGGATGGGGGGATTTTCCTTGGTAAAACCTTGGTTTTGGAATTAACCTTGAAATAGAATTGAAATTGCAGTAATAAACAAAGTAAATAAAACCATTAACCTTTCTTATGTTGAAACCCTTGTGGAGGATTCAAATCCTTGAATCCACAAGTATGGATGCTCTAAATGGATGTAGAATGTAGGATGTAGGATGTATGATATCTCAAATTAATTGACTTTAGATCTTCAAAATCAATATTGAATGTATCTTGGGATAGGAAGAAGCTTGAATGGATATGGATGGATAAATCTTCAACAAGAGGGCTCCATAGAGCTTGAATCCTTCAATGGCTACAAATGGATCTCCTTAATGAATTGAATCTTGAATGCTTGAATGCTTGAATGCTTGAAAGTAGACAATTTCTTCCATAGATTATGTGTAGATTATCCTTCTTTTGCGTGGATCATCATTATTCTTGAAAATGAGAGGAGAAGGCTTCCTTATATACTAGTATAGGAAAAAAACTTCTAGAGAGGCTGAAATATGAGAAATAAAATCCAATAAGGCTCATACCCCTAGAAGTGGACCTATATTAAATATATTTTTAAGATTCTCCACTTCAGAGCCCGAAACAGCTGACCCAAAAGCGAGAAATAATTCATTCCAAACACCAACATCTGAAAATCATTGAAATTGGAAATTTAGACCCTATGGTAGGGTTGAGGTTGACCTTGAAATAGGTTAGGTTTGAGGTCAAAATTGACATAGAAGGTGGACCTTGACCCTATGGTTAAGAACCTCAAAATCTCAGAGCAAGATACCAGAAACAGGTAGGAGAGAAGTGGAAAATAGGGTAGGACAGGGGAAAAACCAGATCCAAGTCAAAGACCCGTTCAAGGCATTTGACATGACTCCAAACCACTTACTCAGAGGGCCAAACCTATCCTAAATAGAATTAATTCCATTTTCCAATGATACATTTAGCCCCCACTTTAGCAAGAGTATGGACTTGATACAAAATCTTGGTAAAGAAGATCACAAAGAAAATATAATCTTATTGAAATCAAAGGGACAAAGAAATCCTCAAGCCCCTAGGGACCCAAGTGTTTGTCAACCCCAAGATTAAAATAAGAGAGACATCACCAGTCAAAGAAAAAGAGAGAGAGGGTGGGATTACCTAGCCTAATGAGAACCTATGTCCCATTGTGAATCACACAATGAAATAGTACAACTGGAAAGATGGATTTGAACCGCCTAGTGAATGTGGCTACTCACTAGTCAACCCATCAAGGATTCACCCTCAAGAATATTCTATTCCAAAGAGAAAAGTGTTTGAATAGTCCCAAGGGATAACTGAGAGGGGGTGGATGAATAAGTTATCAACTAGTTTTATTCTTTTCTCCAATTAATTACAGAATAACATTAATCATTAACACATTTAGATAACACAATATAGAACACAACAATTTTGGTTACAGGGAAACCAAACAGGTAAAAACCCTGGTGGGAATTAGCACCCACAAAGAACTGTACTTGAGTATAATTATCCCTGTTACAAGATCTTGCAACCCTATTAGGAGTTTTTCTTTACAATGTAATAAGTACAGTGACCTGGTTAAGGGTCTGACCCTGTTAGGAGTCTTTTACAAATAACCCTGTTAGGGGTGAGGACTCACTGTCCAAAAATTTCACTACTAAAATGATGAAGGCTGCAACCTTTAGTAAAATAGATATGCACTATATCTAATAAATGAACTATTTGAGTAGACCTTCTGTCTTGATCAATTCCAGTGTATTGTATGCTTTCACTTCTTCTTCACATAGTTCTTTTCTTGATGAATGAAATATATTTACTGTCCCAAAACAACAGACATTCTGTTCTATACTTTTTATGTATCTCCTCTTATCATTCACACTTAGCGTTCATCAAATGAACTACTATAAGTATCTTCCCCAAAAGATGTGATCTTAGTAAACTTTAGGAGTCCCTTCAATACTTATTTAGTCATCCAAATCAAGCACGCAACCTGATTAGAACCACACAACTCAAACTGAATAGATGTGACACTTCACATAGTCATCTCTACCAAATTGAATCAATCATCCCGCTTATGTTAGAACATATTTAGTGCCTTTAGATAATTATTGTTAACTCATAACTAAACATGAATAAAAACATGCATATCCCAAAGATAGGCACAACTCAAGAAATAATGTAATTACATCGGTACTTCACAGATAATCATTAGACACTATAACTGTCAAAATAGATGGTGCAGGAGTACACCTAACTCAAACCCCTAGCTCCTTATTTCTAGCATTTACTGACTCTAGCCAAGTCACGAGAGTGTGTGTGGACCTTAGAAGGTCATTTTTTTTTCCCTAAGATAGATAGGACTAGGTCAATCCATGTCTAGATAGGTTTCTTAGTTGGTTTCCTTTAGTTGTGTGTGTGTGAGGTAGTTGGTAAGCCTCTGAAAATCCAACCAAGGCATCGAGAACCTTGGATAAGCTTCTTGGTATCAATGGAACTCAACCTACATTGGTGCTTAGTAGCTTAGCCTACACTACCTATTAGGTCAACCTACATTTCCTAGCAGCTCAGCCTACACTGCCTAGTAGCTTGGCCTACATTGCCTAGTAGCTCAGCCTACACTACCTAGCAGCTCAGCCTACACTACCGAGAAGCTCAGTCTATAGTGCCTAGAAGCTAGGACTACACTACCTAGTAGCTCAGCCTACACTGGTGCCTAGTAGCTCAGCCAACACTGGAGCTTCGTTTGATTTACTGTTGCTCAGCAATATTCAGTCATAACCACCCATGAAAAGTAGATCTTGTCTTTTATGGATAGTATGGTTAGTGTAACGACTCCTAAAGAGATTATTGCAAATGAGTAGACCATTAGGGTTTTTTCCTATGATAGGATGGTTATTAATAACATCCCAAGCCTTTATTTTAGAGATCTAGACAGGGTAAATATTGAAGAAGAAGAGAAGCTATAGGAAAGTTAGAGATTTGTAGATTATTGTACTATTTTGTTTTTTTTCTAGTAATGAGAAGTTGCAGATAGTGTGTTTAGTGGATATGAATTTTATTTATGGTTCCTTTTGCATGCAATTAGATTAGTTACTTTATTTTTTCTTTTGCAAGTTATTAGTTCTTCACCTGTTCTAGGTTGTAAACAGTAATGGCCCCTCAAGATTCCTGATAACATGGTGAGAATCATGTGTTGGAATGGAACTCGAGACGAGCCCTTGTACATAGTTTCCTTTTTATTTTTTGTTGGAGAAGCAAGAGAAAAGATTCTAGAGATCTTACCCTAGGTGACGTTGGTAATAGTCTGGTTAGGGAAGAGAATGAAAGCAATGTTCAAAAAACATTGAATAAGTGAGTAGAATGAATCTATTTGTGTAGGTTCAGTAAGAAGGAGATAAAAAGAATTTCGATGGGGGACTGAGTCTTGAAGAGGAGGTAAATTTGAGAGTGAATTACCTCAGTTTAGGGTTGTGAAAAACCTAATAGGTCTAGGAGAAATATCTCATAATAGAGCCAAGCTAGTTTTGTAATAGCAACAAGACTTTCATCCACATCAGATTGGTATCAGAGCTTGAATTGATTGGGCTTGTGGTAAATGTTCCAGAAAATAGTATCAGTAGGTGAAAACAAGATGGTCACCAATGAAAAGCTTGCAAAGGAAGCAAATGAGTAGAAGAGAGTGATAAAGGATCAAAGGGAAAGGAGTAGACTCTTTGAAGAAGTCCTAGATGAGATGAAGGTAAAACTTCAAGAAGTTGCAGATGCAACTAAAAGAAAAGATGGAGATGAAGTCAACAACAACAAAGGGAAGTATAAATTTGATGAAGAAGACCTAATACTTGAACTAGACCCTCCAATGAGTGAGGAGCCATTTCTAAAAGCTCTCAGAGCCCTAGGAGGTAAAATTCTTGAAGGAATTCCATTCTTTAATTGAAAAATGGATAGTGAACTAGTTGTGGAGTGGATAGAAGGTATTGATAATCATTTTGAATGTGAGGGCATAATTGAAGCATAGAAGGTAAAATTTTCAAATTCAAGGTCAAGATGTTCAACATTAACATGGTGGAAATACCTCCAAGAAGAGAGGGAGAAGATGGTTAAGCATCCAATTTCAAATTGGAAGGCCATTTTAAAAAAGGTAAAGGAGCAATACCTACCTGAGGATTATGAAATCTAGTTATGCAAGAAGAGGTAGAGTTTGAAACAAAAATATTTGGATGTGGCTACATATACTGAATAATTCCAAAAAATGTGCTTGAGGTCAAGAGTCTAAGAGGATGAGACTATTAAGGTGGCTAGGTATCTTGGAGGCCTAAAATGGAATATCTAAGAGGAAATTAGTTTGTGGACTCCCACAGCTGTCCATAAGTGTTTTCAACTTGCATTGAAAGTGGAAGAGAAGAACAAAAAGAAATTAGAATCAAACTTCAGAGGAAGAGGTAGAGGTAGAGAAGGAAGAGGAAAAGGAGGCTATGGTGGAAGAGGATCAGATTCAAGGAAGAAAAGTGAGAGCAAGATCACTAAAAATCAGGAAGGAAAATCACATAGAGGAGGTTTCAACAGAGGTAGAGGCTCTAACACTTGTTGGAGAGGAAGGAGTAGTAGCAATTAAGGAAGAGGAGCATCTTACTTTGCCACCATGAAGTGCTACCACTGCAATCAGCTAGGGAATCCTGCCTATAGGTGTCCTAAAAAAGGTTCTAATTCTCAAGGAGGTAGAAAGAGAGTTAACTATGTCCAAGAAGATTCAAGTTGTAGCAACAAGCCATCTGAGGTACCATTAGAATCAGAGGAAGGTGAGAACCTCATGATAAAGAGGACCTTAATCAGAGAGCCAAGAAAAGAAGAACCAAGCCAAAGGAGAGCACTCTTTA
>MU226311.1:363188-390053 GCA_018584345.1 Thuja plicata
ATATATATTATTGCAAATGAATTGACATCGTTCCTCAAAGAAAGTAGAACTACAATCACAATGGAGGAAATAAAATGCAAGAGTTACAAAGAAGAGTATTTTTAGACCACAACATGGAGACCAAAAATAATCATTGCTACCATGTCACAAATCCAAGTGGACTACACAAGGAAAAAATTTAAAAACAAGAGAATAGGTACAACATAACATGAAAACAACATATAGAAGAATAGAGATACATATAGAGGAACAGTACAATAGGTTTGATTCCTTTATCACCTTGCACCAACAAACATTTAGCAAACACATTATGGGAGAAGCACAATACAATAAGCAAACACATAAAAGGCTACCATGGATGACAAGGCAATCAAGCGCATCACCTACTCTCCCCATCTTAGTCTATATCATTTAGGGAAGGTGGGAAACTTGTAAGAGGGACTATATCCAACATAGTAGGAATAATAGCAAGTTCCAAACAAGGATCCTCTTGGGAATCATGATGTTTGATACTAGGTGTAATTACCAATTATGTTGAAAGCATATTAGGTAAATCAATATCAAGATCAATAGTCTCATATTCATCATTAACATCAATAGGATCATCAAGAGCATCTTCTTCATCAAGATTAATCAAAATAGAATCTAAGATACTAATAGAATCATCATAATCATTCATCTTAACATCATTATTAACATTAACCTCTTCCAACACATCAAGCATAGGCTATTCAAAAGAAGGTAAAGAACTTTGAAGAACAGAGGCACGGACCTTAGCTTGAGCCTAACACTTCTTGCAATGTTCATTGGTAGATTAGTTACATTTTGTATTGTTTGAATTATGTTGAGAACTAGAGGGAACAACAACCGGTTCCTTCATAGGTTCGATAGGAGGATTAGTATGATTCTCAGTAGGCTGAAAAGAAACACTAGGAGCTTGATTAATAGAACTAGAAGAAATTGATAAAGGAGGTATGGAAGGCATAGGAAAAAGACCATGGTTAAGATCCATCTAAGGCATGATTAACTCAATAATCTTGCAATGTTCATATTTACCACATCCTTTCCCATTAAATCCTGATTTCTTGAGAAGATTATAACCAGAACCATATCTATCAGCCATATTAGATTGAGTCAAAGGAGCCGCATATGTCACAATTTCATAGAAATCAGATTTTATTGTTTCAATGGTTTCTTCAATTGAGGCAGAAACAAAGTTACTTTTTAATTTCGTAGAAAGTGGGGAAGGAGTAAAAACTTGTTTTTCAAACCCACTTTTTTGTTTCATGAATTCTAAATAAGAAAATTTATATTCTCCAATAAAAGAAGGATTAAATTCCAATGTTCCCCAATCATTCCCAGTCAAAGAAGAAGATGGAGCTTCATTTTTTTAATCTCAGGTGTCCTTTTAGGCTTTTTACTTGGTTGGAGAGGTTTAGAAACTTTAGCATATTCTGCATTTAAGCAAGGATTCAGCGCGTCATCCGCATGTAGCATATACATCAAATTGTTATAAATGAAACTAGCCTTGTGATGAAGAGTAGAAGGAACTACATGCATAGTATGTAACCAAGGTCTACCTAAAATAAGGTTATAACTGAGAGGTCCATGCATAACATGAATAGGTTTATTGAGAATAACCGGACCAACCTTAACATGTAGTGTAATAATTCCCAAAGTTCTCTTTGCAATATTATTAAATCCATGAATAGGGACATTATCAGGTTCAATAGTTGTAAAATCAGTCTTAAGTGACTTATTCATATTCATGCTACAAACATTAAGCCTAGATCCATTGTCAATTAATGTTCTACAAATGATATTCTGATTAATAGAAACAACAACCATAAGAGAATCATATTGATTCTACACCTCAACAAAAGGTAAATCATCATCGAAAAATATAATATGAGGTACAAAATGGATAGTATGCATGCACACCAAAAAGGAATTAATATTCTATTGGTTAGGAAGTGAAGCAGGAAGGGTAGATAAATCCTTTTGAAATTCCTCATGATATGTCTGGGAAGTTTGAAGCAATTCCCATAAAGATATCTTAGCGGGAGTAGCACATAATTGTTCAACTAGGTCATAGTCCTTAAAGGAAGATGGCAACCTAGCTGCTTGAGGAAGCATAGGTTGAGAAGGAGGTAAAGAAACTATAACAGTAGGCTGAGGTTTATTCTATGTGTGATAAGCATGTGAAATGAAATCCATGTTATCAAAGAAATCCAAAGGATCTCTAGGTTTAGCCTTAATTTTTATTTGAGGAAATTCTTTTACTGTGAACAAAGGTTTATTATATAACATTCTAGGTGCATAAATATTACAAATAGTGGAACATGAAGGTAACCATGCACACACCCTATGGTAAAGGTTAGTTGAAGAGGTTATAGAGGAGGATGAAATAGGAATAGGATAAATGGAAATTTTATTCATACAATTTTCATCCTCACTTCCATGTATCTCATTAGGGTATCTATCCTCTTTTGCAATAAAAGCCTCGTCAAAGTATTCAAAACAAAAATCATACATGTTGAGCACAAAGTAGCACTACAAGCATTAAAAATGTAAATGTTTTTGTATTTTTAAAGAATTTTTGTGATTTTTCTTAATTTTTGAAATATAAATGCATGATAAAAAAATAAATATACTTTCATATGCATGTAAGATCTAACATAAAATGAAAATATGAAACCAAAAAGAAAGATTTGTCATAAATAGGTTCACCAAATTGTAAAGGGGAAAAGAGATAAAATGTAAAGAGGTAACAGGAAAAAGAGACTTGCACATCTAAATAATACCCCTTTACATTTGAGAAGCTTGGGGAAGGTAAGATTCTCCTCTTAGCCTCAAATTCACAAAGGAAAGATCCAAATTGATTAACCATAAGAAAATGGTCAATGAACAAATGAATCAATCACCCTTTACATTTGAGAAGTTTGGGGAAGGTAAGATTCTTCTCTTAGCCTCAAATTCACAAAGGAAAGATCCAAATTGATTAACCACAAGAAAATGGTCAATGCACAAATGAATCAATCGATTAGAAATAAGAAGAAAGAGGAAAACCTTACATTCCATTTGGAGGAGAGTGTGTAATAGATCTGAAAAGATTAAAATCTTAATTGAAATTAATTGAAGACAAATTCTAACCTCAAAGTATACCAGATCTGTAAATTGTTGTTTTATGGTGTCTGTAGAGAGTATCTGGAAATTCTACAACCTACCCCAGCTTGGAAACACAAAGATGGAGAACACCCTGAAATTGTTTTCTTTTCTAAGCAAGGTCGACCTTGACCCAAATATGGGGGCACAATTGTACCCCTTTATGTTGACCTTGACCAACACTGCTCTAATAGAAAATATGTTTGCGGATCCTGAAATTTTTCCAAAAAGGGTATCTGAACCTTCTTTGTAATTCACTATTTTGTACCTTTACCTACAAGAAAAAAGGTTTTTTTGTTTGGATGGGCGGGTTTTTCCTTGGTCAAACTGTGGTTTTGGAATTAACCTTGAAATAGAATTGAAATTGCAGTAATAAACAAAGTAAATAGAACAATTCACCTTGCTTATGTTGAAACCCTTATGGAGGATTTGAATACTTGAATCCACAAGCATGGATGCTCCAAATGGATGTAGAATGTAGGATGTAGGATGTGTCATATCAATTGCCTTTAGATCTTCAACACCAATCTTGAATGGACCTTGGGATAAGAAGAAGCTTGAATAGATATGGATGAAGAAATATTCAATAAGAGGGCTCCATAGATATTGAATCCTTCAATGGCTACTAATGGATCTCCTTGATGAATTGAATCTTGAATTCTTGAATTCTTAAAATTAGATGATTGCTTCCATAGATTATGTGTAGATTACCTTTCTTTTGCGTGGATCATCGTTATTCTTTAAAATGAGAGGAGAAGGCTTCCTTATATACTAGTATAGGGAAAAAACTTCTAGAGAGGTAGACATATGAGAAATAAATTCCAATTAGGCTCATACCCCTAAAAGTGGACCTATATTAAATATCTTTTTAAGAGTCACCACCTTGGAGCCCTAAACAGTCGACCTAGAAGTGAGAAATAATTCTTTCCAAACCCCGACATCCAGAAATCTTTGAAATTTGAAATTTAGACCCTGGGTAGGGGTCGAGGTTGACCTTGACCTAGAAGTTTGACCTTGACCCTGAGGTCAAGAACCTCAAAATATCAGAGAAAGATACAAAAAATAGGTAGGAGAGAATTGGAAAATAGGGCAGGATAGGAGAAAAACCAGATTCAAGTCAAAGACCCATTCAAGACATTTTACATGACCCTAAACCAGTTTCTCAGAGGGCTAAACTAGTCCTAAATGGAAGTTCTTCCATTTTCCAATGATATAGATATGCATTGGTTTTCAAGCCAAAGGAAGAAGATGAAGAGAAGACAGTAAAGAAGACAGATTCCTATAGAAGTGAAAGAATTATAAAAGCATACAAAGACATTGTAAGGGATGGGAAACCAGCTACCCTACCCCCTAAGAGAGCTATTATCCACCAAATATATTTTATCACAGGAGCCACCCTATGTAATAAAGCGGCTTAAAAGATGACCCCTCAACAAAATGAGGAGATTGCCAAGAAAATCCAAGAACTCCTAAACCAAGGCCTCATTAGGAAAAGTATAATCCCATGCATTGTTCCCACTGTACTAGCACCAAAAAAGGGGGGAACTTGGAAGTTATGCACTGATTCTAGAGCCATCAATAGAATCTCCATTAGGTATAGATTCCCAATCCCAAGGATAGAAGACCTAATGAACTATTTAGGAGGGGCAAAGTACTTTACTAAAATTGACCTAAAGAGTGGTTATCATCAAATTAGGGTCAAGGAGGGAGATGAATGTGAGACTACCTTCAAAACCACAAAAGGTTTGTATGAGTGGCTTGTAATGCCCTTTGGGCTAGTAAATGCCCCATCCACATTCATGACGCTTATGAATGAATTTATAAAAGACTACATTGGTAAGTTTTTTGTAGTATATTTGGATGATATCTTAATATTTAGTAAGAATAAAGAAGAACATTTAAGGCATTTGCAAATTGTGTTTCAGAGACTGCATGAAGAAAAGCTAATGATAAATTTAGATAAGTGTGAGTTCTTGAAGCAGGAGCTAGTGTATCTTGGTTTTTTTTTTGTCTCAGGGGAATATTAAGATGGATCCAAGCACAGTAGAAGCCATCATCAACTGGCCTATCCCCAAAACTGCAACAGAGGTGAGAAGCTTTCATGGATGAGCTCAATACTATAGTAAATTCATCAAGCACTTTAGTGCTATCTGTGCTCCCATGTTAGATATCATAAAAGGGGGGATGAGAATTAAGTTTGTGTGGAATGAACAAGCTAACCAGGGATTTGAATTGTTAAAGAAAAAGATACCCAATCAACCTATCTTAACTCTCCCAAATTTTAAGAGACTCTTCACAGTTGAGTTTGATGCTAGCAATGTTGCTATAGGGGCTATCTTGAGCCAAGAAGGGAGGCTAGTGGATTTTCACAGTGAGAATCTTACTGATGCAAAGAGGAAGTACTCTTCATATGAATTAGAGATGTATTCGCTAGCCCAAGAATTAAGGAAATAGAGGCATTATTTTCTTCCTAAAGAATTTTTTGTGTATTCAGACAACCAAGCTCTTGGCTTTTTGAACTCCCAAGACAAGCTCAGTCATAAACACATGAAATGGGTGGAATAATTGTAGGATTACACCTTAAATATCAAGAATAAGGAGGGAGTATAGAAAAAATTAGGTGATGCACTAAGAAGGAGACTTCTGACAGTTGAAGAGGTACAATTGCAAAGCATAGGCATTACAAGTTTTAAAGACTTGTATGTAGAGGATGAACAATTTGTAGAGATATATAAGGTATGTAAGGAACATAGGAATCATTTCCATGGTGATTTTTCTGACTATATAGTAAAAAGTGACTTTTTTTTAAGGGTAGTCATTTTTGTATCCCTATGGGATCAATTAGGGAAAATTTGATTCAATAAAAGCATAATGGGGCACTTAGTGGTTACTTTGAAGTCAATAAAACTCAAGAGTTAGTGTAGAGTTTTTTTTTTTGGCAAAGAATGAGTCTGGATATAAGAAATTATGTAGAGTGTTGTGTATTGTGTCAAAATTCCAAGGGAACATCCTCCAATGTAGGCCTTTATCAACCTCTCCCCATTCCAAGTAGACCATGGGATTGCTTGAGCATGGACTTTGTGGTAGGATTTCCAAGGACAAAGAAAGGATCTCATAGTATATATGTCATAGTAGATAGATTAAAAAAAATGGCACATTTTTTCCTTGTAAGAATGGTCATGATGCATGTCACATTTCACATCTATTCTGCAAATAAGTGGTAAGAATCCATGGGTTACCCTTGAGTATAGTTTCAGACAGAGACTCCAAACTTCTGAGTCACTTTTGGAAGACACTGTAGAAAAAATTGAGAACCAAATTTTCCTTTGGGTCTTCTTATCACCCTTAGACAGATGGCCAAATTGAGGTAGTGAATAGGAATCTAGGGAACCTATTGAGGTATCTCACTAAGGAATATGGTCAAGCTTGGGACCAACTGTTGGAGCGGGTATAATATGATTATAACGATACAGTCAATAGGACAACTAGAAGGAGTACATTTGAAGTTGTTTATGGGTTACATCCTAGAGGGATATTTGAACTCAAAGAGTTAAAGGATGGAGCAAAAGGGAGTGGCTATGCAGAAGAATTTTCACACTCCATAAAACAAGTACATTACTCAGTGAGAAAGATATTGACAGAGAATACTACAAAGATAAAGAACAATGTGGATGAAAGAAAGAAAGATATATAATTCTAGGTAGGGGATCTTGTAATGGTCCATTTGAACAAGGCTAGGTTGCAGAAGGGAGTACCAAAAAGGCTAGATAGGAGGAGATTAGGACCTTGCACTATTGTGGCCAATTATGGTAATAATGCTTACAAAGTTGAACTTCCTGAAGATGTTGGATTGTCTCTGGTCTTCAATGTTGTAGATCTGGTCCTTTACAAGGGCCCTACTCATGATAATGATCAGAGTCTTACTAAAGTCATCCAAGAAGTGGAGGACCTAAAATTACCCCCTACACCATCAAAGAAAGCAGAAAAGGTACTTGATATAAGGGTCTACAAACATACTAGAAATAAGAATTACAAGGAGAATTTGGTAAAGTGGCATGGCCAAGGAGATGCAAAGGAAAATTGGATCAAATAAATAGAGTTTAATAAGTTGGGGATAGACTCCAACTTACTCAATCCAAGAGTGGGTTGAAATATTTTTGTTTGGGAGAATGTTGCAAGAGCACATAGGCTATCTCCTAGTTCTAAGTTTTGGTTTTGCCTTGTACTAACCCTAGCTAGGTAAAGGGTTTTTTCTTAGGCCTTAGGATATCTTTTGAGTTAGTTTCTAGATGGATTAGACTAGGATCTGTTAGGGTTTTTTCTTGTAGGGCATCGAAAATGTTTGAATACTTAAATAACTCTATGACTCCCAATGCCTTTGAAATTCTGACTCAAGCAAGAGAAAACAATAATTGATGAGGTTTTTGATAACAATGGGGATACCTATTATCACCTCCTTATTTTTTGAGATCCACTGACTCAGGTAGGTTTTACCTATGATTGATTATTGACTTGACAGTATCCTTAGAGTGGATTTTGCTTATGTTCTGAATGCTCTGTTCTTATATGGATAAATAGATGACTATGCAGATAAAAATGATTACTTTGAGGATAATTTTAAAAATCCAACCATTATCTTGATAATGACAGACAACAACATGATAATAAATTTCATCCTTCTTTCCTTTTATAATTCTTATGAATCTAGGAGGAATAACCTATTTGATTTTCTCCTTAATAAATCAACAAACTCAAATTGTAAACTGTGTGGATACAATTGATTTTAACTATATGTTCTTTGTGTAAATGTGATTGATTTTGAATAGTTTTAAATATTTGGATGATGATGGATTACCAAACAAGTTCTAGACTAGTGCCTATCCTTGGGCTATAGAGTCAAAAGATATAATTCCATAGAGATAAACAAATAAGAATACTGTAGGATGCCTTACAACCACATACAACTTAGGAAAAGTGCCTTACAAATTACCCTATCACTCCCACAATGTTATATCAAATCCTCAATTACTGTTGTGCTCTCTGAAACTGCTCACAAAGTTTAATTCTCCCCTTAGAAGAAACTTGCAAATAATTAGATAGCTACCTTATAGCCAATATGTTTCACATTCCTTACAAATTAAACATAAAAGAGTACACATAATAAGTAAAGAGATAATAAAAATATAGAATAAAGTTGTACTGTATTTTATTCATAAATTTCTTCTTTAGTACATATCAAAGCCAAGAGCTTAAACAACATAGACTGAAATCTAGAAGTTTGGCTTGCCAATATATTTCATCTCTCTTAAAAACTATTACATGTGATCTATATATAGGTCCTAAACTATCTTGGAATCCTTAAGGAAAGGATGCAACAAGCTTCAGATGGTTTAAGAAACCCAACCCTAAAAAACATAGAAAAGACAAAAAACAAGAACTTTCAAGTAGTGGAAAGACAAAAATAAATGATAAAATCTAATCTTCTTTTGTCTTCACATGAATTTTGGTGCCTTTGTCTGATTATGTTTAGGATAGTATCTGATATTTGTATTGAGATCAAGTGACCACCATTTTAGGCTAACCTACACTTGTCCTTTGTGGTTACTAACCTTCTTGTGCTCAATGATTAGGTGCCAAGTATTCCTTTTTATTCTTCATCAAGGACATCTTCTGTTTTAGCAGCCTTCTTTTTCTTTGGTTTTGTCTTAAAATCTGATGTTGTCACATCCTCCTCTACAGGCCAATCAAAGCTATGGATACTCTACAGTTGTGATTTCTATCTTTCCCATCTAACATCAGTTATGCCTTTGACATCCACTAAGAATTTGTTGATGTTAGTCTCTGCTTTAAAAGCCTTATCCAAAATCTTATTGAAACCTTCCATATCAAGATCAGAATCTATGATAAATGCCTCTTTACTAGGTAGTCTTCTATCAAATTCAATTTTCTAGGCCTCCAAGGCCTTAATCTGATAATCTTCTCCCTTAAGTGGAGGAATAAATCTATTGAAGCTCGGTCCAAATAGGCTCATCTTTGCCTCTATCTGATTTAATTTACCTTTGAAGAAAGGTAAAGTCATATTTATTTTCTTGATTTCATCCTCTACCTCTGTCACAATCTCTGGTAGATTTGGCCTATGTGGCTGTAAAGAAGCCAACCTCTCAAATAGTTGTATCCTGGAAAACCATGTTACAAAATAAGGGTTTAAAGTAGAGATATACCCTATCACTTTAGTATGCAAAATGGGTAACTTATTATAAGCATTTAGGATTATATCTATTTTATCTTTTAAGATATCAATCCTATGCTAAAGTATATTCTTCAATGCATTTATAGCAATCTTATTATCACTTTTAGCCATATCCTCTATTTTTGCTTCTTCCTTTGTTTCAACCTTTTCTTCTATATGTGGAGGCTTCTCTAAGGGTACATATACAACTTCTGGCTTTTCTAGAAATTGTTTGGTCAGTTTATCAATTATCCTATTTTGTTCATGAATTTTGATGTGGCATAATTCTCTATCCTTAGCCAGGGCACTAGCCTCCTCTATCAGGATACCACATTTCTCAGACAATTGCTTTTTATTATCTTCATTCAAGTGTGCTGAGTGTGTCATTATTTGAGAAATCTCCAAATCACCTGTGTTTTGAACTTTCCATACCATTTGGTTCCCCACCATGATATCTTGAATATTCAACAATTGAGGCTTCTGGTCTTTATGACATAGACTCCACATGGCAAATGCTTGGGAATTTGAACTATATCCGAATTGCTTGATTAGATCACCAATTTGGATCTTAGTTGTCATTTTTAGGTCCAGTTTCTTTCTTATTTGATCTATAATAAATGTTGAGGCTAAAACCCAGCCTTTAGCAAGCAACATACCACTTTCCAATACTAATTTTCTGGCTTCTTCAGGAGTAATGTCCTTAGTTTCAGGATCATATGTTTGTAGAGCTAAGAGAGCCTCATTTTTCACTGCTTCTTCACCAGCTATTCTCAACTGCTTAGATACTTGCCTATGTTTCCTCCACCTAAGAAAATATTTAAATTCATTAGTCTTTATGAAGTTATCATCACTTAAAAGCTTCTATTGGTGGAGCAATCTTTCATCAATACATTTTTTTAAAGGCAATTCAATGTCTTCTTCTACCTCTTGCTGCAATTTCTTTCCTTTCCTGATTTCCTTTCTCAATTTATGATCATATACTCTATTACTAGGAACAAGAGCACTTACTCTATCCTTTTTTCTCTCTCCTTTCTTATGTAAGTTTTAGCATGAGATGTCTGACCAAGATCAAATTTTTGCCTCTTGAAAGCAGGCTCATCTATATCATTAGGCTAAGAAACTTCAGTCAAGTCTATAATATGTCCCTCTTCTCATTGTGTCTGAACTACTTCTACAACATTTTGTTGTGGTTGATCCATATGAGGTCCACTAACATATTCTTCTTTACTCTCATCTTCATATTCAGACTCTAAATATTCAGGTTCTTGTCCTTCCTTTTTTACATCTAGGAATCTTTCCAACTGTTCACAGAGGGTGTAAAAGTTGTATAGCATAGCTTTGATTTTATCAAAATAGGGCAAATCAGGGTAAAATCATCCAAATGCCACTCCTTTTCTTTTTATCTTTCTTTCTAAATTCAATAGCTCCTGGATTTTATCTCTTCTTATCCTCACTTCTCCTTCATCAATTATATTCCTAGTTGCATCCTCCTCCACACAATCACCATGCACATATGTATTTGGTATGGTAAGAGTTAGGAGTCTCTTAGCTCTTGTAATGAATCCCTCTGGATCAATATATCTATACAGTGTTGCTCCCATCTTATAAATTTCTATCCATTTACTTACTAAATCAATGGTACTTTTGCCAATTGTAAATTGATAGATCTTGAACTTCCTAGGGGTTAATGTCCCCTTCCTATGTGGTGCAAAGTGTTCATTATCAGTTAACAAAAGCTGCCAAATAAATTCCATTGCAGCAACTCTTGATGGTACATGATATGGTACGACATGGGGAGGATGTGAGCATCCATACACTCTAATCATAGTGAAATTCTCCTCTAAATAGAAGTCTCCCCAATTGTGGTCACCTTCCCACTTGTCAACATACTCACATGGTCTCAGTAGTTGTAACACCTTCACCAGAAGTCTATTTTTGTTGACACCTAAGCTTTGCATCAAAGGGTAAACAATCCAGTTCTCAAATCCACAGAAATCATAGTCCTTGGTAGCGAAATTCCATATCTTAATCCAAAATTGGATAGGATTAGGCCGGTTATAATAAATTCTTTGGGGGTTTAATTTTTTCACATCCATGATGCCATAATTAAAATGCAATAAAAGATGCCTCAGAATAGAATAGTGTAATAATTTGGGGTCTTTATCTTTTTTCTGTATGGCCACAAACCCTTCATGCATCCTGTTAATGATATATTGAATGTAGTCATAGTTAGTGCTGGAATGCACATCTTGTAGATCTAAAACCATCATTAAAATTCTAGCACCAATCTTCTCAATACCTCCATCTATACCCAATACTCTATATAAAGCATGTGCAATGTATTTTCTATAAAAATTTAGGTCTTTATAGAAATAGGGTGTAGTGGATCCTGGAATAGGGGCAATGTGATTCCTTACCTCACTAAGGATATGTTTCTGTAATTGATTCCTAGCAACCCCAGGCTGTAACCTATATCTTTCCTCTTGCTTTGTAAGGTTAATCTGAGTAGACATGGTACTAAACAAATCGAAGGCTTGCATAAGAGAATTCCTATTCAAAATTAATAATGCAGTACCATCATTCTTTCTAATTGTCTTTGATAAGGGGTCATAGTGGTTTTCCAGACCTAAAAACAAGTCTACATCTACGAAAACATCAGGAACTAGTAACCTAGCCAAATCACTAGTCCAAGGGTTTGATACTAGTATGGCCTTATCAACATTCTTATAAAAGTAATTGTAAAGAGAAAAACCTATAGACCCTGGTGTCTTGGCATCTCTAATATCAGAGTACTCATCGGTCAATGTATTAGCATTTTCCCTCTTGTTTTGTGTCAATCCAGGTAGTAGCTTCAAGAACTCATCAGAGAAGTTCCTCTTTCCCTTAGCATCTTCATCCACATCATCGTTCTTCCCACTGGTAGATGCTACACTAATTGCTTTACTCTTCTTGTTTTTTTCTCCACTTCCTTTTCACTGATATTGGAACAAATATTCTCCGAGAACACCTTACCCTTCTCTATGCACTGAAGATAATTCAAGAACTCTGAAAACTGAATAATCACCTTTAAATTGATAAAAAATTTACTGAATTAACAATTCTTTCTTCATAAACACAGAAAACCTAGCCAACTTCCTGCTCTAAAATTATGGATGCGTGATGAATGAAAATAAACCTAAGATCATCCCTTTATGGTAATTTCACAAAGTACTCAGCTCATTATTGAGCAATTAATCACTTCTGCCTTCAAGTTTACATACTGTGGTATTAATTGAATTCCTAGCCATAGCCCATGAATGTGACAGGAAATCAAATTCAAAGAGTACATTTTAAAAAAAAACCCTTATAAAACTTGAACATAATCATATTTTGATATGATTGGCTCTTTATCGGACATCTTAGCTACCTTTTTTATGCATTCACTAATCCTCTGCATTCCTATTGGATGATAAATCTCCATATTGTCATGTCAGCAACTGCCATTTACTTTTTTCTTGTCATAACTATCACTATTCATATCTGGCAACCTAGCGACTATGCATTGTCTCCTCATCACTGATCAAATCTCTTAACTCTAATTTCTTCTAGAGATTTACTGACTGCATGATTCTCTTTACCTTGGCTTAACTATGGTTTACTCCTGGCGATCATGCGATAAAAAGAATCTAAGTCACTAGAATAATAGCCTAACTCTAAGTTTATTTGGAGACCCTGTGACTACGGTTACTTTTCCATTTATTAAACTCTGATTGCTAAGTCTCTAAATGCATCTTTTCTTTTGCGAGACCTCACAAAAACCCTTAGTCACTTAATCGCTGAATAAAACTACTCTTTAATATTTCTGTTGGAGACTTAGTGACGAAGCCTATGAAACTTTATTTTATCATTTTAAAATTCAATTTGGAGACTACGTGACTAAAGCTTAGTCTCATTGTCATGAGAAATTTTTTACTTTGTGCAACTTTTATAGAGACTCAGCGACTACGATTGATCTTATCTTATTCTGCATCTGACGGCTCAGTTAAATCACTGAATACATTCTTGAAATCCTATAACATCTAGATACTACGTGACCATAGTAAAATATATACCTTTACATATTTTAGTCTCTTAATTGCCAAATAATAATTTTCCATTTGGAGACCACGCGACTGGTGCTTTTTTCTTTACTCATTCTGGACACGTGTCTCATCTATACTTGTTTGTCTCCAAGTCACTGAAAGGATGATGACTTATCAAATTTTACCAGTGACCACCCAATGACCATATATTTCATTTTAATCTGTAGTTTGTCACTAATTCTCTAAAATTTTTACTTAACTCAACTTTTATCTGGAGACATGGCGACTGAAACCTTTTAACTCATCATTAACTGTGTTCCGATCTATAGACTCCATGGCTGAAGGAATCGCTAAGTCTCATGATAATTTATTGACTGCAGGATATATTGCATGATACTGTGACTTAACCTTTTGTCTCCATGTCACTAGATCATAATTCCTCCATTGGGAGACTTCGTGACAAAGGATTATCGCTAAGTCTCATGACTTATAAGGTATATTTGTTTCTTTTCAGAGACATCTTGACTAAAGTTAATCACCAAGTCTTGCAATGAAATGGAATATTATTTTAGGATTAAGCGACTAGGTGAACACTTAAAAAGAACATTACTTTTTCATAACTTAAGTTTTTTCAAAAAGGTAATGCAAAAATAGAAACTCGATTGACAATTTAGGGCTTTTTACATGTTCGCATAGAAGAAAGCTTAGGACATAGGATTTTTTCAATATTCCTTTAGATTTTGACCTAAGAACATAAGATTTTCACAGGGATTTTTCAAATTTGGACAGATTTTAAGATTTTGAATAAAAATTTGACAGGAGGACAACAAAATTTTAGGGCAAACTTCAAAAACTAGGGATACAACAAACATGATCAATCCATTCTAGTTGTTTTTTCTTTTGTTAGAGTTTAGTGCTTTTGAAAGCCTAAAGTTGGGAATTTCGGTCTAAAAGCCTAGAAGGTTTAGGAAAGATTTTATTTGAGCCTAAAATGGCCTCTATGGTGTTTTTACATCCTTTGATATAGGTTTGAGGACATAAAACTATGTTAGAAGCAATATTGAAAAAATTGTCAAAATGTTAACATGACAACATTTGCAACTTTGCAAAGTTGCATGACAACATTGTAATGAATTGATTCCATTCAATGTTTGGGGTTGGGTAGTTATTGTAACCACCTAAAAACATGTGTAAATCATATTAAACCATGAAGAGGCCCATTTTTAGAGGCTAGTTGATGTCGAGAAGGAATTAAAATTTCAAGAAGTTGTTTTGTATATTGTTTTGAGTGCACTGTTGCTTATTTGTTATTGCTAGAGTTATTTAATGGATTGAATCACTCAATCTCAAGTTTGATTCTTGTAGCTAGGTACTTAGAGTTAATTTTTTTTTGGTTTTAATTTTCTTTGTGTTCAACAAAGTCAGTTTGTAAAATCTTTTCTTAGTTATCTAGTTACTAGTTTGGAGTAAAATGGCTTCCCCATAGAACCCAACCATGAATTTCATCATGGCCTTGATGGATATGGAAGAGGAGCCCTTGTATAGTGTACATATGAATGGACGAGCTCTGAGAAGATGTGGTGTATGAGCACCTAGGTAGGCTAGTTGTTTTGATGTAACATAGGGTTTTTCTCCTTCTTATATTTTTTTTTAGTGGTTCTAGCCAAACCACTAGTTGAATAAAGGGACAAGGAGTCCTAGTGTGTGAAGTTCTTATAGGAGGATAGGTCTTATTAGGTCCTTAGTGACCTTAAGGTCCATTTAGGTCCAATTAGGTGTTTTTGGCATTTTGTGGAAAAATGAGCCAAGAAACGGGCTAGAGGTCCTATTTGATGTTATTTCATCAAATTTGATGGATTGGACAAGTTTGGGCATATTGAGACCAGGTTTGAAGACCAAACTCAAAAGTTGCAAAAAGTTGTCAATATTGTCATTGACAACATTGACAACTTTTATGACAAGATTGTATCTTCAGCGAAATTGGTTAGGTAACTGTCTAAAACTAATGTATTAGTCTTTGGGTCAACTATATATGACCATCCTCAAGATGTATGAAGGGTTGGCAAGTTTGAGAATTTTTGTGTATGGACTATATTTGTGAATAACAATGACTGTTAAAGTGTTTTGAGGTGATCTGATAGTTTAATGGATTGAATCCAATTATGTGATCATTGTTTCATGTAATTTAAGTTGTTAGAATAGTTTTTGTGTTAGTAGTTTGTTTTTTTCAATAGTTTTAAGTTCTTGTATAAAATATTTTGTGTTTAGTCCAGTCGTTGGTTTGTATTGGGCAACTTCTGCAAATGGGGTCTTAACTCCATCTTCCACCGTGACATTTTCCTAGGCTCTTGGATTATGGTGGTGGAATCCATGTAAAATGTGTACAATGAAGGAGGGGCCCAGGAAATTAAGGCAGCCATTTTTGGGATGATGCCCTAGATGAGCCAGTGATGCATGGATAGGGGTCATCAGCAGTTGCAGAGCTTAATTGGTGGGTTGAAGGAATTCATAGCTTTGACCAAAGCTTGCAGAGGAGTAGGGTTGTGAGTTTTGATATCCCCAAAGTGAGTGGGTGGACTTGGTGATGTTCCTTGGATAGAAATAAATAAGTTTCATTCAGACTCCTTTTGAAACCCTCAAAACCCTGAATTTTAGCCTTGTTTATAGGCAGAGCTATACGAACAAATTGAGAACCCTATACTAAGAAAATCTCTAGTGTCTCTGTAAAGGGTTTCTAGATCCTAAACCTATTTGGGAAAATTTTAAGACATTTTGCAAGTTAATTCAGAAAAGGTGACTAACTAGGGCTAATTGCTTGTAGCCCTATTTTGGAAGCAATTGTGTAGGTTCTTGGAACTCGATTGGAGTTTTGATGCAAGTTGTGGTCGCAGGTGTTGGAAAGGGTCCTATTGACACCTTGGATACCATAATCCTCTTTTTGGATTGAGCATTGATCATTTTGAATCAAATGGGGCCTTTTAGGCCAAGGAAGCAAGGAAGACCTTTTAGGGTCTAGGAGTAAGTTTTGAAGTGTTTTGTTCTACAAAATGGTGTCCACTAGTTGAAGGAGTAAGGATCTTGTGATAAGATACCTAAGTAGCCTAGGGTTAGTGAAAGAACCATAGTAGGTCATAGAGTGACCTAGGAGAACCTAGAAGAGGTCTCAGAGAAGCAAGACTAGTGCTACATCAGAGTGGTATTAGAGCAAGTTGAGAAACTTGGGAAGATTAGTTTATGTAAAAAGTGGAATCTTGTGGTTCTACAAAGATTGTGAAAAATGTAGAACTAGCCAAGGACATGGAGGAGAAAAATGAGAAAAATAGACTCCTTGAGGATACCTTGGAGGCAATGAGAGTAAAGTTGGAAGAACTAGTAGATGCTACTAGGAAGAAAGAGTATGAAGCAGAATCTAGCAGTAAGGGTAAGAAGAAGATTGAAGAGGAAGACTTCATTCCTAAACCTGACCTAGTATTGAATGAGGAACCTTTCTTGAAGGCCATAAAGGCACTAAGTGGCAAAGATTTGGAAAGGATACCTTTATTCAGAGTAAAGATGGATATTGAGACAGTCATGGATTGGATTGAAGCAATGGATAATAAATTCGAGTGTGAGGGGATAAGTGAAGCCTAAAAGGTTAAAGTGGCCAAGTCTAGACTCAAAGGGTGAGCTTTGACTTGGTGGAAATACCTTTAGGATGAGAGGGTAAGCATGGGAAAGAAACCAATAGAAAATTGGAATGCTATGGTAACCAAATTGAAGGAGAGTTATCTTCCAGAGGACTATGAAATACAACTTCATAGGAAGAGACAAAACTTGAAGCACAAAGACCTAGATGTGGCCTCATATACTGAGGAATTATAAAGATTGCGTTTAAGTTCTAAATTGTAGGAAGAAGATCTAATCAAAGTGGCTAGGTACTTGGGTGGATTGAAGTGGAACATCCAAGAGGAGATTAGCCTATGGACACATACCACTATCTAAAAGTGCCATTAATTGTCTATAAAGGTGGAAGAGAAGAATAAGAAGAAAGGGGATTCTACCTTCAAGAACAACAATAAAAATAGAGGTAGAGGGAGAGACCAAAGGGGTTAAAGAGGAGGCTACCAAAGCAGGGGTAGTGAGAAAAGGTCACAAGGAGAGAATAAGTTGATAGAGAAGTAGACTGAGAACAGTTCAAGAGGAGTCTATAATAGAGGTAGAGGTAATCATGGTGGTTCTAATCAAGGAAGAGAAGGTAGGAGTGGTTCTTATTTTGTATCCATGAAATGTTATTATTGTGGACAGCTGGGCCATGCAGCCTATATATGTCTAGACAAACCTTCTGCAAAAAATAGTGATAAGAGGATAGCATATGCACATGACAACACTTCAAGTGTCAAAACCCCTAAAGTAGACCACCTAGAATTGGAGATGGGTGAGAACCTAATGTTCAGAAGGGTCTTAATAAGGAAACCAATCAAGGATGAGCCCAAACATAGGAGGGCACTATTTAGAATTAGATGTAAGTTCCTTGGTAAGGTGTGTAAGGTGATTGTGGACTCTGGATCCACAGATAACATTATCTTAAAGGAGGCAATAGTAAAGCTTAAGCTAACCAAGATACCCCATGTGAATCCCTATAAGGTGGCATGGCTCAAAAAAGGCCAAAGTGTGTTGGTCAATGAGAAAACATGGGTAGAGTTCTCAATAGTAGGGTATAAAGATAGATTTCTTTGTGACATCCTACCAATGGATGCTTGCAACTTTCTTCTTGGAAGACCTTGGAAATTTGATAATGGGGCAATGTATGATTAGAAAGAGAACTCCATCACTTTCAAGAAATGAGGGAAGACCTTCAAAATTTAGTCATTACTAGAGGATGAGGAACCACAGACCAAAAATCCTAGTGTTATGTTATGTAATGGAAAGGAGTTTTTGAAATATGTCAAGGGTGATGAGAGTGAGGGGTATGACATTGTGTTGAAGCCCAATGAGGAAGAAGAATCAGTAAAGGAACCATTACCAATGGAGCTCTAAGAATTGATAGAGAAGTACAAAGACATAGTGAGTGATGGTACTCCTGTAGCCCTACGACCTAAGAGGGTTATAAGTCATCATATATACTTTGTTCTAGGGGCATCCTTTCCCAACAAAGCAACATACAAGTTGACTCTAGATCAAAAATTGGAGGTAGAAAGACAAGTACAAGAGCTCTTGGATCAAGGCTTGATCAAGAAGAGCACTATCCCTTGTGCAGTCCCGGTTGTTTTAGCATCCAAGATGGGGGGAAAGTGGAGACTATACATAGAATCAAGGGCTATAAATATGATCATAATAAGGTACAGATTCCCAATCCCAAGAATAGAGGATCTTATGGATTGCCTAGGTGGGGAAATTTACTTTACAAAGCTAGATTTGAAGAGTTGTTATCACCAAATCAGGGTGAAGGAAGGTGGTGAATGGAAAATGATATTCAAGACCATAGATGGGTTATATGAATGGTTTGTTATGCCATTTGGCCTCTCTAATGCTCCAAGCACATTCATGAGGCTCATGAATAAGGTTCTCAAGGACCTCAAAGGGAAGTTTGTGGTGGTATATCTTGATGATATACTAATATTTAGTAAGACAAGAGAGGAGCATATCAGACATGTTGAGGCATTATTGAAAAGGTTACATGAAGAGAAGTTGGCCATTAACCTTGAGAAGTGTGAGTTATTTAAACAAGAACTAGCTTACTTGGGCTTTGTAGTGTCCAAGGGCTCTTTGAAGATGGACAAAGACAAAGTTGATGCAATATTGAACTGGCCTCCACCTACCATAGCCATAGAGGTAAGGAGTTTACATGGCCTTGCCCAATTTTATAGAAAGTTTATTAGGAATTTTAGTGGGATATGTGCACCTTTGATGGATACCATAAACGGTGGGGTCAAAAATAAGTTCAGATGGATAGTAGAAGCATGAAAAGCATTTGATTTGTTGAAACAACAAGTGGCTACTCAACCAATCCTACAATTACCAAGCTTTGAGAAGTTTTTTACCATTGAGTGTGATGCTAGTGGATTAGTAGTAGGAGGGGTATTGAGTCAAGAACGTAGGCCTATTCCTTCTTTAGTGAGAAATTGAATGAGGCTAAGAAGAGATACTCTTATTATGATTTGGAACTATATGCACTGGTTTAATCCCTAAGAAAATGGTGACACTATCTGTTGCCCAAAGAGTTTGTGGTATTCACTGACAACCAAGCTCTTAGTTACATTGACACCCAAGAAAATTTGAGCAACATACATTTGAAGTGGATGGAGTACTTTCAGGCATTCACTTTTACTATTAAGCACAAGAAGAGTCAACTCAATAATGTGGTAGATGCCTTAAGCAGGAGGTTGTTGATAGTGTAAGAAGTTCACTTGAATAGCATTGGAATTGAAAGTTTTGGAGACTTATACAAATCAGATGAGGATTTTGGTGAGGCCTATAAGGTATGTGTTGATCTTGAGAACCATTTTCATAGCAAGTTCTCTAATTTTCCTTTACAGAATGGATTGTTGTTCAAGGGAAATTAGTTGTGTGTACCCAAAGGGTCAACTAGGATGAACCTAATCCAAGAGAAACATAATGGTTCTCTAAGTGGTCATTTTGGTAAGGACAAGACCTTGGAATTGGTCCAAAGGTTCTACCATTGGCCAAAGTTGGTGAAAGATGTCACCAAGTATGTGGAGCAGTGTGTTGTGTGCATGAAGGAAAAAGGAGGAATGAGTAATGCAAGGTTGTATCAGCCTCTATCAGTCCCTAATAGGCCATGGGTGTGTGTGAGTATGGATTTTATTGTGGGCTTACCCAAGAATAAACAGGGGTATGATAGCATTTATGTAGTTATTGATAGATTTAGGAAAATGGAGCACTTCATCCCATGTAAAAATACTAATGATTCTATCCACATTGCTTATTTCTTTTTCAAAGAGGTTGTGAGAATCCATGTTCTCCCTTTGAGTATAGTCTCTGATAGGGATGTGAAATTCATGAGCCATTTTTGGAAAACTTTATGGATAAGGCTAGGTACAAACCTATCTTTTGGCTCAACTTACCACTCTTAGGGTGATGGCCAAACTAAGGTGGTAAATAGGGTGTTGGGTAACCTATTGAGGTGCCTAGCAAAGGAGTATGGGTAGACTTGAGATGTGATCATTCCCCAAGAACAATATGCTTACAATGATAGCAAGAATAGGATGATAGGAAAGAGCCCATTTGAGGTTTTTTATGGCATGCACCCTAGGGGTGTTTGTGAGCTCAAAGATCTTGGTGGAATGGAATACAGAAGTGGCCATGTAGAGGACTTAACCTCTACCATGAAAGAGATACAAGACCAAGTGAAGAAGTAGAAACAAGATAGTCAACTTAAGCTGAAAGCCAAAGTTGATGAGAAGAGGAGGGATGTTCATTTTGAAGTGGGTGACTATGTGATGGTCCACTTGAACAAATAAAGGCTATAGAAGGGTGTCCCTACAAAAATTCAGATGAAAAGGGTGGGAGATTGCAAGATCTTGACAAAATATGGAGCTAATGCATATAAGGTGGACTTACCATCAGACTTGATCGTATATCTCCAATTTTTAATGTTGAATATTTGATACAGTTCAGAGGGTAGATGGATGAGATCACTCTAAATAGTCAAGCGGTCAGTGATGATGTGGAGGTTGTTTTCTTACCTTCAAAGTTTTAGATGGTGGCTGAAATTTTTTTGGACTTCCGGGTTAAGAAGACTACTACACACAAAGTCTACATGGAGCATTTGATTCAGTGGAAGGATAGACCAAAGTTAGAGGCTTCCTAGATTGCAGAGGCAGACTTCAAGAAGGTGGGCATCTCAGAGGATCTTATGTCCATAGGAGTGACATAACTTCTCCTTTTGGGGGATTATGGTGCAAGAGCACCTAGGTAGGCTAGTTGTTTTGATGTAACCTAGGGTTTTGCTCCTTGTTTTGGCTTGTAGTGGTTCTAGCCAAACCACTAGTTGAATAAAGGGACCAAGAGTCCTAGTGTGTGAAATGTTTGTAGGAGGATAGGTCTTATTAGGTCCTTAGTGACCTTTAGGTCCATTTAGGTCCAATTAGGTGTTTTTGGAATTTTGTGGCAAAATGATCCAAGAAAGGGACTAGAGGTCCTATTTGATGTTATTTCATCATATTTAATGGATTGGAAAAGTTTGGGTATAGTTAGACCAAGTTTGAATACCAAACATTGACAAATTTTATGTCAAGATTGCATCTTTAGTGAAATCAGTTAGGTAACTATCTGAAACCAATGAATCATTGCTTGGGTTGCCTATATATGACTATCCTCGAGATGTGTGAAGGGTTGGAAAGTTTTAAATTTTTTGTGTACAGACTATATTTGTGAATAACAGTGACTGTTAAAGTGTTGAGGTGATCTGATAGTTCAATGGATTGAATCCAATTCTGTAATCATTGTTTCATGTAATGTAAGTTGTTAGAAGAATTTGCGTGGTGTTAGTTTGTTTGTTTCAATAGTTTTAAGTGCTTGTACAAAATATTTTGTGTTTAGTCCAGTCGGTTGTTTGTATTGGGCAACTTCTATAAATAGGGTCTTAACTCCATCTTCCACCATGGAATTTTTGTAGGCTCTTGGATTATGGTGGTGGACTCCATGTGTACAGTGGAGGGGCCTAGGAAAGAAAGGAAGCCATTTTTGGGATGATTCCCTAGGTGAGCTAGTGATGCATGGCTAGGGGTCATCAGCAGTTGTAGAGCTTAATTGATGGGTTGAAGGAATTCATAGCTTCGACCAAAGCTTGTAGAGGAGTAGGGTGGTGAGTTCTAAAATCCCCAAAGTGAATGGGAGGACTTGGTGATGTTTCTTGGATACCAAGAAAGAAGTTTCATTCAAACTGGTTTTGAAACCCTCAAAACCCTGAATTTTAGCCTTGTTTATAGGTAGAGTTGTATGGACAGCTTGAGCACCCTAGACCTAGAAAATATCTAGTATCTCTATGAAGGGTGTCTGGATCCTAAACCTATTTGGGAATTTCTTAAGACATTTTGCAATTAAATGCATAAAATGTGACTAAATAGGGATAATTACTTGTAGCCCTGTTTTGGAAGCAATTGTGTAGGTTCTTGGAACCCGATTGGATTTTTGATGCAAAGTGTGGTTGCAGGTGTTGGAAAGGGTCCTATTGACACCTTGGATACCCTAATCCTCTCTATGGATTGAGCATTGGCCATTTTTAATCAAATGGGTCCTTTTAGGCCAAGGAAGCAAGGAAGACCTTTTAGGGTCTAGGAGTAAGTTTTGAAGTGTTTTGTTCTACAAAATGGTGTCCACTAGTTGAAGGATTGAGGATCTTGTGATAAGATACCTAAGTAGCCTAGGGTTAGTGAAAGAACCCTAGTAGGTCATAGAGTGACCTAGGAGAACCTAGAAGAGGTCTCAGAGAAGAAATCTTAGTGCTACATTAAGATGTTTACCTATTTTTAATGAAAATCCCTAGGCAAGTCTAGTGCATCCGGTTAGGTGCTTGTCAGTGATCAATTTGTGTTTGAATGCAGGGGTATGATTGGAAGAGTGAAACCAATAGTATTTTTGTGAACATTGGGGTTATACAAAGACCTCATAAGAATCTTAGGCCTTTCCCAATCCATTTGGGTACTATTTGAAGCATAAGTCACTTTACTGGTCCAAAATAGCCCAATTAGCCCTAGTTACCCTTAGTTCTAGGAATCCACTATATGGAGACCTTTTAGACATAAGTGTTGGAAAGATTGCTTCAATGTAGACAATTGTTATTTTTTCATTGATGTCAAACCTTAACTTGTGAGACCACTCTTGTATGTTTGAGTACCTTATCCATTGATTGATGAAGATTTGAAAAGAATGGGATAACAAGAAGACCAGGGAAATGGTTGAGTTATGAGTATAAACCAGGGTACTTGATCCTTTGGCACTTTGGCAAAGTGATACATTGTTTATCTAGCATTGACAGTTCACTGTAAGGTCAATGCCAAGAAAACAAAATTCGATGCCAAGCAAAGAAAAAGGTGATGCCGAGCAAAGCAAAGATGATGTTGAGCGCTAGTGAAATGCAGAGGGAGACAGTGGAATGCAGAGCATCAGTATTTTGTTTATTGATGAGATTTGAGATCTATGGCCGACATAATTGATTCTATTGGGATATGCATTATTAATTAAGATTGGTCCATATTCATTTAATGCATGGAAAACCGTTATTAGCACGTGGATTCAATGGTTAATTAATGACTGTATTGGAGAAGTAAATTAAATGTAAAGATGGAAAGATCTATTAGATCTGACCTAACCTAAGATATATGATCTTGGATAAGCAGAAAAAGATTTATATGACCTAGATGTAGAGGTATAATATAACCTACTATAGTTATTGATAAGATGTCGAAGTGAATGCAAAGTGTTGCATGGTTAATTGACTGATTGGCAAGACCTAATCAAAGAAGGCTAAACAAAGAAGTAGAGAGATTGCTTGACATTGCAAGAACATATAAAGTTTGAAATGAAAATGGAGGCCACTCAGTGAATTAGCATTAGAGCTATAAACTGGATCTAGATTTGCAAAGTAAGTTCTATGTATCAGGTCACACCTGCTAATTACTTTCTAGCCATTGTAATAGTATAAATCCTTTAACCAAGTTGACCTAATAGTCATTATATAAATCCTTTAAACAAGGTGACATTCAGATTGGAATGTTCTAATTCCTCTAACAAGGTCACTGCTAACAGGGTGATTAAATCCTTTAACTAGGTCACATTTGACAGTGTGTTTTGTAACCTTTAACAGGGTTGGCTCCTCACATGGCATTACTTCAAAAGAGTGAAATTTTTGTAGCATGTTACTAGTGGTTTTTCCCATATTGGGTTTCCATGTTAAATCATGGTTTCAAAATGTGTGAATGATATTTTTGTGTTTTACTGTTAAGTCTCTGCAAGCTTATTTCATTAGTACAGTAAACTACTCACTTTTACTGTTTATTACTATCGAGTAGATCTGAGTTGTTAAAGTTGATTTAAAGTATTATATGGGCACATCTAGACCTGAGGATAACTAATTTATCCCCCCCTCTCATTTATTATAAATTCATATTAACAATTGGTATCAGATTTATGTTATCTTGAAAAGTTTGAAGGTACTTGCAGATAAAGATTAAGATGTATAAAAGGGATGGATCGAAGATCAACAAGGAAAAATTTCCTACATGGAAAAGTTTGATGATACTTCATCTAGCTGGTATTGGTGAGTCTGCTAAATGACATATTGAAATAGAATATGTAGCTCCTACTAGAACTCTGAATGCTATAGAACTAAGAGAGAAACATGAATATAGTCAAGTAATGCCGGAACTTGCATCATCTCTGAACTATCATGAATTTGAGGAAATCAAAGATTGTACAAGCGCAAAGTAGATGTGGGATACCCTTACAACTATCTATGGAGGTGATATGAATGTACTAAGAGAAAAATCTGAAAGCTTGAGAGGCAAGTTTGATGATTTAAAAATGCAAGAAGGAGAAAACATAGTGCAATACTATGATAGGATAAAGGAATTTGTAACTGCTATTAGAGGAGCTAAGGGAGTAATTGATGATGATACTATCATGAGCAAGGTACTGAGAACACTTCTTCCTATTTATGCTATTAGAGTATCTATAATTCAAGAACTGAGATGTACTCCTAATAACAACTTAACTCTCAAAATTCTGGTAGGCAGACTTACTGCATTTGAGATGTAAAATTTTGACAACTATACTCCACAAGCTATTGAAACTACATTCAAGTCACAGTTGGCCATCAACAAATCTAAGAAAGGAAAGAAATGTGTAGATAGTGATAGTGATACCTTAGATGATGATCTTGAAGAGCTTGAGGCACTTATGGCAAGAAGACTAGCGAGTGGAAAAGGAAAATTGAAAGGTAAACTTCCTATTATTTGTTTTTCTTGTAACAAAGTTGGTCATATTGTTTCTAGATGCCCTAACAAGAATGAGAAGGATGAAAGAAGGGACAGAAAGTATAAGGACAAAAAGGATGACCGAGACTACAAAAATTACAAGGACTACAAAGACAAAGGTAAGAAATCTTTCTATATAGCTGAAGAAGCTTCTGAAAGTGAATTTGAAAAATCTGATGAAAATGATATAGCAGTAGTGTATGTTGCAATGAAAGATGATTCTGATGATGATGAGAAAACTACACTAATTTATTATATGAGTAAAGGTAATCATTGGATTATTGACAGTGGTTGTTCACATCACATGATTGGTGATAAGGACAAATTTGAAATATTAGATCAATGCAAAGGTGGATATGTCAAATTTGGTAATGACACACCTTGTAGAGTCAAAGGGAAAGGATCAGTTCAATTGAGTAATAAGATTAGATGTGATGATATATATTGGGTTGATGATCTTAAGTATAACTTTTTGAGTGTTTCACAGCTAAACACTTCTAGTTACAAATTAGTTGAATTTCATCACAGGAAAGAAAAGATCTATGATGCCAATGGAGAACTAGTTGGAGGTGGCGAGAAAACAAAAGGTAACTTGTTCTATCTAGATTTAGCTGAAGAGACATGTTTGTTTGCACAATACAATGATGTTTGGCTATGGCATAAGAGGCTATGTTATGTTAACTTTGATAACTTGGTAAGCATAAGTAAATTGAAAAAGGTTAGAGGGCTACCTAAGTTAAAGAAACCTGAGAATGCAATGTGTAAGCAATGTCAGTTGGGCAAGATGAATAAATCTAGTTTTTAAAGAAAAACTCATACTTCTAAGAATATTTTAGAATTAGTTCATACTAACCTTTGTCAACCTATTGGTGAGAAAAGTTATTGTGGAGCCAAATATTTTACTCTATTTGTAGATGACTACTCTAGGATGATGACTGTTATGTTTCTCAAAGAAAAATCTGATGCATTTTAGTTATTTAAGTGGTACTTGGAAAAAGTTGAAAAGGAAATAGGTAATATCCTGAAATATTTGAGATCTAACAGAGGAGGTGAGTTTATTTCTAATGAGTTTAACATGTTCTGTAATGACCAAGGGATAAAAAGATAGATGTCAGCACCTAGGACACCACCATAGAATGGTATAGCTGAACGGAGAAATTGATCTATCATGGACTATGCTATAACATTAATGATGGAGAAAAATGTTGAACATAAATATTGGAGAGAAGCTATAAGCACAACTGTTTATACCCTGAATAGAGTACAAGTCAAGAAAGGTACAAATTCTAGACCTTACGAGCTATGGTATGGATATGCACCTACTGTAAGTTATTTCAAAGTCTTTGGGAGAAAATGTTTTATATTGAAGGATAACAGAAATGGTAAACTTGATGCTAAAGGATAAGAAGGAATATTTCTTGGATATTCTACTAAA
>MU226311.1:409705-421182 GCA_018584345.1 Thuja plicata
AAGAAACCTATTAATATTATGCATCTCAAACATTATCATCCCTAATTCATCATTCTTTCTTTATGTAGGTATGTGTTCCTTATAGAATAATTATTTTATAAGTTATGTAAATTAGAATGCATTCATAAATATTTCCGTTTCCTCTTTATTTTATTAAGTTTTATGCATTGATAAAAATATAAGTAATCAACCATAGAACTATTTGTTCAAAACAAAGTCTTCTTCATAAATAAGTTTCTTCTGAGTTTAGTACATATGTGGCATATATGCCATATCTATCAAACTCTATCTCTATGTTCTGAACATCGGTGGCTCCCAGCTCTCTTTGATCTATGGTGTGAGGCTAAGGATATCAGAATGGTAGTCCATGTCTGGCTCCTTGAGGTGCTCATCTCATGGATACACTCCTGGGATCTCTGTAGATTGGTTGTCACCTGCTCTTCTCTTTCTTTACATAGCCTTAGTTCTCGCTGCACACATAGAAATATATTTGCATGTCTTCTGGGATCCCTTTGTCCTATAAGGGACTCTCTCTCTCTCACTAGCTGGCAGTCAGTAGGATATACATGTATCCTTCAAAACCTTAGATACAAAACTCCTCCACTCCACTATGCTCGCTCCAAAAATTCAAATTCAAATTTTTTTTAAATACTCCTTTTAGAAAAACATTTATTCAAAACATTCTAAAAATCAATATTCTGTATATCTTACCTAGATCTCCCACCTAGGTGTCACTGAAGGATCTAGATGGTGGGTACATGGAATTACTACCCTCTCCTCACTCACTATTTCTAGGTCTAGGTGGTGGTGTCTTTGTGTGTGCTCAGGGAGGTCACCGTGATTTCAAGGGTGGAACATAGACTACCTAATCACCAGTACCTATGCTGCTACCTAGGGGCATCCACTCTACTCTCTCCTCTACTCTTTCCTATGCTCTCTCCTCTGCTCTCTCATATACTCTCTCCTCCTCCATAGGATCTCCCTCAAAGGGATGCTCCTCCTCATTTCCTTGGTCCTCCTCCTCTTCTGCTGGTATGTCACCTCCTCGAGGGTTCCTCTCTGAAGGACTTGGATCACCTATGGGGTGGTCATTAGGAAAGATAGGATGGGTCCCCTATAAACTCCAATATCTGATATAATCTCTACCTACACCTACATAGGATGTACCAGGGTCTACCTCTACATCCTCAGTCTCATCTATCTCACTATCAACAATATCTGCCACTGTAGGTCAACATATGGTGTCAAGTCTCTGATAGTATCTCATAGGGTATACATATTGAGGTACTATCTAGGGAACCCACTGTACTAGACCAAACTATCTCATCACCCTATCATAGTAGTATGGAATCACAACATGAATTGTAGGATGTTCTAGTAGCTTGTGCTGCTGTGAGTGTCTCATCTGATGTCAGGTATCCAGACACTCTATCATCTAAAAATAAGGTCTCCATATCACATGTATACTTGGTATATAGTCAAGGCATACTATCCAAAGGATGATATCTCCATACTACCAGACATTTACTAGCGGATTTGCAAAGGCTCTCGGTGTGCTCACATCTCTCATCACAGGAACACCATGTGGTCGTGTGCATGCGAAATGCTCAAACATTCAAACCTATAATAAGGTGCATACTATAAGACTCTCCTGCTGGTATCTCACTAATTGACTCAACTCATGATAAAGATGAGCAAACATGCTACAGCCCCATGAGATGATGACCTTTTCACTCTCCATCCTGTGTATGAGATGGGTGAATGGTGCTAAAAATATTATACCCTTTGTGTTGGTCACTACAACCGAAGCAAGTATACATAGCATCACTCTCCGTACCAAAGGTTATGGACCTAATAGTATGGCTGATAGAGAGATCTGATCTGATCGGGTCCTCATCTATGGTACTTGTCCCAAACAATACTCCATATCTACAAAAATATCAGGAGGACCCCGCAGTACTCTCAGTTTGACAGGCTCACCTCAGACCGGAAGCTGTAGAATCCTGTATACATCCTCCAGTGTGATTGTGATCTCTCCTAATGGAAGATAGAAGGAACAAGTATACTCATCCCATCTCTCTATCAGGGCTGATATCATGGACCGGTGGAACCTCATCTGTGGTAAGACTACTACCTAGAATAATCCCACATCTCTCAATAATTGTATCTCATCCTATTGTAACTCAGACATGCTCTCTTTGATAGACAGTAGTAACCCTCCGAAGGGATGCTCTCGTAGACAGATAGGGTCTTGTAAGCACACACATGAATCTTTTCAGTGCTCTATCATCAAATGACTACTGTATCCACTTGACCTAGTCAAGGTCAACCTTTATGGGTCAAGGTCAACCTTTCTGGGTTAGGGTCAACCTTTGTGGGTTTGGGTCGATATTCACCCCAGAAAGGCTTGAACCTTCCCAGTCAAGGTCAACCTTAAAGGGTCAAGGTCAACATAATTGGGTCAGGGTCTAACTTTCTGGGTCAGGGTTGACCTTTCCTGTAAAACATGAATTTTTCAATCACAAACATAAAAAATAGGACACCTACCTTGGGTAGTCATTGTCTACTGGCCAGGCACTCTCTCAGGAGCTCCATACGGCTTGCTCAAAATTCCTCTCTCCTTGGCATCTTGTCTCCTTCTCCAAATGCTGCAAATGGTAAGAATGAGGAGGTAAGTCTTTCTTTCTCTTATTTATAGTAACAAAATTAGGGTTTTATTAGGGTTTAATTTGAAATTACTTAGGTTAAATTTGAATTTCACTTCAAATTGCTCTTAGATCGGCATTCACTCTTCTCATACTAACTTAGGTTCGGTAGCTCTATTTTTAGTATCATTAGAGGAATTGGAATCATGATTCAGATACCTAACCTCTTAAGTTAGTTTAGGAAGGTTTAGGATCCCTCTATTTCATTTAGTAAAAGACTTCTCAATAAACTGCATATTCAGTGTATAGAACTAACGTTATCATGATGTTTCACCTTTCAAGAATTAGTAAGCTAAATCAGGGGGGCATAATAGGCTCTATGCACTTCTCAAAATCAGCATAATAAGAATTAAGTGTTCTCTATATTTTCATTAACCTTGTGTAGTGCAGGTTGCGGGTACTAATGGTTTCTTACAGGATTTCTGCATTGAGGACTTGGCTATATCCTTTTTATACTTTATAATGTTTTCTTACTTTAGCTTGCATACTCACGTAGTGTCATACCTAAGCTAAAGTGGGGATAAATGTATCTTCTTAAAATGGAAGAACTTCCATTTTGGTAGGTTTAGCACCTTCATTTAGTGTGCTTGCATATTAGATTTGCATTTAGGAATGCAGCTGCACTTGATTCTGCATGCTTAAGTGAAATTAGGGTAGGATCTTATGGATTCTCCTGGATTTAACTCTCTATGACTCTTTCCTCTAGGTAGGACCTATGTATTTTTCCTCCTAGGCCTTATCATGCTCTTCCTAGGCCTCTAGGCCTTCATCCCAACATTCTCAGAGATTCCCTCACCTTCCTAGGTCCCCGACTGACCTGGGAATCTCACAGACACTTTCTGGTGACCTGCCTGAAACCTTAGGTCAGGGTCAAGATCAATCCTGACCTAGGTCAGGGTCAAGGTTGACCTTGACCTAGGTGAGGGTTGAAATTGACCTTGACCTAGGTCAAGGGAAAGGTTGACATAGACCTATGTTGGGTGTTGGTCCCCGCTTTCAAATCTGATGCTTATCGGGGTTCTAAACTTAAAATGGGTCCACAAGTTCAGATGTGGAAGTGTTTTCTCCAATATTTGATTTAATTCATCCCCTCCTTGGTTGGTTATTGCAATTAGAGAATAATTCAAGGTGAAATTTGAATTTGGGTTCCTTGCATTGCCCTAGGAGACCTATAGTGAGATCTCTATATAAGCACTCTCTTTTGCCTTCATTTGATCATGAAATGAAATTGGGAGATGACATGATGCAATGATGATGTAAGTAAACAAGAGGATGATATAGAAGGAAAATCTAGAAGGACATATTAAATCCATTCTCAAGCATTTTTGTTGGACAAGCTATTGTGGATCTTCATTGAAGCAAGAAGGTGCTCTTCTCTTTAGATCTACCATTCTCAACATTCAAGAATTCAAAGGACATTATCATGGGATAGAAACTATGGATTATGAATTGATAGGAGTAATTTATCTTGAGGGGCTTGGTATGATTTCTTTATCATGTTCAAATCTAAGCATTTGCTTTCTCATTTCTATATATGTTAGGATTGTTAATCTAGAGGATTAGATATTGATATTACATATTTAAAGACTCTTTCCAAAGAGAAAAACACACACACACACACATATACTTTCTATATTCATCTATTTGTGGAGGTGGAGATCACCAAAATAGGGGTTTGACTAAGGCAAAACCCTATATAGCCACCCCAAAACCCTCTTCTTTAGATATTTTGTAGGTGCTATTTTTGGGAGTTACAAGTGCAGAACAGTCGATCTAAGACCAGATTTGAGTACCCTGTTCAACGAACTATCAGGATATGAAAATGGATTCTCTATCAAGGTAGTGTAGGTCAGGGTCAATATTACTGGGTCAGGGGTGACATTTGTGGGTCAGGGTTGACCTTTTTCACAAGACGATGTCAGATCGGAAAAAGATTTATGGGTTTTGTTCTTCTCTACATTTTTGTTCTGAGTCATCCTTTGGATTTTCCAAAAACTCAACACAGGCTGTGGAAAATGAGATTTTCTAGATTTGATATGTCTTGAGGTAGGTATCTTATCTCATTATTCTTTACAAACACCCTTCATTTCTTATCATAATAATTAAGTGTAATAGATGGAAGTTAGACTTAGGATCTCTTTCTTTATGTAATTCTCATTATGTAAATCTTATCTAGGAGATCCGAACAAACCAAATTTAGATCTTACAGTATAGACACACACACACACACACACACACACACACACACACACACACACACACATATGTATGTATAAATATATAAAAATATATATTGTTAGAATAACTGAGAGGGGGGGTGAATCAGTGGCCTAAAAAATATTACAATAAATCAACCCAAAAAATTTAGTACCACAATATTAAGCCTCTAGTTATCTTCACTCCTACAAGATATATGCCTTCAAATAAACTTATCAGATAACTACTGCTCGGAATTCACTGTTAAACCTTATTCTTAATGTTTACCGATTAGTAGTCTTTCACTTACCAAAAAATAGTAAATTGCTTAGTGTATACTGATCAATCCAGATTAGTTATGTGTAATGAAAAACACTAAAGTAATGACTCATAAACACATTGACACATGGATTTTTAACATGGAAACCCTATTAAGGGAAAAAAAACTTGGGACCGGTAACCCAAAATTTTCACTCTTATGAAGTGAGCTTGGTGAAGAGCCAACCCTATTAACAGTTACAAATACATTGTTAGGTGTGACCTTGTTAGAGGATTTAAATAGAATAGTTTGTCACTTGATATTGGGCATCTCTATGCTACCTTCTATGACCAAACCCAGTGTAGTTTGTCAAATGGTATCTGACATCTCATGCTATCTTCATCATGATCAAAATTTTTGATACTCCTTGGGATGTATCTCAATATATAAAGGATTGTTAAGTCCTACTCAGTTAAGAGACTTTCTGAATCAATGGTTAAACTAAAATAGTATGCAATATGTTCACACATACAACTTAGATTTACAGATTTTTAGATCTGTTCTAAGCTCATAATACCTTTCTAATCAATGTATCTTTTCACTACCTTTTCTTCACTTCTTTCTTCTTGGTGATGTTGTGCTTCTTTGTTTCTCGATGTCTGCAGAAATCTATAGCTCTTTCCTCAGCTTGATTGATCAGGACTTTATGAATTTGTTCTTCATGAGTTTCTTTCCAGCATCTTTTTTCTCTCTTCACTCCCCTAATTCACAATGAATTATATTGTCTCTTTATAGACATGATATCATCATTCCTCACTTCTTGATTTTCTTATTCTTCGCATGATCCGAAATCTTAGCCAATATTTATTTAAATCTTTACCTAAGTTTTATCCCATATATTTCTCCTTGTGAACTGGATAAACATCTTTAAATCTTTTACTTATCTCTGGCTTTAACTTGGCGATGAAAACAATGTTAACAACCAGTGAAGTCAATCTTTAGGTCTTGCCAACTAACTATTTTTTCACTTCCGAGATTCAGTTCTTTTTGGTTTTTAAATCTTTGATAGATTTAGTCAACACTTAGTTTCTCCTCAGTCATCTCCATCAAGTTTGTCTATCTGTTAGGGTTGTCTGTCTTTTGGGAATCACTGTGAAGTTCTGCTTGTCGGTTATGCTTGTGATTCTGCTTCTTAGTTTTCTTGCTTGGGCATCACTGTGACTTTTCTTTAGGGTTTCTCTATCCATTGAGTTCCACTAATCATCGTTGTTTGTAGTCACTTAGTGAATATTGATCTATTATGCATTACTGAAAGCATAATCTTTATCTCTCTGATTCTCTAAATTCTTTTGACACTTTGTATATAACCGGTTAGATTATATTAAGTTGACATCAATGAAAATACAATCCATTAACTGATTTATTTTCTTGCATTATCTTTCGGCATTTTGGTGATCAACTTAACATCTTCAAACATTCAATCAGTTATGGTTCAACAATCTCTCCCTTTGGCATCGATGGAAACACACTACATTATCATTACCAATACAATATGAAATATATCAAGTGTATTTCATCCATCTCTCCCAAATCTTTTGTTCTATAACTAATACAAATGTCTAGCTCTCGATAACCTCAAATAGCTTAGATTTTCTTCTTGCAGAGTGTCTTCTTCAATCTTTAATCCCTTTACTGGATAGATGTACCAACTTCTCATTATGTTTCTGATATGTTCTCAGCATTGACTGTTCCTCTCCTTGATCATCTCTTTTTATTTTGACAACAATCTCTCCCTTATTATGTATTCTCTCTTGCATGTTACTTATCTCCCTTTGATGGATATTTCATATATAATCTCTTCCTTTGGATAATGGTTAACTGTCCCTTTGAATTCTTAGGAACTTATCTTCATGGATAATGAGATAATCTCTCCCTTTGACAACAATGCCAAAGAATTCTTCCATATTATCTTCCATCCCTTTTTTTAATATACTCCTTGAATTTCCCTATCCATCAAAAGTACAGTGAATCAGGTGTTTGATGTAGGTATGTATCTTGGTGTGTAGAGATGTATCATTTCATTCCATCTCATTCTTGCATCATCATGAATGATCTTCTAATTTGTGTGTAGGCTAATGCAGTCTCCTAGTCAACTTACTGACCAATAGACAAAGGTTGGACCCCTAGTCTCGTTCTTAGGTACTCAAATGTATCTTTTGATAATGGCTTGGTGAATATGTCAGCTAATTTTTCCTTTGATTGAACATATTCTAGTATCACTTATTTTTCTTGCACCTATTCTCTTAGGTAGTGATACTTGATAGCAATATGCTTAGTCTTTGCATGCATGAATAGATTCTTTGATATGTCTATTGCGCTGGTATTATCATAATAGACAATCATTGGTTCAAGAATCTTCATATGCATACCTTCCAGCAACTATTTTCTCCATGTAATTAGAGAAATTTGTAGTAGCAGCCACATATTCTGCTTCTAGAGTAGATTGTGAGATGCATCCTTTCTTCTTGCTGATCCATGTGATAAGTCTATCACCCATGAAGAATGCTCCTCTAGTTGTGCTCTTTCGATCATCTATGTTTCTAGCCCAATCAACATCTATATAGACTTGACGCTCAAATTTTCCTTCTTTTTTATACCATAAGCCATAGTCCTCAGTGTTCTTTAGATATCTCATAATTCTCTTGACAATAGTCATATGTGATTGTTTGCGATTAGTAGAGAATCTTGCAACTATTCCAACTACATGTGCTATATTTGGTCTAGCATGAACAACATACATTAGTTTACCAATCATTGATCTATACAAGGTCTTATTTAACTCATTTGATTTGTCTTCTTTTATCAGCTTACATCTGGTTGTAATAGGTGTTCCAACTGGTTTGGATTCTTCCATATTTATTATCTTTAGCACTTCCTTGATGTACTTGGAGTGAGTGATATATATGCCTACATCTTGTTGAAGAATATATATACTAAGAAAGAATTTGATCTCCCCAAACATAAACATTTAAAATTCTTTTCTCATTTCATTAGCAAAGGATTTGCATAACATTTCATTTCCCCCAAAAATTATATCATCAACAAATATTTCAGCAATCAGAATATTACCATCGGTATCTTCTTTTAAGTATAGATTGCTATTTGCACTTATTTCTTACAAATTCAATACTTATGAGATAGGAGTGAAGTCTTTCATACCAAGATCTAGGTGCTTGTTTCAATCCATACAAGGATTTATGTAGTCTACATACCATGTTTCTCTTGTCTGGATCAACAAACCCTTCTGGTTGTTCAATGTATACTTCTTCTTCCAGTATTACATTTAGGAATGCAGATTTAACATCCATTTGGTATACCTTGAACCCTTTTGATGTAGCATAAGAAAGAATAATTCTACCTCATTATATTCTAGAAATGGGTGCAAAGTTTTTTCCATAATCAATACCTTCCTCCTGTGCATACCCCTTGCATACTAGTCTTTATTTATTCCTTGTGACTTCTCCATTCTCATTCAGCTTGTTTCTGAATATTCATTTGGTACTGATGACATTCTTGTCATATGGTCTCAGTACTAGTGTCCATGTACTATTCTTCACAATCTATTTTTTTCTTCATTAATAGCACTGACCCATTCCTCATTTTCAAGTGCAGTATTAACAGATTTAGGCTCAAAATCACAAAGTATACATCTAGTTTTTAGTGACTTACTTCTTGTTCTCATTCTAGCCTTCTTGTCTCCTATGATATTATTCTATGGATGATGTTTTCAAAAAAACTTGGCAATTTTCAATTCATCTCTTTGTCCATCATTCTAATCATCATCTTGATAATTATTCTGATCTCCATCACGCGAGACATCATTTTGAGTAATTTCCTGATTTTTGGTAATTGCAGCCTGATGCTCGGGTGAAATGTTCTATTGCTGGGGAGAGATATAGTGTTTCTCAAGTAGAGTGTTAGGTTCTTCAATGTAAAAAAACTTTTTGCATTATTTTGGTTCTTTTCTTCTTTCCTTATCATTCTTTTCTGCAAATTCATATATTCTTACATTTGCACTTTCAATGATCTTGTTAGAGGAATTGTTAAGACCTTTATAAGCCTTGATTTTGGTGGAATACCCTAGAAAGATACCTTCATCACTTTTGGAGTCAAGCTTTCCATTTCTATCATCTTTCAAAATATAACATTGACTACCAAAAATTCTGAAGTAACTTACATTGGGTGTGTAGCCATACCAAATCTCATAGGGTGTCTTCTTTGTGTCCTTCTTCAATTGTACTATGTTCAATGTGTAGAAAACATTACTAACAGCTTCCCTCTAGAAATTTTGAGTGATGCTTTTCTCAATCATCAGTGTTCTTGCACAATCGACAATTGATTTGTTTCTCCTTTCAGCAATCCCATTTTTCTATGGTCTTCTTGGTGCAGAAACCTATCTTTTTATTCCATGCTCATTACAGAAATTAGTGAATTCATCTGAAATAAATTCCCCTCCTCTATCTGATCTTAAGCATTTTAGTTCCTTACCACTTTGTTTTTCTATCATAGCCTTATACCATTTAAATATCTTGAATGCTTCTGATTTATCTTTTAAGAACATAACTATCATCATTCTAGAATAATCATCTACAAAGAGAATGAAATACCTAACTCCATAGTAACTCTTTTTCCTCATGGGTCCACATAGATCACTAGGGACTAATTCTAGAATTGCATTAGATGTATGGGCTTTACTCTTGAAACTAGACTTTATCATTTTACCTTTTTGATAACTTTTGCACATGATATTCTCGGGCTTTGACATGCTCGGTAAGCCTCTTACTCTTCTTTTATTGATTATCTTTATCATGTTGTCAAAATTTATATGACATAATCTCTTATGCCACAACCATATATCTTCCTTTCTAGCTATTAAATAGGTGGTGTTAATATCATCAAGATAGAAAAGGTTACCTTTTGTTTGCTCACCAGTTTTGATCAACCTTCCTGATTCATTGAAGATATTTTCCTTCTTATTTTCAAATGCTACTCGGTGACCTGTATTATTCAGCTATGAAACCTCAAAAGATTATAATTCAGTCCCTTTACCTAGTAATAATTTTCACATTTGATCAGGTTATTCAACATTATGGTTCCTTTACCTTCAACTGGACAAGGTGTGTCATTACCCATTCTTACTGATCCACCATTATAGTATTCAAAAGTTTCAAACTTTTTTTTTATCACTGGTCATGTGGTGAGTGTAGCTAGTATTAATAATCCAGACATCGTTCTTACTAACCTTAGATATGATTGCAGTCTCTATATACATTTCTTCTTCTTCATTTGAATCATCCTTCCTGGCTACAAATACCATCTCAATGTCTTCTTCATATTTGGTGTAAGTATCATCAGCTCTATTCTCAGCTAGGTAACAAGCTTTCTTCCCTTTATCTTTGTAGTCTTGTGTATTTCTTCTACTAGATTTTTGGTTGCTTTGGTAATCTTTGTTATCACCTTGGTCAAACTTATTTTCATATGTTCTTTCATTACTTTTGTCATCTTTTCTTCTATTAGGACATCTTGCAACAAAGCGTCCAACCTCTTTACAATTAAAACATAAAAGTGGTAATTTACCTTTGTATCTACATTTTCTTCTATGCAATCTTCTTTCCATTAGTGCTTCAATCTCATCAAGTCCTTGATCCTCATTATCACTTTCACTATCATTCCTCATAGTGTGTCTATGAATTGACTTACTTATTTTCAAAGAATATTTGAATGCAGATTCTATATATGGTAAGACACTATTATCAAAGTTGTTCATCTCAAATGAGATCAATCTAGCAATGAGACTGTTAGGGATTTTTCTTGTATGAACCACAATTCTTGAAATTTCTATTTGAACCTTGTACTTTCTAATTCTGATTCAAAGACAAGAAAAGCCTAATTGCTAAGGACTGGATAAGGTCCTTCTTCATTTTTGAGCTCCACAAATACTCAGGGAGGTTTTACCTTTCAAGATGGCTGTTATCACAGTATTTGTTGGTGTGGACACTGATTAGCTATGTACCTTTATTGGACCAACTTATAAATAATCTTGCTGATGACCAAGCATAACCATAAAAAAGATATTACCATACAAATCATAGTTATTAACATAACAATAACCAGTGATACAAGGATTCTGATCCTTCTTCCTTTTCTTTATAGGAGGGATAACCTGGTTGATTCACTCTTCAAGGAATCAATACTATGGACAATGTCCTACTGACAGAGGTCCTTCACAAGTTCAGCTTATATGTTCTTAGTAACAG
>MU226311.1:474349-488978 GCA_018584345.1 Thuja plicata
AGAAAAATTTGGGTTGAAGTAAAGAAGGACAATGATGTTAACAAAGTATTTGATGCATCCACAGTGGATGCACCCTCTACTTCTGCTTGAATAGACCTTCTTGGTCTTAGGGGGAGCTATTCTAGCTCGGGACCCCTGCGTGGCTGGTATACTCACCTTCGAGTATGCACCTATGGATTCATGGTTATGAGCACATGATATTGCAGTATGCATGCACACATTGTCTCAAATGCATTGTGATCAAAGTTGCAAATTCTCTGAGTAATTTGCGTACGGTTGCAAACATTAAATCCAGTAGCTTTTATAAAAGAATGTAAATGTTCAATCTTCTTCACACTTGCATTTGAGATGACAAAATTTGGAGAGCACTGGAGCACTAAGAATCAAATCATGGAAGCATAACAGATTTTTTCAATTAAGCAAATGGATAAGAAGTTGAAACGGAACCCTAGCAGTCGCGCCATTTCAAAATTTTGTTAAATCCTACTTAATCAATGAGAAAGGGGGAGATTGTTGGCAAGTTGACTCCTAGAGGACATATGACTATTTTTGTGTTTTCATTATGGCAACAAAGTCATATTAATTTTCTCTCATGAAAGACAAAATGACTAAGTATGGAAAACATGACAGATAGAGATATACAGAGATCAACACATCAGCGCATGTGTTAGACATCAAATCAGAGTATGCGCATTTAGATATATGCTCTATGTGATGTCTACATACTAAGTCTAGACATGCATGGTATGGCATGATAGTATGGAGAAGTTACAGACAAATCAGTACACCAGCAATCCAGAAGACAGAGCATGGAAGTCGACTAGTGTTTTGATCAGCATGAATTATTTTGTTATGTAACGGCCAAGCACCTTTGATTAGATATTTGTAATGATGTAATTAGTATAGTTGTAAACACGCTTAAGCCAACTTGCTCGCAAGTGTTGTGTATTATGTTTTAGGGCTGACCATAAGTCTTGTTTTGGGTCGCGTCTATTCGGGTATGAACATATAAGTATGTAATGTAAAGTTATGTTACATGAGTCGAATAAGATGTATGAGAAAGATATAGAAGAGCCTAATGATGAAGTTAGTATGAGATAAAGCTCTTTAAGAGAGTAAGAGCATTCGTGCATACATAGAACTGATCAAACAACAGTGTCATCACAACAGTTCACTTTTGATATAGTGTATATCAACTATCAGAAGGTTGTAGCCTTCATCTTATTGGGCAGTGAGCCTAGGCAGTGAGCCATATACCTTTAACATGGTTTTGTAAAAGACTCCTAACAGGGTCAGACCTTTAACAAGGTCATTGTATTTGCATTATAAAGACTGCTTCTAACAGGGAAAAGGAACTTTAACAGGTTCACTATACTAGTACAATATTTGTGGGTACTAATTCCCATCGGGGTTTTCCTGTGATCAAGGTTTCCTCGTAATCATATCATGTGTTATGAGTTCTTATGTTAATCTTCATTAAATATATGTTTGATTTACGTTTAAGTTGATGAAAAGTAATAAATAGACAAACATTGATTCAACCCCCCCTCTCAGTGTTTCTAACAATATGTAATGTGTGTGTACACACGCACGCGTGCATGTGCATGTGTATGTGTGTGTGCATGTGCATGTGTGTGTGCATGTGTGTGTGTGTGTGTGTTTGTGTGTGTGTGTGTGTGTGTGTGTGTGTGTGTGTGTGTGTGTGTGTGTGTGTGTGTGTGTGTGTGTGTGTGTGTGTGTGTGTGTGTGTGTGTGTGTGTGCTGGAAAGATTGTTGGAAAGCTATAATGGAAACAATTTTTATTTTTTCATTGATGTCAAACCTTAATTGGTAAAACTATTGCTATCTATTTGAGTACCATATCTATTGATTGATAATGGAGATTTAACAAGAAGACCAAGTGGAATGGTTGAGTTATGGGAAATCACAATGGTACTTGATCAGTTGGCACATTGGCAAAGTAATGTGTTGTTTATCTTTTGATGACAGTTTACTGAGAATATCTTATGCCGAGCAAGTTTGTGTCGACCAAGCACCAGTGTATGTTGAGCATAATTTCTAGTGTCGGTCGAGTGTCATTAAATTGCCAAGGAACACAGTGTTGGCCGAGCAGTAGTATTTTTTGTAATTGTTGAGATTTGAGATCTCTCGCCGACATAGTTGATTTTATTGGGATATATAAAGTTAATTAAGGATAAGCATGTTTGATCCACACTATTTAAATGCATGGGTAACCATAATTAATGCATGGATCAATGATTCAATTAGTGATTACTTTGGAGAAATAAATTAAATGTAATGAGGAAAGATCCATTGGATCTGACCTAACCTAATATCTACAATCTTGATTAAGCGGAAAAAGATTTATTTTACCTAGATGAAGAGGCATAAGATAACCCCAAAGGGTTTATTCATGAGTGTATGATGAGTATGCAAGAGGATTGAAAAGTTAATTGACTGATTGGCATGATAAAAGTAGAGAAGGCTGAGTAGAGAAGCAGAGAGTTGCATAAGTGATTGCTTGACGGATTTCCAAGCAGATTTGAAGATTGAAATGAGAATAAAGGCCACTCAGTGAATTAGCATTAGAGCTGAATTGGATCTAAATTTCCAAAGTAAGTTGTATGTATAAGATCACACCTGTTGATTACTTTCTAACCATTGTATCAATCAAAATCCTTTAACCAGGTTGACCTAACAGTCATTGTATAAATCCTTTTGGCAAGGTGACATTCCAGTGGAATGTTCTAAGTCCTCTAACAAGACCACTCCTGACAGGGTGATTAAATCCTTTAACCAGGTCACATTTAGCAATGTGTTTTGTAACCTTTAATAGGGTTAGCTCCTAATAGAGCTTAGTTCAGAAGAGTGAAAATTTGATAGCATGTTATTGGTAGTTTTTCCCATATTGGGTTTCCACGTTAAATACTGGTGTCAACTTGTGGGAATGTTTATGTTGTGTTTAAATATTAAGTTTCAACAAGCTGATTACATATGAACAGTAAACTGCATATGTATGTTGTTATTTTATGTTATTGCTGCTGAGCATATCTGAGTTGTTCAAATTGGTATAAAGTTTAATTAGGAACATCTATACCTGAGGATAACTGATTCACCCCCCCCCCCTCTCAGTTATTCAAAATTCATTCTAACAATTGGTATTAAAGCTTTGGTCTCTTGAAANGGATAACTGATTCCCCCCCCCCCCCTCTCAGTTATTCAAAATTCATTCTAACAATTGGTATTAAAGCTTTGGTCTCTTGAAAATAGTTTGAAGGTACTTGGAGAAAAAGATCAAGATGTATAAAAAGGAGGTACCAAAGTTGAACAAAGATAACTTCCCTGTATGGAAAAGTTTGATGAAATTGCATCTGGCTAGTATTGGTTATTCTGCTAAGCACTATGTTGAACATGATTATGTAGCCCCCACTACAACTGCCACAACTGCATAGTTAAGAGAAAAGCAGGAACACAATCAAGCAATGTTGGAGATTGCATCATCTCTGAACTATCATGAGTTTGAAGACATAAAGAATTGTACAACTGCAAAGCAAATGTGGGATTTCCTTGCAACTATCTATGGAGGTGATACAAATGTACTTAGATCCAAATCTGAAAGTTTAAGAGGCAAGTTTGATGAAATGAAAATGCAAGATAGAGAAAATATAGTTCAATATTATGGTAGGATAAAGGAAGTTGTAAATGCTATTAGAGGAGCTAAGGGAACCATTGATGATAACACCATCATGAGAAAGGTACTGAGAACACTTATTCCTATATATGCTATTAGAGTCTCTGCAATTCAAGAGTTAAGATGTACTCCTAATAATAATTTGACTTTGGAAGGTCTAGTAGGAAGACTTACTCCATTTGAGATGTCAAATTTTGACTACACTCCACAAGCTATTGAATCTGCATTCAGATCCCAGTTGGTCGTTAACAAATCAAAGAAAGGAAATAAATGTGTGAACAGTGATAGTGATACTATACATGATGATCTAGAAGAAATTGAAGCACTTATGGCAAGAAGACTATCTAGAGTAAAAGGAAAATTCAAAGGTAAACTTCATATCATTTGTTTTTCCTGTAACAAAGTTGGTCATAGTGTTGCTAAATGTCTTGATAAGAATGAAAAAGATGAAAGAAAGGAAAACAAGTACAAAGACAGAAAGGATGATTGAGACTTTAGAAAGTATAAGGATTACAAAGACAAAGGTAAGAAATCTTGCTATATAGCTGAAGAAGCTTCTGACAATGATTCTAACAAATCTGATGGAAATGATATAGAAGTTGTGTATGTTGCTATGAAAGATGATTCTGATGATGATGAGAAAACTATATTAATTTATTATATGAGTAAAGGTGACCATTGGATTATTGACAGTGGTTGTTCGCATCACATGATTGGTGATAAAAATAAATTTGAGACCCTAGATTAGTGTAATGATGGTTATGTTAAATTTGGTAATGATGCACCTTGTCTTGTTAAAGGTAAAGGATCAATTAACTTGACTGACAAGATCAGATGTGACAATGTATATTGGGTTGATGATCTTAACTATAATTTATTGACTGTTGGACAAATAAATACTTCTGGTTACAGAGTTGAATTCCACCACAGAAAAGAAAAGATCTATGATGCCACTAGAGAACTAGTTGGAAGTGGTGAGCAAACAAAAGGTAACTTGTTCTATCTGTATTTTACTGATGAGACATGCTTGTTTGCATAATATAATGATGTTTGGTTATGGCATAAAAGGTTGTGTCATGTAAATTTTTATGACTTGGTAAGCATAAGCAAATTGAAAAAGGTTAGAAGGCTGTCTAAGTTAAAGAAACCTGAAAATGCAATGTGTAAGCCATGTCAGTTGGGAGAGATGACTAAATCTAGTTTCAAGAGCAAGACTCGTACTTCTAAGGAAATAATGGAATTAGTTCATATTGACCTTTGCGGTCCCATTGGTTGGAAAATTTACTGTGGAGATAGATATTTCATTCTATTTGTTGATGATTACTCAAGAATGATGACTGTTATGTTTCTTAAAGAAAAATTTGATGCATTCCAGTTATTTAAGTGGTACTTGGCAAAAGTTGAAAAGGAGACAGGTAAAAGTCTAAAATGTTTGAGATCTGACAGAGGAGGTGAGTTTATCTCTAATGAGTTTAACATGTTTTGCAATGACTGAGGGATAAAAAGACAAATGTCCACACCTATAACACCACCACAAAATGGTATTACTGAGAGAAGAAACAAATCTATCGTGGATTGTGCCAGAACATTAATGACAGAGAAAAATTTTGTACAAAAATATTGGAGAGAAGTTGTAAGTACAGTAGTTTATACCCTTAATAGAGTAAAAGTCAAGAAAGGTACTACTGCTACACCTTATGAGCTTTGGTATGGATATGCACCTAATGTAAAATATTTCAAATTTTTTGGAAGAAAATGTTTCATACTAAAGGGTAACGAAAATGGAAAACTTGATGCTAAAGGTGAGGAAGGCATATTTCTTGGTTATTCTACTAAGAGTAAAGCATATAATTTTTTGAATTCTAACACTAAAAAAATTGTGGAAAGTGCAAATGTTAGAATTGACGAGTATGTAGAAAGAAATGAAGCTGAAAGCACACAGGAACCTAAGAGTTAAAAATCATTTGTCTATTTGGATGAGGAAGATTCTAATACATTACCTAAACCTGAGAATAAGGTTTCTGAGAAATAGATAGCACCTGCCGAGTCACAGAATGAGGATGTCGGGCAAAAGGAGGTAATTGCCAAGCTATCTGATGGAGATGCCGAGTCACAGAATCAACTTGAATTGAACATGAATGATCAATCTGAAGTAGAAAAAGAACCTACTCTAGAAAAGTATGTGAGGAGGCACCACAAACCTGATCAAATCATAGGATCAAAGGATTCTGCAGTTATCACAAGAAGAAAGTTGAGAGAGGATACATGCTTATTATGTGATTTTGAGCCTAAAATAGTAAAAGATGCTTTAGACAATGAAGACTGGATACAAGCCATGAATGAAGAAATCAAACAAATTGAGAAGAATAGGACTTGGAAACTTGTACCTAGGCCGAATGAAAAAAATGTAATTGGTACTAAGTGGGTATTCAGAAATAAGATGAATGAACATGGAGAGGTAACAAGAAACAATGCTAGATTGGTATGGAAAGGTTATGCACAAGAGGAAAGAATTGTTTATGGAGATACATTTTCCCCAGTTGCAAGATTAGAAGGAGTTAGAACATTACTTGCATAGGTAGCCTACAGAGGTTTTAAATTTTATCAAATGGATGTGAAGTCAGCATTCCTAAATGGATTATTAGAAGAAGAAGTTTACATTGAACAAGCTAATGGATTTTTAGACCCAAGAAAGAGGAACATGGTTTGCAGATTACACAAAGCACTATTGAAGCAAGCACCAAGAGCATGGTATGAGAGATTGCACAATTATTTGGTAAAGATTGGATTTGCAAGAACCAATGACAATAGCAATCTATACTTGAAGACAGAGCAATGTAAAGGTACTTTATTGGCTGAATTTTTTGTTGATGGCATTATGTTTAGTGGACAAGATGTGTTATGCCAAGCATTTGCCAAAGAGATGCAAACTGAATTTTAAATGTCTATGTTTGGTGCGATAAATAAAAAAATTGGCTTACAAATATATCAGATGAAGAATTGTATCTATATTACTCAATCAAAATATGTCAAGGAGATACTAAAAACTTTAGGAATGGAAGATTCAAAACTAGTGAGTACACCCCTGGCTACTAGACAAAAGTTAACAAAAAATTATGATACAAAAGAAGTTAATCAAACCCTTTACAGATCAATGATTGGAAATCTGCAATATGTTGTACACAGTAGACCTAATATTACACTGGCTGTTGGTATTGTTCCAAGACTTTCTACCAATCCCAAAGAAACTCATATGATGGCAGTAAAAAGGATTCTGATATATTTGAAAGGAACAGATGAATATGGTCAGTATTACAAAAGGAATGATAAGTTTGAGCTCAGAGTCTATACTGATTTTGATTGGGCTTGAAATGTTGATGATAGAAAAAGCACCACAGGAGGAGCATTTATTCTGGGAAAAAGATTGGTTTCATGGACAAGCAAGAAACCGAATTGCACCTTACAATCGACAGCTAAAGCCGAGTATGTGGCAGCAATAGTTAATTGTTCTAATATTGTGTGGTTGAAGATACTGCTGAAAGGTATGAAAGAAGAGATCACAAAACCAGTTGTCATATATTGTGATAACATGAGTGCCATTATTATTTCTAAGAACCCTGTTATGCACTCTAAGACAAAGCATATAGCTATCAAGTATCATTACTTGAGGGAGCTAGTTCAAAAGAAGGAAGTGAGACTAGAATATATGAATACTAAGGAACAATTAGCAAACATATTTACAAAGGAACTACCCAAGGATGCTCATGAGTATCTGCGAGACAAATTAGGGGTGATTCCCCTAACTGAGGATAATTAGTTCAGAATGGTACTATTGCATCAAATGTTATACTCAGAATATTTTACACATTGATGCACAAGTAGTCACACTTTAGGATGCTTCCTAAAGGTGTGAAAGACGGACAAAGATAGAAAATAGGATCAGTAATAAGAAATATGATAGGAACAACATGATCCAAAGTTTAGAATAGATGAATCTGGATGATGAAGATGTCAACGTCCTTGGCATTGTTGTCAAAGAGGGAGAAGTTTACTGAAAGAGAGAGATTTTACCATACTTAGAGAAAAAGAAAGAGATTACTGAGAAAATGGATTATTGTCAAAGAGGGACTCTACAGATGAACAGAAATGGAAAGATTTTAGTGTGATCACAAACACAGATAGGAGAAAAGTTTTAAAAGATGAGAATCAGAATGAAACTAAAGACATTTATGAAGATTTTTTCATATCAAGGAACATAGGTAGATTTTTTGGATTGTATGGTAACTATGTTTGTAAAATTATTGTTTTATTTTTTAGTGTTTCCATCAATGCCAAAGAGGGAGATTGTTGGAAAGCTACAATAGAAACAATTGTTGTTTTGTCATTGATGTCAAACCTTAATTGGTAAGAATATTTCTATCTGTTTGAGCACCATATCTATTGATTGATGAAGGAGATTTAAAAAGAAGACCAAGTGGAATGGATGAGCTATGGGAAATCACAAGGGTACTTGATCAGTTGACACATTGGAAAAGTAATGTGTTGTTTATCTTTCAATGACAGTTTACTGAGAATAGTTTATGCTAAGAAAGTTTGTGTCGACCGAGCACCAGTTAATGCTGAGAATAATTTCTAGTGTCGACCGAGTGTCAGTAAACTACCGAGGAACACGGTGTTGGCCGAGCAGGAGTATTCTGGTAATTGTTGAGATTTGAGATCTCTGACCGACATAGTTGATTTTATTGGGATATGTAAAGGTAATTAAGGATAAGCACGTTTGATCCACACTATTTAAAATTATGGGTAACCATAATTATTGCATGGAAAATGATTCAATTAGTGATTTATTTAGAGAAATAAATTAAATGTAATGATGGAAAGATCCGTTGCATCTGACCTAACCTAAGATCTATCATCTTGATTAAGCAGAAAAAGGTTTATTTCAGCTAGATGAAGAGGTATAAGATAACCTCAAAGGGGTTATTCATGAGTGTATGATGAGTATGCAAGAGGATTGCATAGTTAATTGACTGATTGGCATGATCAAAGTAGAGAAGACTAAGTAGAGAAGTAGAGAGTTGCATAAGTGATTGCTTGACGGATTTCCAAGCAGATTTGAAGATTGAAATGAGAATGGAGGCCACTCAGTGAATTAGCATTAGAGGTTAATTAGATCTAGATTTGCAAAGTAAGTTGTATGTATCTGGTAACACCTACTAATTACTTTTTAACCATTGTATCAGTCAAAATCCTTTAACCAGGTTGACCTAACAGTCATTGTATAAATCCTTTTGGCAAGGTGACATTTAGGTGGAATGTTCTAAGTCCTCTAACAAGGCCACTCCTGACAGGGTGATTAAATCCTTTAACCAGGTCACATTTAGCAATGTGTTTTGTAACCTTTAATAGGGTTGGCTCCTAACAGAGCTCAATTCATAAGAGTGAAAAGTTGATAGCATGTTATTGGTGGTTTTTCCATATTGGGTTTCCATGTTAAATATTGGTGTCAACTTTTGTGAATGTTTATGTTGTGTTTTACTGTTAAGTTTCTACAAGCTGATTACATCTGAATAGTAAACTGCATATGTATGTTGTTATTTTATGTTATTGTTGCCAAGAAGATCTCATTTTTTCAAATTGGTATAAATTTTAATTGGGCACATTTAGACCTGAGGATAACTGATTCACCCTCCCTCTCAGTTATTTTGAATTCATTCTAGCAATTTGTATTAGAGATTTGGTCTCTTGAAAACAGTTTGAAGGTACTTGGAGAAAAAGATCAAGATGCATAAAGATGAGGTACCAAAGTTGAACAAAGATAACTTCCCTGCATGGCAAAGTTTGATGAAATTGCATCTGGCTAGTATTGGCAATTCTGCTAAGCACTGTGTTGAATATGATTATGTAGGCCCCACAAAACCTGCCACAACTACACAGTTAAGATAAAAGTTGGAACACAATCAAGAAATGTTGGAGATTGCATCATCTCTGAACTACCATGAGTTTGAAGACATAAAGAATTGTACAACTGAAAAGCAAATGTGGGATGTCTGTGCAAATCTATGGAGGTGATACAAATGTATTGAGATCCAAATATGAAAGTTTAAGAGGTAAGTTTGATCAAATGGAAATGCAAGACGTAGAAAATATAGTTCAATATTATTGTAGGATAAAGGAAGTTATAAATTCTATTAGAGGAGCTAAGGGAACCATTGATGATAACACCATCATGAGAAAGGTACTGAGAACACTTCTTCCTGTATATGAAATTAGAGTCTCTGCAATTAAAGAGTTAAGATGTACTCCTAATAATAATTTGACTTTGGAAGGTCTGGTAGGTAGACTTACTGCATTTGAGATATCAAATTTTGACAACTACACTCCACAAGCTATTGAATCTACATTCAGATCCCAGTTGGTCCTTAACAAATCAAAGAAAGGAAAGACATGTATGAACAGTGATAGTGACACTACAAATGATGATCTAGAAGAACTTGAAGCACTTATGGAAAGAAGGCTATCTAAAGGAAAAGGAAAATTGAAAGGTAAACTTCCTATCATTTTTTTTTCATGTAACGAAGTTGGTCATATTGCTGCTAGATGTCCTGATAAGAATGAAAAAGATGAAAGAAGGGACAACAAGTACAAAAATAGAAAGGATGACCGAGACTTCAGAAAGTATAAGGATTACAAAGACAAAGGTAAGAAATCTTTCTATATAGTTGAAGAAGCTTCTGACAATGACTAACAAATTTGATGAAAATGATATAGAAGTTGTGTATGTTGCTATGAAAGATGATTCTGATGATGATGATGTGAAAATTGCATTAATTTCTTATATGAGTAAAGGTGACCTTTGGATTATTGACAGTGGTTGTTCACATCACATGACTGGTGATAAACATAAACATGAGACCCTAGATCACTGTAATGGCGGTTATGTTAAATTTGGTAATGATGCACCTTATCTTGTTAAAGGGAAAGGATCAATTAACTTGACTGACAAGATCAAATGTGACAATGTATATTGGCTTGATGATCATAACTATAATTTATTGAGTGTTGCACAGCTGAATACTTTTGGTTACAAAGTTGAATTCCACCACATAAAAGAAAAGATCTATGATGCCACTGGAGAACTAGTTGGAGGTGTTGAGGAAATAAAAGGTAACTTGTTCTATCTGGATTTAACTGATGAGACATGCTTGTTTGCCTAATATAATGATGTTTGGCTATGGCATAAAAGGTTGTGTCATGTAAATTTTTATGACTTGGTAAGCATAAGAAAATTGAGAAAGGTTAGAGGGCTGCCTAAGTTAAAGAAACCTGAAAATGCAATGTGTAAGCAATGTCAATTGGGAAAGATGACTAAATCTAGTTTCAAGAGCAAGACTCATACTTCTAAGGAAATAATGGAATTAGTTCATACTGACCTTTGTGGTCCTATTGGTGAGAAAAGTTAAAATGGAGATAGATATTTCATTCTATTTGTTGATGATTACTCAAGAATGATGACTGTTATGTTTCTTAAAGAAAAATCTGATGCATTCCAATTATTTAAGTGGTACTTGGAAAAAGTTGAAAAGGAGTCAGGTAAAAGTCTGAAATGTTATAGATCTGACAGAGGAGGTGAGTTTATCTCTAAAGAGTTTAACAAGTTCTGCAATGACCGAGGGATAAAAAGATAGATGTACGCACCTAGAACACCACCATAGAATGGTATTGTTGAGAGAAGAAACAAATCTATCATAGATTGTGACAGAACATTAATGATGGAGAAAAATCTTGCACAAAAATATTGGAGAGAAGTTCTAAGTATAGTAGTCTATACCCTGAACAGAGTACAAGTCAAAAAAGGTACTACTTCTACAGCTTATGAGCTTTGGTATGGATATGCACCTAATATAAAATATTTCAAAATTTTTGAAAGAAAATGTTTCATACTGAAGGATACCAGAAATGGAAAACTTGATGCTAAAGGTGAGGAAGGCATATTTCTTGGTTATTCAACTAAGAGTAAAGCATATAAGTGTTTGAATTCTAACAGAAACAAAATTGTGGAAAGTACAAATGTTAGAATTGATGAGTATGCAGAAAAAAATTAAGCTTAAAGCACACATGAATCTGAGAGTTACAAATCATTTGTCTATCTGGATGAGGAAGATTCTAATACATTACCTGAACTTAAGAATGAGGTTGTTGAGCAACAGCTAGCACCTGCTGAGTCACAGAATGAGGATGTCGGGCAACATGAGGTAATTGTCTAGCTATCTAATGGAGATGTTGAGTCACAGAATCAACCTGAATTGAACATGAATGATCAATCTAAAGTAGAAAAAGAACCTACTCTAGAAAAGTATGTGAGGAGGCACCACAAACCTGATCAAATAATAGGATCAAAGGATTCTACAGTTATAACAAGAAGCAAGTTGAGAAAGGGTACATGCTTAGTATGTGATTTTGAGCCTAAAATAGTAATATATGCTTTAGACAATTTAGACTAGATACAAGCCATGAATGAAGAAATTCAACAGATTGAGAAGAATAACACTTGGACATTTGTACCTAGGATGAATGAAAAAAATGTAAATGGTACTAAGTGGGCATTCAGAAACAATTTGAATGAACATGGAGAGGTAACAAGAAACAAAGCTAGAGTGGTATGCAAAGGTTATGCACAAGAGGAAGGAATTGATTATGGAGAAACATTCACCCTAGTTACAAGATTAGAAGGAGTAAGAACATTACTTGTATATGAAGAGGTTTTAAAGTTTATCAGATGGATGTGAAGTCAGCATTCCTAAATGGAATATTAGAAGAAGAAGTTTACATTGAACAAGCTGATTTATTTGTAGACCCAAGTAAGAGGAACATGGTTTGGAGATTACACAAAGCACTATATAGATTGAAGCAAGCATCGACAGCATGGTATGAGAGATTGTACAATTATTTGGTATAGATTGGATTTGGAAGAACCAATGACAATTGCAATCTGTACTTGAAGACACAGCAATGTAAAGGTACTATATTGGCTGAAATTTTCATTTGATGACATTATATTTAGTGGACAAGATGTGTTATGCCAAGCACATGCAAAAGAGATGCAAATTGAATTTGAAATGTCTATGTTTGGTGAGATAAAAAAAATTGTTGGCTTAGAAAAATATCAGATGAAGAATGGTATCTATATTACTCAATCAAAATAATTCAAGGAGATAATAAAAATTTTTGGAATGGAAGATTAAAAACCAGTGAATACACCCATGGATACTAGATAGAAGTTAACAAAAAAATGATGATAAAAAATAAGTGAATCAAACCCTTTACAGATCAGTGATTAGAAAGCTGCAATATGTTGTACATAGTAGACCTGATATTGCACTGGTTGTTGATATTGCAAGATTTTTTGCCAATCCCAAAGAAACTCATATGATGGCAGTAAAAAGGATTCTGAGATATTTGAAAGAAACATATGAATATGGTCTATATTAAAAAAGGAATGATAAGTTTCAGCTCAAAGTCTATACTGATTCAGCTTGGGCTAGAAATTTTGATGATAGAAAAAGTACCATAGGAGGAGCATTTCTTCTGGGAAAAAGATTGGTTTCATGGACAAGCAAGAAATAGAATTGCACCTCACAATCTACAGCTGAAATTGAGTATGTGGCAGCAATAGTTAATTGTTCTAATATTGTGTGCTTGAAGATACTACTGAAAGGTATGAAAGAAGATATCACAGAACCAGTTGTCATATATTTTAATAACATGAGTGCCATTAATATTTATAAGAACCCTGTTATGCACTCTAAGAAAAAGCATATAGCTATCAAGTATCATTACTTGAGGGAGCTAGTTCAGAAGAAGGAAGTGAGACTGGAATATGTGAATACTAAGGAACAGTTAGCAGACATATTTACAAAGGCACTACCAAAGGATGCTCATGAGTATTTGTGAGGCAAATTAGGGGTGATTCCCCTAACTGAGGCTAATTAGTTCACAATGGTACTATTGTATCAAATGTTATACTCAGAATATTTTTCACATTGATGCATAGGTAGTCACACTTTAGGATGCTTCCTAAAGGTGTGAAACACAGACAAAGATAGAAAATAGGATTAGTCATAAGCAAGATGACAGGATCAACATGATACAAAGTTTAGAACTGTGTCATCTTAAAATAGAATCACTTCCATGTTAAGAATGTTTATCCCTCCTTAGGGGATGTTTTTGACCTCCATAATATCATTCTCCCATTTCTGCATCATCCTTTGCTTCTATGCCTATTTAGGACCCTGATTGGGCCTCTTCGGGCACCTTCTACCCCACCTGGCATATTTTCCAGGGGTTCTGGCCCCCAAGGTCAAGGCCAACCTCAACCTTGACCTAGGCTAGGGTAAACCTCAACCCTAACCTAGGTTAGGGTTGACCTTGACCCTAACCAGGGTCCCCCTTTCAAATTTGGAAGACTATCAGCTGTCAGGGGTCATCCAAAATTCAATTTTCCCGCTTTCGGGTCGGCTGTTTCGAGTTCTGAAGCATTGATTCCTAAATTATATTTAATATAGTTCCTCTTCTAGGGGAATGGGTCTAATTGGAATTTAATTATCCTATGTCGGCCTCCTTAGAATAATGTGCCCTAATTTCATATAAAAGGAAGCCACTCTCTCTCATTTTCTCTAAGTCTTCTAAGTGCAAAAAGCTCTAATCAAGATTTTGTTAAGAAGCAAAAAGTCCAAGCATCCATTGTTCTACATGTTTCCAAGATTTAAAGGTGTTCAAGGCCTCCTCTCAAGCATTCAAGTTCTCCATTGAAGGATTCAATCTTTCAAGCCTTTGAAGGGATTAGGTGCAAACATTCAAGATTCATCATTCAAACCCTAGATCTAGCCATCATGGTGGTGTGATCTTCCTTCAAGATCCTTTGTGCATCCTCAAGAC
>MU226311.1:507311-520902 GCA_018584345.1 Thuja plicata
CATTCAAGATTCATCATTCAAACCCTAGATCTAGCCATCATGGTGGTGTGATCTTCCTTCAAGATCCTTTGTGCATCCTCAAGACACTTTCATCATCTCTTCAAGGTGGATTTCAAGAATACAATCATGGAGGTTTATGGTTTCTAAAGTCCATGCTTTCATACTTTCATATTTTCTTACATTTGGATTACAATTGCATATCTATTGAATATCATAGCTTCATTGTTAGATTCAATTCTACTACTTGGTAGCATTCTATACTTTATTGATTTCAAGGTTAATTACTAAATCAAGGTTTGACTAAGGCAAACCCCTCCCCCACAACAAACAAACCTCTTTTTCTTGCAGGTACAGGTTTGAGATTGCAGATTTGGACACAGATCTGGATACCCTTTTCGGCTTTCTTTCAGATGGCGTGAACAGATTCTTTGTCAGACCTATGAAGGTCAGGGTCAACATTATTGGGTCAGGGTTGACATTTGTGGGTCAAGTTTGACCTTTTTCATAAGACAACATCAGATCGGGAAAAGATTTATGGGTTTTGTTTGTCTCTGCATTCCGGTTCGGGATCATCTTTCAGTTTTTGCCAGAAACAGTCTACAGACCTCAGAAAATAGCATTCTTTGATATGCAATTTTTTAAGGTTGGTTCTTCTTCCTATCCTTTTCAATTACTATAATTAAACATATTCATTTAATCAATTAACAAAATTCAAGATCCCCTTCTTTGTTCTCTTTCTGAATAGTTGATTCATTTGTGCATTAGCCCTTCTTTTGGGTTGATCAACTTGGATCTTCCATTTGTGCATTTGAGGATAGAAAAGGAGCATCTTATCTTCTCCCTAATCACAATTTCAATACACAATAAATACAATTCAATTAAGTGTAAAGTAGTGTTAAGGAAATCAACACAAATAACAATTAATAAATCAACCCCCTTACCTTGTTAACAAATAATCTCCCTACCCCTTTCCACCACTTTACAAGAACAGATGAATCTGCATGATGAAGATGTCAACGTCTTTGGCATTGTTGTCAAAGAGGGATAAGTTTACTAAAAGAGGGAGAGTTTACTATACTAAGAGAAAAAGAAAGAGATTACTGAAAAAAAAGATTGTTGTCAAAGAGGGAGAGCTGAATGAAAGAGGGAGTCTACAGATGAACACAAACAGAAAGATTTCAGTGTGATCACAAACATAGATAGGAGAAATTTTTACAAGATGAGAATCAAAATGAAACTAAAGACATTAATGAAGATTTTTTCATATCAAGGAACACGGATAGATTTTTTGGATTGTATGGTAACTATGTTTGTAAAATTATTGTTTTATTTTTTAGTGTTGCCATCAATGCAGCCAAAGAGGGAGATTGTTGGAAAGATTGTTGGATAGCTACAATGGAAACAATTGTTCTTTTTTCATTGATATCAAACCTTAATTGGTAAGACTATTACTATCTGTTTGAGTACCATATCTATTGATTGATGAAGGAGATTTAACAAGAAGACCAAGTGGAATGGTTGAGTTATGGGAATTCATAAGGGTACTTGATCAGTTGGCACATTGGCAAAATAATGTGTTGTTTATCTTTCAATGACAGTTTACTGAGAATAGTTTATGCCAAGAAAGTTTGTGTCAACTGAGCACCAGTGTATGCTGATCATAATTTATAGTGTTGATCAAGCATCAGTAAATTACCGAGGAACACAGTGTTGGCCAAGCAGCAATATTTTGGTAATTGTTGAGATTTGAGATCTCTGGCTGACATAGTTGATTTTATTGGGATATGTAAAGTTAATTAAGGATAAGCACATGTGATCCACACTATTTAAATGCATGGGTAACCATAATTAATGCATGGATCAATTATTTAATTAGTGATTGCTTTGGAGAAATAAATTAAATGTAATGATGGAAAGATCTGTTGGATCTGACCTAACCTAAGATCTACGATCTTGATTATGAAACAAAATATTTATTTTACCCAGATGAAGAGGTATAAGATAACCTTAATGGGGTTATTCATGAGTGTATGATGAGTATGCAAGATGATTGCATAGTTAATTGACCGATTAGCATGATCAAAGTAGAGAAGGCTGAGCAAAGAAGCAGAGAGTTACATAAGTGATTGCTTGACATATTTCCAAGCAGATTTGAAGATTGAAATGAGAATGGAGGCCACTCAGTGAATTAGCATTAGAGATGAATTGCATCTAGATTTGCAAAGTAAGTTGTATGTATCAGATCACACCTACTAATTACTTTCTAACCATTGTATCACAAAATCCTTTAACCAAGTTGACCTAACAATTATTGTATATATCCTTTTGGCAAGGTGACATTCAGGTGGTATGTTCTAAGTCCTCTAACAAGGCCATTTCTGACAGGGTGATTAAATTCTTTAACCAGGTCACATTTAGCAATGTGTTTTGTAACCTTTAACAAGGTTGGCTCCTAACAGAGCTCACTTCAGAAGAGTGAAAATTTGATAGCATGTTATTGGTGGTTTTTCCCATATTGGGTTTCCACGTTAAATACTGGTGTGATTTTTTATGTTGGGTTTTACTATTAAGTTTCTACAAGCTGATTACATCTGAACAGTAAGTTGCATATGTATGTTGTTATTTTATGTTATTACTGCCTAGCAGATCTGAGTTGTTTGAATTGGTATAAAGTTTAGTTGGGCACATCTAGACTTGAGGATAACTAATTCACTCCCCCTCTCAGTTATTCTGAATTTATTCTAACTATATATATATATATCTGTGTGTGTGTGTATTTATACATGCACCTCTCTCTCTCTCTCTTTCTGGTTCCTAATTGTACATAACCCATACGTGTTATGAACAACTAAGGCCAAAATTTATAGTTTTACATAACCCATACGAGTTATGAGAAATTATGAACAATGTCATTAGGTTAACATAACCCGTATAGGTTATGAAAAAATCTTCATATTCTAGTTTTGGAAAATATAATTTTCCTCATAATGCATATACATTTTGAGGAACATTTTGTTCCTCAAAACCCATACGGGTTTTGAGGTTCATTTTTATTTTTCTATTCATTTTTTCTAGGCTTGGTAAAACCAAGCCTAGCACATTTTTGAAATTTTTAGAACATGCAGGGGTTATGAGTAATTTGGTTTTTTTTGCATGTGGCCTCTTTTTTGTTCACCATCTTGGTGCACTTGCCCTTACAAATGCCCGATTAGGAGCAAGACCCTGTTAGGAGCCACTCAGTCAAAGGATTTACCTCTAGACCTATTAGGAGCTTTACCCCATTAGGAGTAACCATGTTAAAGGATTTCAAACCCTATTTAAAGAGTCACCTAGTTAAAGGATTTACAATTCACACCTGTTAGGATCTACCCAGTCAAGGGATTTAGCTTGATGAATTTGTTAGGAATCAACAAGTAAATGATTTAGAAAGTAGCACTTCTCCTCTTCTACTAGATATCTACTTCAAGCTCAATCTCTTCTTCACATATAGACTATCCAAACCCTATGATCGCACAACTGCATTCACAATCTTTCTCTTCCACACACACTTCTCGTAATACATCATTTTAGATATAAATACATTTCAAAATCATTAGGAAACCATCACCTAAAACATGACATAATTACATCATTGCAAATATTCCCTCTCAATCCTTAAATCCTAAAATGTATTACCAATTTACAATTACAATTTCAAGTCTAGGTTGGCCTTTAGATTCATCACACATTCGATTTGACAAAGAAAAGTCAAATGAAAATACACTTTCCAATTTTCTTGTACAACTTCAATAAATTTGATCATAAAAATACCAACTCATCAATCATCATCAATGTGCAACATTACTTTGATCCCTAAAATACATAACCACTTACCACAACGTGATACATCATCACCAGTTAAGGATCTGACTCACTCTCTAAGAACATCTTTTACTTTTCACTAAATGATCTTTTGTTCATTGAGACTAGGTCTTTCTATCATTAAATCATGATGTGGCCACAACAACATCTCCATAAAATATTCAATATAACATATCCTAAACTACATCACCTGAATCCAAACCTATATGACACAATCATCAAATAGTTCCTCCTTGGATATATCTTATTCATCCTATTGAATTTTCAACCTTCAATTGATCATAAGTCATACTATACATATGATAAACATGTGTTCTCATAGATTCAACATTTAGAGACATCACTTAATCTTCTATTACAATTGTACGCTCCAATTCTTACCACATCTTTGGATCCAACCTCTTAAAATACATCGACATAATAGCTACACTGTCAAACAACAACCATTAAGTTGACATCGATGATAAAATCATAACTGATCAACCTATCATCAGATCTACATAAAACATACACCATAACATACTCAACATATCACTGCATTAGTTATGCCAAGAAACCAAGAAACTATCTAAATACCAAAACATGCTCTCCCTTATCTTATTCTTCTCCCAATACATGACTTTCTCTTATCGTGCTCTTCTCCCCAATATTTACTCTTATATTCTCTTCTCTCCCTTTATCAATAATTCCAAAGGTGCAATATGCCCAAAGCTTCATCTATTGCAACTGTTTTCATCTCTTTTTGACTGCTCCCCCTAAGGAGTATTCCCCTGAAAATCAATCCACGGTGAAATATATGGCAATAAATCCACTGGATTGATGCACCAACATCCTCTTAGTTATGATCAGGTAGGGGCATAACCCCTAGCTTACCTCTAAGGTAATCAAAAGTATCCTTAGGTAATGGCTTTATGAAGATATTAGATTTATGAAGATATATGTTATCTGCTCCTTTTTTGGTATATATTCCAACTTTACCTCCTTATCCTTCACTTTATCTCTTAGAAAATGATACTTAATTGCAATGTTCTTAGTCTTGGAATGCATTACTAAATTTTTGGAAATATTTGTTGCACTTTCATCGTCAAAAAAAAGTTACCAGTTCAGTTACCTTTTCTTTGATACCTTCAAGAATTTGCTTCAACCATATAATTTGTGTACAAGTTATAGATGATGCAACATACGCTACCTCTATAGTGGATTGTGAGATACAAATTTTCTTCTTTCTTGTCCATGACACAAGTCTTTCATCTATAAAGAACACACCACCACTTTTTGTTTTTCTACCACAGATATTTCCTGCCCAATCTACATCAGTAAATACACTAAAAGAGAAATCACCATCATGAGCATACCACAAACCATAGTCAACTCTCCCTTTCAAATACCTAGATATCCTCTTGACTGCAATGATATAAGATTCCTTGTGATTTTCTTAAAATATAGCCACTATTCCAACCACTTGAGAAATGTCTAGTCTACTATGAACAACATTCTGCAACTTACCGATCATAGATTTGTACAAAGTAGCACCTACTACATCATATTCATCATCCTTAGAAAATTTATATCTTGTTACCATGGGGGTTCCAACTGGTTTGGATTCATCCATACCAAAAATTTTGAGTACTTCTTTTACATATTTTGATTGACTGCTATAGATACCATTCGTTAGTTGTGAATCCTGCAATCTAATAAAGAATTAAATCTCCCCAATCATTGGCATTTCAAATTATTTCTTCATCTATTCAGAAAATGCCAAACTCATCTCATCATTTCCTCCAAAAATTATATCATCATAAAATACTTTAGCTAACAACAAATTATCTCCTTGAACTTTTAGGTACACATTACTATCATCACTTGTTCTATTAAAACCAATATTATTAAGATAAGAATGTAACCTTGCATACCATGCCTTTGGAGCTTGTTTCAGTCCATATAGTGCCTTTTGTAGTTTACATACCATGTCCTTGTCCTGTGACAATGCAAAACTATCAGGTGTTTCTACCTAGACCTCTTCTTCAAGAATTCCATTCAATAAATATGACTTGACATCCATTTTAAAAACTTTAAACTTCTTTTAAGCAGCATAAGAAATTAGAATTCTTACCCCTTCCAATCTTGCCACTCGAGAAAAAGTTTCACCATAGTCTAGTCCTTCTTCTTGTGCATAGCCCATACATAATATCCTTTCCTTATTTCTTATCACATCTCCATCTTCATTCAGTTTGTTCTTGAAAACCCCATTTAGTATGTTGGAACTCCAAAATTTGGATGCATTTTGGAGTGACCATACTAAAAATTTTCCCTAAGTATGAATTGCTGTCCTAAAAAGCTTGTGAAGAAGGCCTATTTTGGGTGCTTGTAAAAAATGACCCGATATTTTTCATGAGAATCTTCTTGGGATATGTGTTTATGACCTATCATTTGGAAAATTTAATAGGTTCCATCTCTCAGATCATAGTTTGGATGTGTTTTGAAGAGGGTCATTTGGAGGTATTCACACAAATCTGCATTTTTACACTTATTCAGTTGTTACCAAGTGACCTATTTAACATGCTTGTATCTTTGGTCTGATTAAGTTTCATGATATAAGGATGGGTCTAAGGTGTTGTATGCATGAGATTGAAGCTCCATTTTCATTTTCAGATTCCTATGAGTTCATTTGATAAGTTTCCCAAGGCTATTCTGTTTGCAATTTATGTTGTGTCTCAGAATCTGAATTGCAGGGTTATTAAGTTGCCTACTTTGAGATCTTATATTGTGTACCCAATTGATAGTCATGATGAAAATATTTTTACATTATATTTTATTCATGGAGATGTACTACCATGAATATTTTCAGAGATGTGCCAATCCATTTTATTAGTTTCCTCAGCTAATTCCAAGTCAGGTTTATATAGTCTCACTAATTTTGAAATCAGAAGTTGGTAAAGGGATGACTTTGGGGATTTATACTAATTGGCCATTTGAGGATCAGAACAAGCTACATGATAATGTGTTTTCTTCATGTGAAGTTGAATCTATATCCAGGAGTTCATATCTTAAATGTTCCATTTGACGCCTCTGTGAAGTGAAAACAAAATAGATTTTATTCAGTTTTTTGTGTATCAAATGATTATTCATCTACGAGGCTGACTTTGCATGTTTATTTCTCAGTGTCACTTGATGGTCATGATCATTTAGTTGGATATCTACATTCCATGTGAGAGGTTTTACCAACTTGGAATGTTTCAAAGATTCAGGAGCTTATCTGCTATGTTTTGCAAGAGGAATCCAAAGGTAGTCTGTGCAAATTTTACATCTGCATTTGTGTCTTTCCAGAATTTTATAAAGTGGCTCACTTCGGAGGTTCACTTTTATGACCGGTTGATGTTCATAGTATGAGGGTTTTTGCACTTTTTTTTAGGAATGTGAGAGAGTATCCATGTCCATTTTGAACCCCCCATGTTCTTGTTTGATCATTTTTCCAAAGCCTTTCCATTTGTAGTTTGTTAAGTTTCATTGAATGTTCACAGTCCATATTTTAAGTGACCTACTTGGACGTCTCCCAGTTTGCACCCGGTTCAAGGTCAAGAATAATTGATGGTTTTTATTCATTATATACCTAGGAGTGACTCTCTCTTAATATTTTTGGATCTCTACCAATCCATCTGGTCACTTTCTTAAGCCATTTACAAACCAGACTTCTGCATATTTCACTATTTTATTCGAGAATGTTTCTAATAGGCTGACTTTGGTGTTTGTTGGTTTTTCACCTTATGGTTTTATAAGTGAGATAATTGTGGATTCATTTTCCTTGTATGGGATTGAATAAACACCCAAGATTCCTATTCATGAAGGTTCCAGTTGATGAGTTTTCAAAGTCAGTTTTGAAGGTGATTTGTGCAGATTAGCAGTGCAGACAAAATTAGTTTTTTCAAGAGGCCATGTTTGATCAGTGATATTTTTTGGCTCAAGTCTTTTTGTGAAATATCCTTTGGCATGGGTTTTCATATGTTGGAAATGAACTTAAGTTATAGATGACACATTTTGTTAAGGTTTCTCATTCAGTTTTTGAGGCCGTCTCCAAGGGAAATTTGTGGTTTTTGGGAAATCTTGCAAAGATGTAATGAACTGATTGATATAGTTGAAATTTTAACATAGCATTACCCAACTTCACTAAGTGGGTATGATTTGGTAAGTACAAGTGAAAATGGAGGTGAATAAAAAAACAATAAGAAAGTGCAAATAGGGGGCACATGATATTTGGGTTAATGTTTAAAGTTTTTTAAAACCAATACCAGTGCATGGATTAATGTAAACAAGAAAGGAGGGATCAATGCGCTAAATGAGTGGAGGCTTTCTATTACCAAAAAAAATACTTGAACCAATAGAGAGATGCACATTATCTCAAATAGAAATTGCAAGATGAAGCTATGGAGCCCAGGCCAAACATATATAAAGAGGACTAAAACATCTAAATACAAATGTATAAGTACTTTGTGTTTGAGAGGCTACACTGGGCAGTGAAAAAGAGACTTGGAGGTTTTAAAAGATTAAAAACATTCAAATAGAAAATTAACACCAATATAGAGGGTTGCATAAGCATTTGTAAGTTTTTTTAAAAACACATTGAAAACAAAACATGAATACATATGCAATTTGCAGCCACAGAGATGCTACGCTAAAAGCTAGCACATTGAATGGAAATCTACGCAGCATTTAGAAGATTCAAAATGTATGCAGTGTGAATGTTTAATACCTTGAGCTAGATAGAGGGGAGTCTGGTGGAGAATGGAAAGCCACATAAGAAAATTGAAAATTTAAAGAAGTCAGTGCATTGTTACAAATGGAGACCCTGCGCTATGGAATCCATGTGAAGGAAGGTGTTGCAAAACCAGTGGAAAGACCCTATGTGAACCAAGTAAAGGTCAGCACCATGTAAATAAGAAAGACCATTTTTCAAAAGGAAAGCCCATGAAATTTTGCACAAAGAGGCTTCCAAGTTTGAAAAGGGCTCAAAATGCTTTATCCCACATTAGTGAGAAATTGGTCTTTTAAACTATTTATATACAACAGAGCTCCCATGTGTGGTAAAGTAAGAATCCCAGAGGCTCTTGGCGAGCCCTTTGGTGCTGGAGGAATAAAAAAAGTGGTTGGACCCCCAATTTTGGTGCTAGAAATATAAATGCTTTAAAAACCTTAAGAAGTTTAATCCCACATTGCTCCCACAATAGAAATATGAAGAGTTTATAAACAAAAAGCAATAGTAGGTAATATGAAGTTGAAGTGGAGGCTCTATCTACACGTGCAGGTGACTGATGCCTCAATTTCTGTGCTCGATCAACAAGTAAGAAAATTTTGTAGAAAGATGGTGCCATATGGAGGTGATGATAGGTGGCATAGGTGACACGTAGCAAAGGGTTGTGCAGTTGTGAGGAGATAACTGCCAAGGTAGATAACTATAGAGACTAAGGGACTAACTGCTAGCAGTCTAGTCGCATAGTCATGAGATGCCATAGATAACCGCTGCAACTAGGAGATAACTATGGTCGCCAATTCGCGAGAAGCTGGTGGTTAAGTCAAAATCTTCAAGAGACTTGGAGATTAAGGTAGTTTCCAGATTGTTGGATCAAACCAGGGTTAAGAAAATTCTTCATAAATTTGGAGACTACATAGTGTAGGCTAATCACAGTTAAGGTGTGGTTAAGTGAGATCTAGAGACTTAGAGACTAGCCTTAGTCTCCAAGTCTCCCAACAAACCCATGATTATCAAATTCATTTAGAGACTTAGAAACTTAGTTAGTCTCCATGTCTCCAGATAGACTCAAGGTCAAGGAAAACTTTCAGAGATCTAGAGAGTGCGTAGTCTCCAAGTCTCCAGATGAGCAGGAGTTCAAGGTGAGTTAAGAAGTCTAGTTTAAAGCAGCAAATCAGTATGTGCCAAGTGTCAAATTCTGGTGACTTCTGAGGTAAAAATGTAGAAAATAGAGATAATATGTGCAAAATATCAAAATTAAATATCATTTCAATTTAATAGTCCAACTATTGAAAATACACTCAAATATTTCAACATACTCTGAATATTCTAAAAATTTGCAGGGAAGGGAAATTTGTTTAAGTGATGCAAAGGGCAATTTTTACCAAAAATCTCAAGTATCATATACCACCAGAAAGGTCTCGGAATGAGGATTATGATTTTGTTATCCTTTTGAGTCTAGATCATATCAAATTTTTGCAGCTATAGATAGAAGCAGTTGCTGATATTTCTGGGGACAGACAAGTGTCGGTGACTGAGATTTTTTTCATTTCTCCTATGTCCAGATTTTCTTCTGATTGTAATTGGATGTTGAAAAATTATGTTGCTATTCAGTATTCAGGCTCTTGAGTCTTATTTTTGTGTTTCTATATGCTGCAAATGTATAGATTCAGATGAATTTTAATGAGAATTATGGAATCCCTGTTCAGTTCTTGTCAGATGTCTTTGTCTATATTGTTTTGATTCTTGTATATTAACTTGTAAGGCATGTTAATGTACCAGTTATAAGGTAGCTATGGGTTTGAATTTGAGTTTCTTTCAAGGAGAGAGTAAGTCTTATTTTCAAATTCTGAGAATTCGAGGTTTGCATATGAATCTGATGTCTAGGTATTGAAATGAGAAGAATGGCTTGCAAGGCATTTCATTTGGGTTTTTGAGTTTGGAGTTAGGGTTTTTTGGGAATTCACATTTGTATGACTCTATTGCCCAATAGATAAGGCACTGGTCTTTGTTTGACTAGCAGTTTCCTTCATCAATCAATTATTCAAATCATTTTCCATTTTCTGTTTAAAGAGCACAAATATTTGTAAATTGCATTGAATAGTGCAAATTCTTTTGGTGATTCCTTGTAGAAGTGAATTTGATAGGTTAGCCTTCCTGAGCCTCTGGGTTCAAAGATAAGAAGGGTGAATATCCTTGTTAATTTGACCATTTCCTTGGTTCTTAGAATATCATATAGGTGGGATCTTGTATAAGACTGGTTGAGTTGAACTCCCATGTTTTATAAGTCTGAGAATTATCCACGATCGCATCAGCATAATGAGGTTTAGCTAGTGAGTTATATGTGTGCAGATTTTAGCTTGTTTTAGGTCTAACCGCCTGAGTGTGTGGAGATCAAAGCAAAAGGAGGATCAAATCCTCATCAATTAGTCTTTTCCTGCCCCTCAGTTTGTTGGAAGAAGTAGATTTATGTTGTTGGACGAAGATCCCCAAGTCTGGTTTGCACATTCTCTTTTAGAGTTGTGGGATACAAGAAAAATCACTAACATAGTACAAATCACATTTTTATTTGCAAGTCTGGGAACAAGTGTCCATGTATCATTATTCTCAATTTGATCAAGTTATCCCTCCATAGATTTTATCCAATCTCCATCCTTTGCTGCTTCCTTCATTTTCTTAGAGTCATACTTGGAAGTCAAACAAGTACATTATGTGAGATTTCTTTTAGTTATAACACCTCTATTCTTATCACCTTTAATCTTTGGAAAAATAATTCATCTTTACATACCTAGGTATCATCGGTTCATGTCTAGGAGCTTCTTCTTTTGTCGATTAAATCAATTCTTCCAAATTGTTTTTCTCTATTGGTTCATGCACTTCTAGCTCAATATACACAATATTTTGATCATCCTCTATCACTTGCTTGTTTGAATCACTATATTTCTTAGGGTATTCATCCACCTTTACATTTGCACTCTCAACATTTTTTATTTCTTTTATTGAGACATTTATATGATTTTCTTTTGTTAGAATAACACAAGAAAATACATTCATCACTTTTTGGATCAAACTTTCCTGTGAAATCATCCCCCATAATGTAACATCTAATTCCAAAGACTTTGAAATATTTAATACTAGGTGAGTGACCATACCATAGCTCATAAGGTGTCTTACCGGTTCCCTTCTTTACTAGCACCTGGTTTAGTATGTAAACAACAGTACTAATTGCTTCTCTCCAATATAGTTTCATTATATCACCTTGAATCAACATTCTACTTGCACCATCCACTATAGTTTTGTTCTTCATCTCTGCAATACCATTTTTTTGTGGAGTCCTCCGTGAAACTATTATCCTCTTGATTCCATTTTCTTCACAATACTTAACAAATTATGTAGAAGTAAACTCACCTCCTCTATCATATCATAAAAAATTCAAATTATTACCTAATTCCTTCTCAACCAACTCCTTAAATTTTTTGAATTTATGGAATGTATCAGACTTCTCCTTCAAGAAAGATACCCACATCATTCTAGAATAGTCATCAGTAAACAATATGAAATATCTATCATGTTGATAAATTTTCTGTCTCATAGGCCCATAAAGACCAGTACGCACTAAATCAAGTATTTTATCAAATGAGAAAGACTTAGTTTTTAATGTAGAACTATTTAACTTACCCATTTGACATTCTTTACACATCATGTTGTCTAGTTTGACTAATTGTGGCAATCCCCCAACTGTATTTTTCTTACTAATTTTGATCAAATTATCAAAATTTACATGAAAAAATTTCTATGCTACAACCAACTATCTTCAACCTTTACAACCAAGCATCTATGCACAATATTATCTAGATGGAATAAATTACCTCTAGTTTTCCTACTAGTAGCAATCTCATCACCTGAGCTTCCAATTATTCTGCATATACCTCCTTTGAATTCCAGTTAGTAACTTTTATCATTTAGTTGATCCAGACTCAATATATTATGTGTTAAACCATGCACAAAATAAACATCATTGATATTACTCTTACCATTAAAATAAATAGTGCCTTTTCCTTTGACCAAACAAGGTGTATTGTTAAAATACCTTACCACACCACCATCTAACTCATCAAGTTTAATCAACTTTCTCTTGTCACCGATCATGTGTTGTGAGCACTTGCTGTGTGTGTGTATTTGGGAACCTGTTAAGAAAGACACAAACACTCAATAAGTCATTGCATTAGCTCAAAAGGTTAGATAAAGCATACAAAACCCACTAATATTGATGTATTTCCTTCTAACTAAGAGGAGTGTGATTAGTAACATATTAGCCCTCAGAATATGCTACAATCAGTGATGAATACAACCTAGCATGAAGGATTTTTAGTTTAAAACAAGCTAAAAAGATGATAAATAAGCATTCTAGCTCTAAGCATGTGAATAATAACAATGTAAAAGCATGAAATAAGAAGTGAAATATTAGTCTAGGATTAATCTAACAGCGTGACAATGCATTTACAATCTAAGGTGAAGGCTTCTTTACTCTCAAAAATGGCTTCTATTTATAGAAGAATGAGAGAGAGAGAGAGAGAAGGGGGGACAAGGTGAATTAATGAGTGAAGGGGCTCATTAATGGAGGTGTAGGAATCATTAATGCCTTGGGCATTAATAAGGCATGGAGGAGACATAGGCTTAAGGCATCTTCATTAATAAGACATTAATGAAAGTCTTAAAGAAGCAAGGGAGGGTGTAAGAGAGTGGCTTGAGAAAGTGGACCTTAAGGAAGTCAATCTTGAGAAAGTGGACCTTAAGGAAGTCAAGCTTGAGAAAGTGGACTTTCTCAAGTGGGTTGAGTTGCTAAGCATTCCTTAATAGAATGTGACAATATTAGGAGGTGGGTTAGGGCTAGAATTAGGATTAGGATTAGATTAGCAAGGGTGAATGGGTTGAGAAGGGTTAGAACCCAGGGTAGAAGTGGTTGAGATAGGTTAGGTTGGGGTT
>MU226311.1:521013-536477 GCA_018584345.1 Thuja plicata
CATTTTAATTAAATTAAATAGGCTAGGAGAATGGGTTATTTGCAAGTGGGTAATTGATTTTGGGATTTATTTAATTCCTTTATAATTAAATACTATAGCCATATTTGAATTTGATTTGATTTAATTATTTTGAATTGATTTAAATCATATGGCTATAATAGTTAATATAATTCAGTGATAAAAATCACCTAGGACATTAAATTGATTTGAAGAATTATGCCAAGCAGCAACAAGGTCATTTGGACATAATCAAGGGTATGATCACACTTAGGGAAAATAGGGTCCATAGTTGGAACATACAAAATTTAGGTAGTTACATTTGCCCCTCTTTAAATTGATGTGCGAGTAGTGCATTGATTCAAAGAAATTTTTTTTATTTTGACTTCAGAAAGATTGAGAATCTCATTCTTGGTTGTCGAATGAAATGTTGATGAGATCAGTCTTGCACTTGATCGAACCAAACTAATAAAATTTATTTTGAGCTTGGTTGTCGTCCAAGATTCAATAAAATATTTTTAAAAATACCAATTCTAAACTTGGTTGTCGTCCAAAGATTGATAATATTGATTCTGAACTTGGTTGTCATCTAAAAAACTAGTATGAAGCTGCTAGGAGCTTGATAAAAAAATCTTTTAAAATGAGAAAACATAAGATATCCAGCTCATGAGAACCAAAACTCTCTATCCAACAGTTCTGACTTTAGTCAAGGAAACTGTTATGCCCCTAGTTTGTTTGATAACGAAGTCATTTTTAATGTAGTTTTGAGCAAAAATTTAATTAATGATAGTGTGATCATGCCCCGTTAGGAATGAAATAGAAGGAAAAAGAATAAACCCCTCAGTGGAAAAGAACACAACACTTGCAGGAAGCGGTTGGGCAAGAAAGAGTGGAGTAGAAGAAGGTTTGTTAAAAAAAAAAAAATACATGATTTACCAAGTTAATTACGTGAAAATATGAGTGATAATGTTGATAAAATGATTCTTAGACCAAGATGTAGGATGAAATGTGCAGCATTTACCAATGTTAGGAACAAATGAAGCAAATTTGGAAGTTTCAACACTGTCGCAAAAATGACAGTGTGCTGCTGAAAACATTGTAGGCACCTTCAATTTGGTTCCTGATTGAGTATAAAAAGAATATAAATGAATCTTTAGTTGTCTGGGAGGAGTTTCAGAAACCCTAAATGTCTCAAAAGACCCATATAAGCCTCCAAAAGTACTATTTCACTATTCATTTTTACTTTCCTCCATAGAAATTCAGAGAGCTCTATAGAGAAGATGGTAGTCCCCGTGAGGAAGCACCATTTTGAGATGAGCTGTCGACATCAGCAACCAGATGACTACCCACCACCAGTAAGTGCTCGATAAACTACCCTGTGAATTTTGTAATTTTGAATTTCATGCATTTTTGTGATAGTTATAGCCTTTTGAATTTAGGATCACATCTGGGATTCCAGATCGCATCCTACTAATCCTGAATCGCATCTGGTTTTTCCCAGATTGCATCCAATTTTTCTAGATTTCTATGTCACATCTGGTATTTTCTAGATCACATCTAGTTCCTTAGGTTTTGCCTTGTTTTCTTAGGAAATTCATCAGGGGGTCACATCTTGTTTTCTTAGGATCACACCCTGCATTTAGGATCGCATCCTGTATACGCAATCGCATCCTATATTTTTAGGATCACATTTGGTAGAAGACTTAGATTTTATTTTTTTTGGATCTGTTTGCATCCTACAAACTTGGAATGACTTAGTCATTTTAGGAGGCTGCCCCTTGTTGTAGACAGGATTCTGATGTTTTAATGTTTTATCCAAATCAGGCCCAGTTTGAGGTAGTCGCTTTTCGTGACACTTATCCTGCATGTGTACTTGCATTATCTGGCTGATTGTCAGATGATGAGTAGACCACCGTGATTTAATGTGGATTGCATTCCTTGATAGGTTTACCCAAGATCAGGGTAAACCATGGGTTGTTGACTTCTCTTGTCGAGAGATGGCATTCTGAGCACAACACCTTCCATTTATCGACAGGCAAGATTACTGTGACGCCAAAGGATTTCTGGAGGATACTCCACGTACTGATGGTTGGACATGAGGTTATCTTTGAGTCTAGAGCTAGCGTGGCAATTGGTACTGCATGGAGATTCTTTTAGGATGACACCATAGACAGGAGATACTTGTCATGGGATTACATGGTTGATCACTATGATCGATTAGTTTTGTACTTATCAGGTTCGGTAGGTAGCATCCTCATGCCAGATAGGGGTAGGCATGGATTCTTGGTTGGCTGGATGAGCATGGTTGAGCAGATGATCACCCACCATCAACTTTTTTCTTGGGGGAGCTGCATATTAGCAGACATGTACAGAGACCTCCTTGAGATCGTATACCATCACACCCATAGTATGACCGTGGGTATACTCATTTTGTATATTTGGGCATGGGAGCACATCCCTATCACATGGCCAATTGTAGATAGGTAGAGGGCACTTGAGCATCCCTATGTATACATGTATGCAGGACTTTTACAGCAGCCCCATCTGGGCAAGGTCGAGTACTTGTGCCACCTATTTGATGACATGACAGAGGTCATCTGGTGACCTTATTTAGATTGTGAGGTGTGGACTTCTGATGCCTGACGGGTTCCATTTTTGTGTCAGAGTAGATATCTGATTGGCCAGACTAGATACATTATAGAGCATTTTCTGATTACCAAAGTTCTGAGGCAGTATGGGTGGCGACAGGGCTATACAGAGGATGTGGCAGTTTATGCTCATACCCAAGATGAGACACCACTACGGGGTGCACATTTGACTTATGAGACTGCACACCAGGAGATTTGAGACATGGTGGCAGTAGACTGGGACCTTCGCCCAAATGTAGAGGATGTAGGTGTTTCAGATGGGTATGCTGCTGAGATGCTCCAGTACCCATTTCCTCAATTCACTATTCCAAAGGAGATCATTCCTCATATAGAGGATCCACTTGATTAAAATCTAGATGACTGACCCATCAGGGGTAGAGGAGGTAGACATAGGGCTTCGGGGAGACATGGGGGCCATGACGGTGGCAGAGATGGCAGTAGGGATGGCAAGCGTCCTCCTCTAGATAATGGGCATGATAGAGATGACAGGGGTGGTGGCGGAGAGGCAGTGGATATAGGTGGGGCCAGTAGTAGTGGGCAGGGCAGACGGTAGAGGTTCAGATTCATGGCCCCATAGAGAGATAGTAGTCCACTCCTAACTAGGGACTAGCAGAGGAAGTGACAACAGAGACCACTAGAGAGGCCACAGGATCAGGATGCAGGCAGGGATGGAGATCCTTTGTCAAGATGTGAGCAGGAGAGGGAGTAGCTATGAGCTCATATTATAGCCTTGGAGGCCAGAGCCACAGTAGTAGAGTCTAGGCTGGCTATATCAGATGCCTTGCTTTTAGATAGGGATAGGAAGATGGAGAGATTGAGGGCAGAGAGGGATGCATAGGCCCGCACAATAGTCCAGCAAGGATAGAGGGCCACATATTATTATGCCCTATATCATGCAATAGTTCCAGAGGGGCAGAGAGCTCCTACATTTTCTCGAGTGGCCCAGTAGTCAGAGGGGGCCATGCCACCTCCATTAGCACCTTTTGCACCACCTCCTCCTGACCAGGGAGAGGTGGTGGGACAGAGCTGAGATTTTTTGTATTGTATGACATGTACATTTTGAGATCACACATGTATATCTGGATCCTGCTCAGATCCCCTCTTTTGTATATTTAGATCCTTCTAAGATCCATTTTTGTAGATGACATTCATACATATATCTGATTCATTTTTTGGTGTACTGATACTCTTTATGCTCAATGATACACTTTATGCTTTGATTTGTACCATGTTATGATGATATGTATCTGATGCAGTTTCTGGATTCTAACATATTTCATGAGTTCTCTTTGCTTTCATAGATGTGGTAAATGTAACTTTTTGCACATGTGATGATATCTTGGTCTCGTGATGAGTTAATTTTGTGGATGATAACATCATTTTATGATTTGGATGTGATGAGCCATTACGGATATAAATATGACATAAATGATACCTATGTGAAAATGAAAATGTATGTTTTCTTTTGATTTTTCAGTTATGCAAAATATATGTATGGATGCACTTTAGGATGAAAAAGTAAAATTGCAAGACATGGATGCTTTGATTTTTTTATTTTCATGTTTCTTCTTTTCAATGAATGAAAAATGTATGCTATGGATGTGTAATGATATTTGATATCAGTAATATAGATGATGTAACTAACTTGGTGTTTTTAGAAGAAGATAAAAACCATTTTTGAGTACAAACTGCCTTATGCTGTCATTTCTTTTAAATGCATCATGCAATCTCTAAATGCAACTATATGCAGACTCTCAGGACCTTGTCACTAATTAGCAAATATTGCAACATTTTTATCATCATTGGGCGATTTTGGAACGGATACCATCTAATAGTACAACCAGCACTAATACCTACTTATATTATAAAAGTATGAATACTATGTTTTATTGAAATGTTAGAAATAGACTTAGGCATCAAGGCATAGAAGCCAGGATAAAAATAGTCACCTTCCTTTTAATATACCAGATTCTGAGTAAGGCAAGATATTGGACCCGCAATGACCATTGAAAATTCATATCCTATATCCTTGGGTATATTATGATTTGTATACCTTAGTGAGAATCTAGATCAGAAAATAGATAAGGAAATTGTGTCAAACTCATCATAGTTTACACATAACAGAGATCAAGATATATGCGGCTATCCACCCATAGTGGCAGCTCTTACCATAAAAATCCAAGTCAGGTGAAATTTATAGGATTATTGGGAACAATCACCATATGCATAAATTTAAGAAAACATTATGCCTCCTATCCTTGCGACTCTTTGTCTTTGCGTAGACGTCATTGAGTAACTAAGAAGACATAAAAAATCACCAATTGAGAATCAATCCAATAAAATTTATAATTACTTAGATGCCCCTAGTTGAAAACATCATCAGGACATTAAAGAATCATAATCAAGCCATTAGAAAACTGTGTGTTTAAGTAGTACTTGTGCATTCATCTGTCAAACACAGTAAAGATTCATCAATCAAAAAATTGTAATACCAGCAATATGGTGTTCCATGTCTATGTATTGATAGGATAATCCATTTATGTTTTTGATCCAATATGGCTTTGTAGGAATGCTTGTGAATGTCATGTCCCATATTTTGTAAAGACAGCCTTGTTTTGAAAAGTGACATGTTTGGCATATGTCAAGAAAGATTGTGTCTGTGAGGCAAACCAACTTAGAGAAACCTAGCAACCACAACTGACTATGCCAGCAAAGATGCCCCCAGTGCAGAATGACTTATTCCTAAGATGTAAAGATAGACAAATCCCAAGCGAGGATAAGATAGTCATGTAGGAAAATGAAGTTAGCGTATGAGCACAGGAAAATTTATGAAGGAGTAGTATCAGTAGTGCATTGATAGATGGAGCGTAGAACACAAGTGATGCCAGATTGCTAGGTTTTCACCACTTGGCAAGATCTTTTTCTTTCTTTTTGCTACCAAGATGCCTGGTTTACCAGGTGCTCATCAAGGCACTTTTTTTTCTTTTTCAATTTTTTTTCTATTTTTTCTTTTTTGAGATTTTTTGTAGTATCAAGATGCCTGTTTACCAGGTTTTCACCAAGGATACCCCTTTTGAAGGACCTTTTCCACTGTTTTTGGATTTCTTCAAGATCAATTTTCTGAATGTTTTTGGTATTTTGCAAAAACTTTTTGTTGTACAGACTTTGCTAGCCGAACATTAAGTGTAGAACCGCTTCAAATGTAGAGTGTTGATAGGATCTGGAAGAACATCTCCCTCAGGTGTAGCTAACTGATAAGATCTAGTCCCAAAAGTAGCAGTGATAACATAAGGCCCTAACCAGTTAGGTTCAAACTTTCCTTTCTGCTCTCTGTGAGGCTGGTTCTTAGGATTCTCCCTGAGGACAAGGTCTCCCATCTCAAACTTGCATGGTTTGACCTTCTTGTTGTAACCTCTGGACATTCTTGCTTGGTATACTTTGAGATGATCGAATGCTTGTTGTCTACGCTCATCTAGTAGGTCCAAAGAATTTATCCTATCTATGTGGTATTGCTCATCAGTAACCAGTCCTTGTAAAGATATCTGTAAAGATGGGATTTCAACCTCAATAGGTAATACTGCTTCAATGCCATAGACAAGAGTATATGGCATGGCTCCATTTGGTGTTTGGATGCTTGTTCTATACGTCCATAGTTTTGGATTCAGTTGTAGATGTCAGTCTATGCCAAACTTGCTCACAGTTCTGTGTAGGATCTTGAGAATGTTTTTGTTTGATGCCTCAGCCTATCTATTACCTTGAGGATAATAGATTGAGGAGCAATGTTGAGTGATATGGAACTGTTCACAGAGGTCATCGATGTCTTGATTTTGAAATTGACCCCCATTGTCTATCACAATTGAAGAGGGTATCCCATATCTACAAATAATGTAGTTCAGAATGGACATAGCCACCTGTTTGCCAGTGGCCTTGATTAGCGGCACAACTTCAACCCACTTTGTGAAATACTCAGTGGCCATAATAATAAAATTGTGTCCATTTGAAGAGTTGGGATATATTTGTCCAACCAAGTCAAACGCCCATTGTTGAAATGGCCAATGTGTTATGAAAGGTATAAGTTCTCTGGCAGAAGCATGAATAAGGTTTCCATGTGTCTGGCATTTAAGACATGCTTTTGAAAATTGAATAGCATCTTTCTCCATGGTAGGCCAATAATAGCCTACTCTGAGAAGTTTCTTAGCTAATGAAAATTCATTCGAGTGTGATCCACATACACCTTCGTGGACATCTTTTAATGCTAGATCAGACTCTTCAAGTTCTAAACATTGAAGAAGTGTACCGTCAAGACTGTGTCGATATAGGTTGTTTGTTATGAGGATTTAACGTGATTCTGTCCTAATCAGGGATCTTTTCTCATTCCTGGATAGTTAGGCAGTAATGGTTTGGTTAGAAAGGTATGCAATTATACTGGCATACCGAGATTGATCTGGGGTAGTCAAGGTACATATGACCTGGTATTTAGGGTCAGCAAAGGCAGGATAGGATAGCCATAGCATCTGCAACTTTGTTCTCTGATCTTGGTATCTGCTGGAAGGTGACAAAGACAAAGTACTTCTTCAGATCATCAACTAGTTGCTTGTAGGGAATCAACTTTTCATCTTTTGTTTGATATTCTCCATTGACTTGATTGATAATTAGTTGGGAGTCACCATACACATGTAACTCTATGATCTTCCATTCCATGGCTAGCTTGAGGCCATTGACCAATGCTTCATATTTTGAGATATTGTTGGTGCATGGAAACATCAATTTGTAAGATTTAGGAATCTTGTATCCTTGTGGAGTTATGAAGAGAACCCCTACTCCAGATCCTTGTTGAGTGAATGAACTGTCAAAGTACATCTTCTAGGGATGTTCAGTGAGATGCATGATTGTTTCATCAAGGAATTCAATTAGTAATGGTTCATCATCCTGGAGTGGTGAATCAGCCAATTGATCTACAAGTACCTATCCTTTGATATCTCTCTATTCGACATATTCAATGTCAAACTCACTTAGAATTAGGACCCATTTTTCCAAATGTCCTGTTAATGTTGTTCTACTCAAAAGATAATTTAGAGGGTCTATCTTAGCAATGAGGTTTACTGTATGAGAGAGCATGTAGTGTCTCAATTTCTATGATTCAAAGATTACTACTAAGCATGCTTTTTCAATAATTCTATAATTGAGCTCATAAATGACTAGGGTTCTACTAATGTAGTAGATAGCTCTTTCTTTCTTTGTTTCATCCTCTTGTTCTAGCAATATGCCTAGGGATGTAGCTATAGGTGAAATGTATAGGAGTAAGGGCTTTCTATGAATTGGCACCATAAGAATAGGTGGGGCAGCTAGGTATGCCTTCAATTCTTTGAAGTTTGCTTCACAGTGTTCATCCCATTTGAATATAACCCCTTTATGTAGTAGCTTAGTAAAGGGTTGTGCTTTATCTGCAAGTTGGGACATGAATCTCCTAATAGAATGGAGTCTCCCTTGTAGCATCCTCATTTGACTAATATTACATGGAGGAGTCATCTCTACAATAGCTTTTACCTTTGCAGGATTTACCTCAATTCCCTTTGCTGATACTATGAATCCTAGGAGCTTGCCGGATTGGACCTCAAAGGCACATTTCTTCAGGTTGAGCCTGAGTTGGAACTGTTATATTCAATCCAATATCTTTCTTAGGTCAGTGATGTGAGTAATTCTCTCCTTATATTTAGCCAATGTGTCATCGACATAGTCCTCCATGTTCTTGTGCATCATGTCATGGAATATTGTTGTCATAGCTCTTTGATATGTTGCATCGGCATTCTTTAACCCAAATGGCATGACATTCCAGCAAAATGTGCCCCATGTGCATGTGAATATGGTTTTCTCTTGATCATCAAGGGTGATCTTGATTTGATTATAGCTTGAGAATCCATCCATTAATGAATACATCTGAAAGCCAGCCGTAAGGTCTATGATCATGTCAATATTTGGTAGAGGGAAGTCATCCTTTGGACATGCTTTGTTGAGGTCTCTGAAGTCGGTACAGATCCTAATAGATTTATCAATTTTAGAAATGGGGACCACATTAGAGATCCATGCTACATAGGCAATGACTTGAATAAATCTAGCTTTCAACAACTTTTCTAACTCTACTTTTACCAATAATGCAACATGAGGATGCATCTTTCTAAGTTTTTGTTTCACGGGCTTGATCCCAGGAGCTATAGATAAGTGGTGCATAATGAGATTGGGATCTAGCCCTAGAATATCAGTGTAGGACCATGAAAAGTTGATCTTCTTCTCCTTCAGGAACTCTGTGAACTGTACCTTCTCTTTTTCTGATAGAGATTGTGCTAGATGAACTATCTGAGGATTTTCAACAGTGCCTAAGTTTACTGGCTATGTTGGTTCAATCAATACCGAAGATCTCTCCTGAAAGTGTTCAGGGAGGATATCAAGAGTCTCATCCTTTGGAACCTCTAAGAGTTTTTCACCATTGGATACATCTTTTTTCTTTACTAATTTGGGATCTGATACTGCCACAAAGTGGTTTTCACCATCAGTCCACTTTTTCTTTTTCTTTTTCTTTTTCAGTTTGTGACTAAGAAACTTGATATCCTCTTGTGAAATATTCTCGCTCCTTGCATTGGTGGAAGAAGGGTAAGGTTCACAAGAATTAAGATAACAAGCTAGGGAGTGGTCATTGGAAAAATCAAGGATAGGAGTAGGATCTGTTTCAGTCCAATCAATTAGGTCTGGAAGTACCAATTTTAGGGAGCTAGATTTTGGGAAGGACAGTATCGTGTTAGCATCAAGACCGTTAATCAACATGACATGATCTGTTAAGTTAATTTCTTTGATATTTAGATCAATAAGAGTAAGATCGCTGTTAAAAGGGTTGTTGTCAGTTATATATGGATCAAACTCTAGTGACTCGTTAGTAGATATATCATCATCATCCCTTTGTGAAAGGAGGCTTCTTGCTTGTAGTCTATGAAATTCTTGTGGACTTATGTATTCACCAGTGTCTCCATCAATTATCAGGGTAAGGAACTCTTCTTCTATGTCAGGAGGATCAATATCATTGAGAGGAGTGTCTGGTCATTTACTAGGAGTTGAGGAAGCTGCAAAAATGTGAATCGTATCTATTCCAATATCTTCAAAGGCAATAGATAGTTGATCCCACTCATAGTCATGAGAGTCAGTGACATCATCATCAGATCTGTTTAAATATTCAGCAATGTTTATTTGATGGACTCAGTTAGCTTCTTGTAGATCAAAGTGAGGTAGATCAAGGACATGTGAAATTGTGACCAATTTCCCCCAATTAGGATGTAGATTCTATGGCTAGGGTTCCTCTTGAGTGATTGTTGCTATGGTGTCTCCTACCTCTTGAATGGGAGGTTGTGCTAGTAAAGGAGTGCAAAGATCCTGTGGTACCTCAAAGCTAGGTTCATAGAGTTCTCCTTGATATTCAGGATTCTCTGTAACAATATGTAGTAATCTCTCATAAGGCCATGGTTCCATTATTATCTCATCTATTTTATCACTCCCTCTTTCAGAAGGTGGACTCTCTTTTGAAGTAGTTTTGTTGGATTGAGTATTAAAACCTAATCCTATTTTATCTCTGTTGAGGCAGAACTCCATGGGTATGGGTTCAATGATCCCTCGTCCTATGTCATTTAGAGGTCCCTTTCCTTTGTAACCCATTTGTGTAAGGAACTCATATCCCTTTCCATACTGCTCAGGGGATATCTTCACATGTTTGAACTTAGATTCCACTGGTTCTTCTTTGTAAAGCCAATTCAAGACTACCTATTCTTTTGTGTTATCTGAAGAAGATGTGGATGCCTTTATCATGCCAATTGCCTTGTGTATTTCTGGCTCTTTGAATGCTAGAGGCGTAAATGTTGATGATGGTTTTCCATAGGATCTTGGTGACACCAAAAGGTCTATCAGTGAAGGAGTCAGGTCTAGCTTGTACTCTCCCATACCTGTTTCTTCAAGTTTCAATGTTTTTCTAAAGCTTTTCATAACCATGTCCTTGGTAGTTTCAGGAGTGATTGCATCCATAGCCTCTTTGTTGTGTGGGATCATGCTACCTGCTTTGATATTGTTGCAAGTGTAGTTGGCATCTGCAGGAATCATCACTTCTATCCCATTATGTGGGAAATTTATGCATTGGTGATAAGTGGATGGTACAGCTTGCATTTCATGAATCCATGGTCTCCCTAGTAGAATATTGTAGGCCAATGGTAAATCTAGAACCTGACATATGACATTCTTCTCAATGGGTCTGACTCTGATAGGTAGAGCAATAAGACCCCTAGAGGATCTTTCTTCCTTGTCATAAGCTTTGATGGTTATCTTGTTTCTAGTGTCAATTGTTTGTTCTGAGAGACCTAGCCTCCTAATGAGATCTATTGTATAGATATTCAATCATGCACCTCCATCTATCAGTACGCATCTAACATGGGATTTATGAAAAAGGACTTAAATATGGAGGGGTTGATTGTGTGGATGGGTCAATGACTTGTCATCCTCTTTAGAAAAGGAGAGGTAGTGTGGCGCTGAGATGTGATTGACCATCGCTTGAAACTTGTCTATATCGATATCCTTTGGAACATTAGCAGCATGTAGAGCTTGTTCTAGGATTTCCCTATGCACAGTGGATATCTTGAGCAAATTGAAGATGGAAATTTTGGCAATGGTTCATTGCAATTGGTCTACCAAGTCATATTTTTCTCCAAGGATAGTGACCACATGTTTTGCTGCTGGTTTAGGAATAGTTACAATAAGAACCTTGGGTGTTAATGTTGATGTTGGTTTTGGAGGTCCTTTGATTATAACCTATACTTGGCTTCATGTTACAGCATTTGAGGAGGATGAGGCACCTTTAATTGTGATCACATTGATGGATTCAGTTTTAATATTGAGAATATTAATAACATTATCACTCTTAGAGTAGGTGTAGTTTACCTCATTACCTTTTTCTTTAGATGTTTCTCCTTGATTGTAATTAGGAAAAGGTTTGTTGAATGTTGTATGATATTCATTGGTAGTATGTCTGTCTACTTTGATCTTACCTTATTTGATGGGGTCCTGGATAACATGTTTAAGTTTGAGACAATTATTAGTCTTGTGTCCCTTGTTTTTGTGGAAGACACAATAGGAGTTATCATCCCACCATCTGGGTTTGACCATTGGTTCCCATGATTTAGAATTAGGAATTGTGAGAACTTTGTTATCCACCAATGTTTTTAAGATGGTCTCAAGAGGTTCCCCCAAAGGAGAGAATGTTCTATGAGGATTTGAAGTCCATGATCATCCCTTGTCTTTATCATTGTTTGCCTTGGGAATGGGAGGTGTTACTTTAGCCTCTTTTCTTTATTACATACCATTGGTGAGATTGAATGCTTCAGGTTTAGAATTAATGTTAGAGGCATCAAATACTCCATCATTAACAACATTTTTGTTTTACTTCCACCATTTAGGCTTGGAGTTGAAGTTACTTCCTTTGTTTTCATTTTGAAGGGTGATCTCTCCCTTTTTGACCATGACTTCCTCAATACGGAGGGCATTTTTAATCATCCTATCAAAGCTAGGATAATATTGCATTTGTAGAGCATAGATCAATTCAGGCACTAGATTATTAACGAAGATTTCCATATTTTCTATTTCAGGAATGACCCTTGAATATCGTGCAAAAATCTTCCTCCATCTTTGTAGGAAGTGTGTAAATGATTCTCTAGTTTTCTGTTTGGTGTTACATAGATCCATCATAGTGATGTCATGTTGGATGTTGTAGGAGTAATGTTGAATGAACCATTGCATCAACTTCTCATATGTCTTGACCTTAGGGTTTAATTTTGAGAACCACTCCATGGCATTACCTCCTAGACTTCCTGAAAATAGTCACATGAGGTAAGTAGGTTCGTGCATGTACTTGATTCTTAGAGCACAAAATTCTCTTACATGGTCGTGTGGGTCAGTTTCTCCTATGTACTTGTCATACTTTGGCCTTGGCACATTAGGAGGAAACGGGACCATAGTGATACTTTTTTCAAAAGGAAATGGACAAATGGCATCCATAGAATATTTGGTTTTGGGTCTCTCCTTCTCTTGTTTGAGGTTGGTGATCTCCATTTGCATTAGATTGAGATATTTGGTGAGAATAGATATCGGTTTTGGTGCCTCCTTTTCCTTGAGATTTTTTACATTATAATATTTGGGTAACTTGACACCTGTGGATGCTAGATGTAGGAAGTAATTTTCTTTATCATCACCAATTATTCATTCCAATAGCTTGTGAATCCTTTTACTTTGTTTGATTTTCTCATATTCATCTTCAGTGATCTCCTCTTCACTGTCTGATCCAAATGGATTATGTTTAAACGTGGGTCTTTCTTCCTCTTTCGTGGATTCGGATTGTGCTTGTTTTCCATTATTATAACCCTCAAAGGCCTTACTCCATTCATTAGTGTTGCTATCCATTTGAGGTGAATCAAGGTCAAAGAGGGAACTGTGAGAAGTTTCTCCTTGGAAGTGTGGTGTTTCAGGAGATACTTTTGACCCTTTAGTTGTGTACTGGTTGCATCTTATGTTAACCATGAAGTTTGTTTCTCAACTTTGTTAATATTTCCCAATAGTGAATGTAAGGTTTTCAGATCATTCAAGTGGGTGTGTCTAGGTAGAAGTAACTATTTTTTATTGGTGGATGTAAATGATTCCAGTGTCAGAGGGTTAGAATGCCTTGATAGTGAGCTGGGAACTGAGTTGTTGACAGAAAATGGGTAGACCACATGTATTGAACTGATTGTGAAAGACTGACTAAGCATGCAAGGTAGACGTTTCAAAAGTATTTTGAAATAACAATAGGGAGACTAGAAGAGACAATAGGAACCAGTTAAAGAGAAAAAAGGGTACCCTAATCCACTGAGACTTCCTAAGAAAAACTCCTACAAATGCCCACTATCCTGAATGCGAGATCCCAGATACGAGCCTCTGATGGTACCAATACAATCCTAGAATCTGGATATGACTTCTTGCTAACCAAATACGATCCTAAATACCAAATGCGATCCTAGATACTGAATGCAACTTGGGAAAAATAGGATATGATCTTATGATGTCTGTGTCAATCTGGGTCAATTTTGAAAAGTTCATTTTTGAAGTGCGTGAAGTTGCTTGTTTCTAGGTTGTGTTAAGAGGTGTTGTAAGGTGTGAAAAACAATTGTACTCTAGGGTTTAAAATTTGTTGATTGTTTTGAGGAGCTTATCTTTTTAATGATCTTTTGGACATGTCAAACAGTTTTGTATTGTTAAGAGGGTGAAACAAACAATCATCTTGTCCTATTTTCTAGGTGGAGGATGAAAATCATTGTTTGTTGACTCAGGTACACACTCAAATGTTAATCAAAATACAACCATCACCAAGCATGCAATGGCTCCAGTTATGATGTTGTATTAGCTGACTCTAAATGCAAGTGAGGGGACAATATGACGAGTGTCTTGGGGTAATTACTTTTTGCCTTGCACAAAGATTATCACCCTTTCAGGGATGAATTGGGTATTCTTTCAGTTGAAGTTGTTGTAGATTATTAGGCAATCCATTCGAAACTATCCCACATAGAATTGCACAAGGCAAAATTGAGGCATATAGCCCTATGAGTACCTGAATATATGTAGTCTCGCAAGAAAGATTCAAGCAGCTCCACTCTACATATACCCAGATATGTTCAAGGAATGATGTTTTAATTTCAAGAACAAAACTAGTTCCGTCTTCCGAGGCTTTGGCCTACGAGGAAGCAACTATTTATAGTGAGTTGGAAGGGTCGGTGTAAGACCTATCCTCACTTGGGTCGTTCCCAGGATATTTTTTCCTCAACCGGTAGGCCCTCTACTATTTAAATGATATGTAACCAAGATTGGAAAGCTTTGGATGTCTGTATTTCTAATTCTTCCAAGGAAGAAGAGCATACTCTCCTAATCTAAGTCATTTTCTCCCAAAGCACTCAAAAAAAAGTTCATTCCCTCAAGCTATGTTGAGCTTGATTTAGTAGTTCCTATTTTAAAGAAAATAGGATGCTTGAAAGGGAAAGTTTGTCTCATTCAATTAACCACAATGATTTAATGATTTGTGTTGTTCAATTTTTGATCCAAAAAGAATTAAGCGATTGAACTTGTTCTTTAATCCCACATATTTAGTTCTTTGTTTTGTTCATTTACTATCCAAAAGGAATTAAGTGATTTGTTTGCTTGTTCATTCACCCCAAATTTTGTTCAATCCATAAACTGATGTATGATTTTCTAATTTTCCTTAAAAGGAAAAGAGCATAATCCTCTAGTCAGTTTAGTGACAATTTGGAATGTGTTTTAAATTTTGAAAACAAGTAAATAGAGGTCAAGATGGGGGGTTGGCAACCTGTAAAACCAAGTTACTATTTATCTAGTTTAACTCCATGAAAACCTCCAAATATACCCTACAAACACTTATCAAGCTGCAAAATGTCACAAACACCACTTTGTCAAAATGTTAGGATTAGATAAACTAAATGCACAAGTCTTTTAACTAGAAGTGAGCCTAAATTTATACTAAATGCAACACAGTATACCGTATGTGAGCCCTTACACTGAATGCAATCCCTTGCTGACTAGATGTGAGCCTAAACCAGATATGATGTGGGAAATCCTGGATGTGATCTGACTTTTCTGTGGTGCGATGGCGTATCTAGGATGCGATCCTGAATGATTAAAAATGATCCTATGACCGAATCTTGAGCATGCAAATTGACAGAAAAGTGTTAGAAAACAAGGCCAAGTTGGAAATCA
>MU226311.1:579938-605673 GCA_018584345.1 Thuja plicata
TCAATATATAATATTTAATATATAATATTTAATATATAATATTCAATATATAATATTTAATATATAATTCAATATATAATAGATATTATATATTATCTAATATATATAATATCATATGAAGTATGGAAAAAGGGGAGGGAAAGAGGGAGAAAGGGGAGGAAAAATTAAAAATCCTATCGGCTTTATCGAGTACCTGAAAATATCGGGTACCCGATTAGGCTCGATATTGCTTTGTGCACCTTACCTACCTAGTCAACTCTTCAAATGTCACAAAAACGTGTTTTTCCCCTGTTTCTCTGAGTTCCAGACTTTGACCATGTAGCTAATGACTTTTTTTTTACTCAAATTTGATGAAATGAAAACGGTATCTTAAGGAGATTATTAGCTTTCTATTGATATAATTGCTGTCAAATTTTGAATTCGGTAAGTAATTATTAGTTATTTTCCAATTGAGTTACCTCTAAAGTGCTGATTTATATACTGATTGAAAAATGGCTATAAATTTCAGACGGTATAACATTTTTAAAAACCAAAAAATGCGTCACATTCTATGCTTTGCCTACTATAAGAAAAAAATTTATTTTTTTGAATTTGGTAAAGTTTTCAATGAGTTAAGGTGGTCAGACACGGGAGTTTTATTATTCTAGAAATGTTGTAGCAGATAATTCATAATTAATTTTTTTTTAGCATAAAATTACACAAAAATATGCATCACATCCAATAAGGAGTCTACTACTTATATATAAAATCCTATAAAAAAATATTATCATTTGATTATGATTAAGGTGGCCAGACATACAACTACTTCTTATTTTTTTTCCTGAAATTTTTGTACTGCTGCATTGAAATCTATAATTTTCACCAATCATATTAACTTTTTTTCAGAAAAGACCTAGTAGTTTAAAAACTACATTCAATTTTCTATAGATTCTATTCTTATAGATTTTTGATATTAAGTTGATAGCAAGTTCAAATTTTCACGTCAAGTTGACTAACCCTGATTTTGCTAATTTTTCATTGCCACTTAAGGGCATAGTTTGGCCCCCCATGATCTTGCACATACCCTTGACATCAATGACAACAACATAACTAATCAACCTATCATTATATATGTATTAAACACATACCATAACATACTCAACTTATCTCTACATCAGGTATGCCAACAATCTCCCCCTTTTCGATTGATGAGAACACCAACAATACGAAGAAACTATCTATATACAAAAAAATGCTCTTGCTTAGCTAATTCTTCTCCCAATACATTACTTTATCTTCTCATTCTCTTCTCTCCAATATTTACTCTTCTCTTCTCTTCTCCCTCTTTGGAAACAATTCCAGAGGCGCAATATGCCCAAAGCTTCATTTACTGCTAGTGTCTTCGTCTCTTTTTTAATGCTCCCCTAAGGAGCAGTCCCCTAAAAATCAATCCATAGTGAAAAAAAGAAATAAATCCACTAGAATGATGCACCAATAACATCTTAGTTCATATCAGGTAGGGGCATAACCCCTACATTACCTCTAAGGTACTCAAAATTATCCTTAGGTAATATTTTTGTGAAGATATCTGCTATCTATTCCTCTGTATATATTCCATCTTCACCTCCTTCTCCTACACTTGAAATCTAAGAAAACAATACTTAATTGCAATGTGCTTAGTCTTGGAATGCATTACTGGATTTTTGTAAATATTTATTGCGCTTTTATTGTCACAAAAAAATAGTTACCAATTCAGTTACCTTTTCTTTGATACCTCAATAATTTTCTTCAATGATGCAATTTGTGTACAAGTTATAGATGCTGCTACATACTCTACTTGATCATGTTCTATGATAGTGGAGGTTCTAGAAGTTATTCTTTGACAATGTTTGTAGCTTCATGCTTCAGTGGTGTTCTTCATGTTCATTCTTTGTTCCTATTTTCTGGGACATTCTATAGTTTGGAGACTTCTTCAGTCCTTCACTAGTCTTCATCTCTTTTTAGAGAGTGTTTTTTCCCACTGGGTTTACACCGTTTCTCCTCTTTACAGAGATTTTTTGTACTTGGGTATATGACTAGGCCATGTTTTTGGAACCCATTTCCTACTTTCAATAGTTATTCTAGGTTTTAGCTACTCCCTAAATTTATGCTAAGAGGGGGTGTTAGAATAATAAGTTATTTCTCTTACTAATTAAATCATTTTTATTTCATTATTGAGTCACTTTTTATCTCTAGTTCACGTAAGCTAAACTTTAGGCATATCATAATTAATTCTTTATTAATTATTATCATGCAACCTAGGTTCCTCCCCTTTTAGGGTTTTGGTCACCTATATAAGGTTTTGATCTCATTATAATTTTTATTCCCTCTCTGAATGAATATTTTATATTTCACATCATTATGATTTGTTTCTTCATTCTTTTCTTTTGTGATACGTTTCTTGTTGTAGTGGATCTTGATGTATGAATTATTTGAATTCTAATACACATTACTTGTTCTACTAAAACCAATCTTAACTAGATAAGAATGCAACCTTTCATACCATGCCTTTGGAGCTTCTTTCAGTCTATATAGCATGCCTTTTGTAGTTTTCATACCATGTCATTATCCTTTAACAATGCAAAACCATCAAGTTGTTCTATGTAGACCTCTTCTTCAAGAATTCCATTCAAGAAAGTTGACATGACATCCATTTAAAATCTTTGAAATTATTATAAGAAGCATAATCAAGAATAATTATTACCCCTTCCAATCTTTCCACTGGAGAAAAATTATCTCCATAGTCTAGTCCTTCTTCTTGTGCATAGCTCTTACATACAAGCCTTGTCTTATTTCTAATCACATCTTCATCTTCATTTAGTTTGTTTCTGAAAAACACATTTGGTAGAAATCACATTTTTATCTCCAAGTCCAGAAAAAAGTGTCCATGTATCATTCTTCTCAATTTGATCAAGTTTTTTCTCCATATATTTTATCCAATCTTCATCCTTGATTTCTTCCTTCGTTCTCTAAGGCTCATACTTGGTAACCAATCAAGTACATTCTATGAGATTTCTTCTAGTTAGAACACCTCCATTCTTATCACCTATAATCTGATTAGAAAAATGATTCATCTTCACATACCTAGGTATCATCGGTTCATGTCTAGGAGCTTCTTCTTCTGCTAATTGAAATACTTCTTTCACATTACTTTACTATACTAGTTCATGTACTTTGAGTTCAATATACACAATCTCTTGATCATCATGTGTCACTTTCTTGTTTGAATCACCATATTTTTTCAGGGTATTCATCCACCTTTAAATTTTCACTCTCAATCATTTTTTTAGTTCTCTTGTTGAAACACTTATATGGTTTTATTTTATTATAATAACCTAAGAAAATACCTTCACCACTTTTTGGATCAAACTTTCCTATTAAGTCATCCCTCGAAATATAAAATCTACTTCCAAAAACTTTGAAATATCTAACACTAGGTGAGTGACCATACCATAGCTCATAAGGTGTTATATTGGATCCCTTCTTTACTAGAACTTGATATAGTGTGAGAACAACTATTGGTCCCACTAAGAAGGGGGATCAATCAAACAAATCTAACTAAAACACTTAAAACATTGCTCACTGATTCACTCGGTAGAACTGAATACAGTAATAACAGATTCAACAAATAAATTAATAACTTAAATAAGCATACATCTCATAATATGCAAATAAATCATTCATACTCAGTTAACACCATATTTAACTCAGTTGACATTAGATTTAATGAGGAAACCCAATATGGGAAAAACCTCTATGGGAATTGTGACACACAATAAAAATGTACCTTTCTAAAGTACGCTCGGTTAAGAACTTATCTTGTTAAAGATTACAAACACATTTGCTAGATGTGACATTGTTAAGGGATTTACCTTAGATCTGTTAAGATATTCACCCTGTTAGGAGTGGCTTTTCTAGAGGACTTTAAACATTGTTCTAGAATGTCACCTACTTCTAGGATTTACAAATAGGACTTTTAAACCCACCTGGTTAAGAGATTTTCTCTATTACAAATTATGTACTAAGAAAAAGTAAAAATTTGATCTATAAATATAGAAACTACCTTTTTCTTGGTTCAGATCCTTTATGCTCACATGAATATGGGCATCACATACTCCATTTTTCTCAACTTTAGACTGTAGATTCTTCTCTTTTTGCTTCTCTTTTTTGCTCGTTAACTTTGTTCTTTAGCTTCTTCTTCTTAATTCAATTCACCAACATCATCATCTTTGTTTATTTCTCTTCCTTTATATAGACAAAAATTTTCCTTTTAATCTCCTTTCTTAGGTTTTCCATCATTTGTGCTCAGTCGTTCAATCATCTTCTTCATAAATCTCAGCTTGGTAAACCGTTTAACTTTTACCTCGTAAATTTAACTTTTTGTTGGAACTTTCATAATCAGGTTTAACTTCTTAATCTTCTCATTAGATCTTCTCATTGAATTTTCTCACTCATAGATATTCTAACAAACTTCATTTAATTATCAAATCCACCTAGATCATCATAGCTTCATATTGAATTTGATATTATCATCATTTTCAATCAATATCATGTACTCAATAACTTTCTTTGCAACTCGGTAACTAACTTCATTCATTTCTCAGTGCTTGGTGCTCGGTCCTCTGTAACTGAAATAGACTAACACAACTCTATACAGATTGACTTTGTCTATCTTGGTAGAGTAACTCTTTTCAGTGATAACTTAACTCTTTGCAATATCTGACTTAATCAATCAAGTGTACCGACTTGATAACATCAAATATATAGTAGCAAACAACTATATAAATATTACTTCATCATTATCTGATCTGTATTTGTCATCCATTTAACTACTCCTTTGTATGATATGGTAACTCAATAAAAATTAGTAAATCAATCGCTTGACATCAATGATAAAATAATAATTGATCTAACCATTTATACAAACATGTATACCTATTATCACTCGGTCTTCATCATCTCCATCATTTGATCAACAATCTCCTTCTTTGGCATTGATGGCAACACTATAGCAATTGATGATGGCAACTCTCAATATTGTCAATCTCTATCATTACAACCTCTGAGTTGATAGTTTTGTTTCTGATCTTAAAAAATTTCACTATTCTCCCTCTTGGATAAATATTATGATACTGTAGCATACATTCTAATTCTCCATGAGTAAATAGTAGTAATTCATTCTCTCCCTCTTTTATCAATATCTCCCTTATGGATAAATGTCATCAATTCATTCTCTCTTTGGCAAAAATGCCAAAAAGTCATATTCCTTAAAACTTATTTCAACAGTGGACTATACCTTACATGTACAAATATTTATTACATACACAAATCTCCACACAAATTCAAGGAATCACCTAAAGTGTGTCACACTAACATCAATTCAAGAATAGATATTCTAATAAAGTATATAATTGATGCATCATTCCTCATGCTTCTTAGTGAATATTGGATAGGGGAAGAACCCCTAATTTATCTCTAAGATACTCAAAATCATCCTTCAGTAGTGGCTTTGTAAAGATATTAGTCAATTGTTCCTTTGAATTTGTAATCACCTAAAAATGGTCACCTAAACCCTAGACCCTCAATCTCAGCAATTAATCAAGAAACCCTAATCTTGATTATTCTAAGTCCTAAATCAAAGAGGCAATTTATCAAATTCAAACTGATCTGACCTAAACCCTAGGTCCTAATCGATCATCTTACTTGATTAATTAATTTATTCCTAAAATCACATTACATTGGCAAATAAACATTATGTTAATTATTTAATTGATATTATGACATATTAATTAAATAAAAATTAAAAAATTGTTAATTAAATCAAAAAAGGAATTAAATTAATTATAAAATCATAAACCTGCTGCCACCTCCAAAACCCACCGCTTAGCTCAGCTCCTCTACCCAAAACCGCCACTCAGCCTGAAACACTACCAGAAATAGCAACCTCCGCTCGAGGAGACAGGGTTAATTTTGACAGCTTCCTAGACATTTTTTACAGTGTTATTGGCTTTTTACGACGGTCATGGGACCATCAAATTTATCTTCATGTGATGATGACATCATCATATTTTTGAAAATTCCAGCCTTCACCATATGATTTTTTGGATTGGCAGTCTATTTTCAAACGTTCATATCTTGCTTGTTTTAGCTCCTTTTTGAGTGCATTTTTTTTTATTTGGGGTTGAATTTCGTAAGGATTATCGTGGTTGAATTGGTTTCTATTTTTTCTTTTTGGATTTATCGAAAATCACTATTTTTGGTGATTGTACCTGCTTAATCCTTATTTTTGCAGCTTCCAGAGCCTCGTAATGGCTCATACGATCATCTTTTTCATTGCAATTTTTTTTGAAACTGCATGATTTTCTATGTACTTTCTAAATATGTGATTTGTTTTCTGATTTTTGGATTTTGATAATATGGACTAATCTTTGGCTTTGATGTTCACATGATTATCTTTTGCATACATCCTAACAGTGGTTTGCAGAACGTTACTCAAGAAGACTAAAACTCAAACTACTCAGGAATTGGTTTTGCAGGTTGCCTTTGATCGATAGAATGCAAAACAGTGTGCTTGTATCTTGTTTTTGATTTCTTAAAATAGGAACCCACATGTAGGAATTCTTAAAATGAAAATTTGTTTTCTATTTTAGGAATGACAATAATGTCAGGAAACTATGCTCTCGCCCTTTTGGGATGATCAAAAATCCAAAAACATTATTGTCATTCTCTTATTCTACTTGAAGTGTCTTTTAGTTTTGTAAACCCAAGGATTGCATGAACGTATCCTCTCCCCTCGCCTTCATAGATCTTGGGTGAAAGAGAAATCCATACAAATCCTTTAGCGTGGCTACCTCTCGAGTGCTTTAACAGAGCTGGTGAGAGTGGATTTCCCAACCGGTAACAGGCTAAAGCCAAGCCCTTCCAAACTGGTATACAAAAAATGTCATTGTGATTAGTCTCATAGTGGATAGGTGTGAATTTGTTGTGAAAAAAAAATACCTCCTCTAGTACCCTAGTGGTGCGTTAAAGTCCCTACATTGTTAAGGTGAAAACCTTGCTTTGAAAGGATTGCGAGAGCCCCCTTAATTGGGAAAATGACTTGATCACAACAACCTGAACGGATGCCTTGACAATAAACTTTGTTCTAGTAACCAAAATCCCTTTATCTATTGGCGTGGAAGGTCAGAGACCAACTAAGACATCCCACACTTTTACGGCTCTTAGTAGAGACAACAGTCCCTTAGGAGGTCATTACCCTTGGGATTCGAAGCTTGGTGTGCCTAAGAAGTGAGTGCACTGTAAGGAGGAGCCCGTGCCTCCAAGCTTCTAAGTTGTTTTCTATGAGTAGACATGGCTGAATTTCAGTTCAATTGGGAACTCAGTAGATATTGCCCTAGCTATCCTAGGATTTTGGTGTGTCTTTTATTTTCTTTTTACAACAAACAATCTTCTTGATGTGTCTGGTGTGAGTGTTCACTTGAAACAACAACAACAACAGTGATCAACAATCCAGAAAATGTACACTTTGGATATTTGTCTATCTTGTCTTATCTGAAACTTCAATGATCTTGTCGAAACTATGTCAAAATTCTGTCAAATTGGTTTCAAAAACTTGTCAAAACTTTGTCTTCCATCAGTCTATGCTACTACATTCAGTATTTTCTGAAATTTGCACTGTCATAACACTTATGTTAGTTCACATTGCAACTACAATATGTTTTTAGTCCAACCTATCACTGTCTTGAAATTTGAGGTCATTACGCTTGTCCAATTGACTGAGTCCTTTGTTCAAACTTATCATCTTTGTCTATGTTGTCCTTATTATGGGTTGTGAGAGCAGGTTCGTTAACCTTGACTCAAGATCAGAGTCTTTTCTATCTCCATCCTCAGTTGGATGTTTATCTCTTGGTCTCTTTGGTCTTGTACTTAGACAACACTTTAGATTTCACCACGGTGTCAGTCAGACGAATCAACTTATCTTATGCCTGTGCAAACTAGAAGTCATTTTAGAGAATTTCACAAAGAAGACAACCAGGGATTCCCATTTGAAAACAACTCCTTGTTTGGAGAGAACCCTCTCTTTGAGGGAGATTCTTGAATTCTTCATAGATCACAATCCCCGAAGGACAAGTTACCTAGTACCAAGATGTCAGAAGAAAGACAATGTAGAGGTAGGTCTCGACGGAGAGACCTCTCTAATGGTACCAACCATTGCAATAGTCAACATTCCTTGAGTCTGTCAGACCCTGGTGAGGAAGAGATTGATGAATGTCTCTAAGATAAGAGGTCTTTGAAACTCATGAAAACAATCCTAAACTGAGATAAGGAACAATATTTCCTAGATCTAGCAGAGCAAGGTGCTCAACTTTCACCTCACTTCAAAGCTTAGGATATCATTGCTAGGGAAGAAGAAACTCCCATGATGCTCATAACTAAACAAATGCAAGCTATGCAAATGGAATTACAAAAACTCCAAAAGGAAAAGGAAACACTGAACACAAGGTTTTCTTTAAACACAATCTGTCCTTTCCCTTTTGATAGAGATTTGTACTTGCCTCCATTCCCACACGGGGTTGAAATTCCATGATTTGATAAGTACAATTGTCACTCTAATCCACAAGATCACATCCATGAATTTTTACTCTTTGTATAGAATTCATGCATGACGAGACATATCTTATGCATCTCTTTCCTCAAAGTTTGAGTGGCCAAGTTATGGAGTGGTTCTCAAAGTTACCCACTGGTATAAAAAATTTTGATGAGATGATAATTCTTTTCTTGCAATAGTACTCTTACAATATCCAACATCCTGTGATGATGATTGATTTATGTAACACAAAGAAAAACATAGGAACCTTTTCTGACCTTTCTTCAACGATGGAGAAATATGTTTTCTACATATCCACGCATTGTGCCTGAATCTGAAAAGATGGATATTTTTGCTAGTGTTCTGATTCTAGAACTAAACTACCCTCTTAAGATGCAATGTCCACCCTCTTTCAAGAAAATGGTGGAAAACATGATGAAAATAGAATATGTGCTTGTTAAAAAGGGTGACATTACCCTCTACAAAGAAAACAAGTTTGGTTCCAATTCCAAAGACAAATATAAATATTGGAAAAAAACAAGCATGTGGTAAATGATGGAGTAGTCGATTACTCTACTCCCTAGTCAAAACCAGCAGTCTTCAATTTGACAAGTGGTTCCAAAGCCCTAAAAATTGCTGAAAATACCACTAAATCATCATCTTCTAAAGGTACCGGCGGTTTGTTGAAAGATAAACCATGGATTAATGTAAATGAGTCTTTGACTCTTTAGGTGAGTCCTATGAATCTGCACTTAAAACTCTACTGGCAAACAAGCTGCTCACATTGCCAGATAACTCCAAACCATATGATCCAGAAATCAAACCTAAATGGTTGAGAGAGAATGATTTCTATCAATTCCATAGAAACAAAGGACACATGACAAAAAATTGCATGAGGCTCAAATATGAGATCCAAGATCTCATTGATAACAAAATAATTGCAGTTGGTAATCACAACAATAATGTTGATCATAAGGCATTCAAAGATCCTTTCCTAGACCATCACAAAGGGGAAACTTGTAAGAAAGGCACTCAAATCAATCACACTTATTCTAATGATGACTACAATGTCATCAACATGCTTGAGCCATCTCATTATGAATATTGCAATTTCATCATCATCAAGAAGAAAGAGAAAGACTCTCAATCAGCCAACGTAGTGACTCAAGTGCAAGCAAAAGTCACCCTGGGAGGTTCTGGATCTTCAAACCCTTCATCAACTTCCAACAAACCATTGGTATCCAAATCCTTGGTACCTCTTAGCAAAAAAACTGCTATGGGTAACTCTAAAGTCTCACAGTCCAAACAACTAACTTTTTCCAATAATGTGGACTATAGCATTGTCAAGAAATTGCAAACAACCTCTACCCAAATTTCAATCTTTGAATTGCTCAAACTTTCTCCATCTCACAAAGAGGCCCTAGATAAAGTGCTATCAACTACCAATGTCCCTAAGGACTTGGATCTGGATTGGTTTCAATCCATGGTGGGTCACTTGACCTCGCCACATTACCTATCATTCTCAGAAGAAGATGACAACTCTTTAAGTCATCCACATAATCTCCCCTTGCATGTCAAAGTCTTGATCCATAAACACCGTGTCAGATGGGTCTTGATAGTTGGAGGCATAGGGTTGAATATCTGCACATATAGGTTGATCGAGAAATTGGGCTTTTCAAAGAACGTCATTGATCCTAAAAATAAAAACACTATCAAGGTGTATGATGAACAAGAAAGATCTTCTAAAGGTCTTGTAACTTTACCAATCCGAATAGGTCCTATTGAGCGGGATGTTACCTTCCAAGTTTTGGATCTCCCACTGGCCTACAACATTATATTGGGAAGACCCTGGATCCATGAGATGTAGGCAGTTCCATCAATGTTCCATCAGTGCATCAAATTCCCATTCAATGGTGTAGAAGTCACTGTTCCTGTAGACACTAGTTATGCCTGTAACGCACTAAGACAAGTAGTGGATACCCTTGTCCCGCACAATAGTGAGGCATCCAACTATGAATCAGCTACAATTTTACTGAAAGAAATGGAAAAGAAACTCAAGATAAAGGATATAGGTATGGGTGGATACATAGTGGAACCTGTACTGTCACTCACATCTCTTCCCAGATCACCTAGGTCTTATGGAAGACCGTTAGAAGAGATGAAACCAATAGCCCCCTAAGAAATCTATGATGATATCTTTGTTAAAGCCAACACACCATTAGAAGATGAACAGGAGGAAAGAGCCATTATGGCTTGGTTATATAAAGAACCTAAAGATAATGAAGTCAAACAATGTGTAATACCCCTCAAAAAATTTGGTGTGGGGTATAAGGTGGCTTGAAAAATGGGGTATTCAGGTAAAGGAACCATTGGACCTAATCAAAATGGTCTTAAATAACCTATCTCTACTGACTACAGATGACCTAGAGACACAATGGGTCTAGGTTTCTTATCCAAGAAAGAATAAAGAGCAAAGAATCACTTAGATAAAGGAAAGGGACATCAGGTTCTGGAAGAACAAAACACAAAAGTAGAAAGCACTGACGCACCCACTTGCAATTGGGATGATTCAGATGATTCTAATGTAGAGGATGTGTATCCATTTCCCATTCCTACCAATATTTTGGATCTTCTATTTGATGAAGGTACACCCCAGGTCAATGCTACTGAAGAGCATGTTCTAGAGGAATCACCAATGACTTCTGATCAGTCAAAAATTATTGAATCTAAACAAGATCTAGATACAGAAGAAAGGAGTCTAACCATAGTAGATTTTTTAGGTAGAACTCATCCAAACTGGTGGCAAAGAGTAGATTTCACTCATGTCCTAGATATGAAACCAAATGATGAAATAGACTCCCATGAATATGAGTTTGATAGTCTTTCAGAGGGCACTTTAGACATAAAGATGGAGACCACACATGAAGTAGGTGAAGGCTTAGATGTTAGATCAGATGAATTGGGACCTCCTATTTTTGACATGGGCTTCGATGATGCCGTTAGGTCTCTTTCTGATTTTTACACATCTATACAAGGTTCAACTCTAGGACTCTACTTAATAGTCACTATCTATGATGAACATACCATGAATGCCCTCAAAACCAGTGAACCTTTGCCGCTAATGCATCCTAAAATCATTGATTGGTCCTTACAAGGATAACCTACTAAAATGCCTACATTTCCCAATGACTATGCTTTAGCCTACTACCTTAACATCATTGAATCAGTCACTTCTTCCACTAGTGAACCTAGTGTGAGCATGACTGAAGTGAACATCAAGTATCTCAGTTATTAAAAAAAAATGAGAAAAAGAAAAGGGTCTGAAGGCGAAAACCACATTGTGGCAGTTTCAAAACCAAAAATAGTAAAAATAAAAGATGCATCCAAAGGTGAAAACCTCTCTAAGGTGCCTAATGATGGGATACTTGATGTCTTGCCTATTCATTTATAGGAATGATCATTAGTGCTTATAGAGCCAACTCAACCAGTGAATATTGGTACAGAGGAACATCCACACATCATCCATGTAGCTAGATCTCTATCTGCAGAAGAGCTCAAGGAATTCATAGAATTCTTTAAAGAGAAGAAGAAAAAAATTGCATGGACATACTCAGATATGCCTAGGTTAGATCTAGATCTTATCATGCATCATCTCTCAATAGCTCCTAGATTAAAACTAGTAAAACAAAAACTCAGAAAAATGCACCCTCATGTTGTATTACTTATCAAGGCTAAACTAGAAAAGTTACTCAAAGTTGGATTTATCCGAGCTATTGACTATGCAGAATGGATATCCAACATCATACCCATATCAAAGCTAGACAAATTCATCAAGGTTTACACTGATTTTAGGGATCTCAACAAATCATGTCCAAAGGATGACTTTCCTTTGCCTAACATTGACATGATTGTAGACATGACTGCTAGGTATGAAATGTATTCTCTCATGGATGGTTTCTTGGGATACAACCAAATCAAGATTTCCCTAGAGGATCAAGAAAAGACTACCTTCACATGTGTCTAGGGAGCATTCTACTGGAATGTCATGCCTTTCAGTTTGAAAAATGCAGGAGCTACCTACCAGAGGGCAGTAACAAATATCTTCCATGATATGATGCACAAAACCATGGAAGACTATGTGGATGACACCCTTGCTAAATCAAAGAAATGATCTCTGCACCTACAAGACTTAGGCCCAATCATGGATAGAATGGAAAAGTTTAAATTACGGTTGAATCCAAAGAAATGTGCATTTGGTGTTACCTTTGGCAAGTTGCTGGGTTACATTATCTCAGCTAAAGGAATAGAAGTCAATCCTAAAAAGGTACAAGCGATACTGGAAATGTCACCTCCTAAGAACATAAGTCAAATAAGAACACTCCAAGGGAGAATCTAGTCTATCAAACGATTCATCTCACACTTGGTTGATAGAGCACAACCATTCACCAAGAGTCTGCATAAGGGTATTACTTATCAATGGATTGAAGAATGTGACAAGAGTTTCACTCAAATCAAAATGTACTTGGCTAACCTGCCAGTACTCATGCCACCTCAACAAGGCCAGCCATTGATTTTGTACATTTCAGCTACCTCAACATCACTGGGGGCACTACTAGCACAAGAAGATGAAGACAAGAAAGAACGTTCTATATACTATATTAGTAGAACATTGGTGTCCTATGAGATGAATTACTCTATGATCGAGAAAGCATGTTTGGTAGTAGTCTTTGCATCTCAAACATTGCATCACTACATGTTGGCTCACTCAGTCAAACTGGTGGATAAAATTGACCCTTTGAAGTATCTCATAAGTAAAGCTACCCTCACTAGAAGATTGGCTAAATGGGTTATGCTTCTTAGTGAATTTCACATAGAATATATTGAATGTAAGGCAATCAAATGGCAAGAAATCATAGATCAATTTGTTGATGCTCCACTACATGACAAAGAACCAATCAATGCTGAGTTCCTAGATGGATCTATTTTTCACATCACTCACAGATCCTAGAAAATTTTCTTCAATGGATCATTCACACAGCAAGGTTCAGGTGTAGGGATTTTGTTTCTAACTCCTCAAAACTATTCCATTCCAAAGGGGTACAAGCTCATGTTTCCTTGTACCAACAACATAGTAGAATATGAAGCACTAGTAAATGGAATCAAACTAGCTCTTGAATGAAATGTTTCTGAGTTACATTTCCATGGTGACTCTCAACTTGTCATCAACCAAATCAATGATGTATACCAAACTAAGGATGAAAAACTCATGCCTTATAAATGAATGGTTGATTAATTTAAGAAATATTTCACTTACATCACATTTGAACAAGTCCCAAGAGTACAAAACAAAGTAGCTGATGTTCTGGCTACACTTGCTTCCTCACAACAATAAGAGGATGACTTCCGTTATGAGTTCCTAGTGGAAGAAATCCATTTCCCTTCCTACAACTCTCCTAACTCCCAAATGGTCTATTCAGTCATTGAACAAGAATCCTCTTGTTATCACCATGTTTACTCTTACCTGCACCATCAGATCATTCCTGATGGACTCACCAGAAATGAAAAATGACACCTCATCTGCAATGCCTCACGGTATGTTCTTGTGGCCAATGATTTGTATAGGTGAGGATTAGACGGTACTTTGCTTAGGTGTCTAGAAAAAGAAGAGTCTAAACATGCATTGTCCAAAGTCCATGAAGGGATTTGTGGTTCTCATTCTAATGGTCTGACTCTGGCCCAAAAACTGCTTACAGCAGGGTATTATTGGCCAGACATGGAGAAAGATGCTATCAGGTTTACAAAAACTTGTAAGAAATGTCAGTTGTATGGCAATCTTATACATGCTCCAGCAAGGGAGCTCATTCCTTTTGTAAAACACTGGCCCTTTCAATAATGGGCATTTGATCTCATTGCGTAGATTTACCTCTCATCCTCTAATGGACACAAATTCATTATCACAACTACTAAGTATTTTACCAAGTGGGTTGAGGCGGTCCTGCTCATTAAAGTGACAGGATAGTAGGTCTTGCTGTTCATTCTAAACTACAGCATTTGTCGCTATGGAATACCTTCCTCCATCATCACTGACAATGGAGGTCAATTTAAGAACAACATTATGGATGAGTTGTGAGAAAAATTAAAAATCACACAACATTGTTCTTCAATCTATTACCCACAAGGTAATGGGCAGGCTGAGGCCTCAAATAAAAATTTGTTGAAAATATTACATCATACAGTTAACAAGTCTGGAAGGGATTGGCACCTACATATCAATCCTATATTATGGGCTTATATAATGAGCATTAGAACACCTACAGGGGCAACCCCATTTGTACAGGTATATGGGGCAGAAGCAGTCTTACCCCTGGAGGTAGAAATCCCATCTCTTAGGGTTTCTTTGCGCAGACTTGTACCAGATGAAGAGTACAAAGTTTTGAGACTCAAAGAACTAGAGCTACTGGATGAATGTTGAAAAGTGGCCTTTGATCACCTCAGATCTTATCAGAAAATAATGTCAAGAGGATACAACAAGAAAGTCAAACCTACGGAACTTCAGGTGGGCGAACTTGTGTTGAGAGAAAATCCCCATAATCAGTCACATAGAGAGAAGAAGGGGAAGTTTGAACCCAACTGGCTAGGTCCTTATATAAATACTATGGAATTTGGCTCTAGAGCCTATCGACTCTCCACACCTGAAGGAGATCCACTTCGAGAACCCATCAACACTCTCCATCTGAAGAAGTTCTACACCTAAGGCAGTCTCAGTGATCAACACCATGTACATAGTAATGTCCTTAAAAAAAATCTAAAAATTGGAAAAAGTCCTAAAAAAATGATCATCTTCATGAAAACCTAGCAATAGGCACCTTGATGTATCAATAAAAAAAATTAAAAAAATGGAAAAATACAAAAAAATTGAAAAAGAAGAAAAAGTGCCTTGGTGAAAACCTAGTAAACAGGCACCATGGTAGCAAAAATAGAATCTCTACCAAGTAGGTGAAAACCTGGTAAATAGGAACCTCTTATACTCCGTGCTCCATCTATCAATGCTCAATCTTGGCAATCTTTTCTTCAATTTGTCCATATCTTTCAGTCACTTTCGTGACACTAGTCCTTCTGCGAACCCTCCTGGCTTGAAACCAATCCAGAGTCATAACCTGAGGGCAATCAAATCAGATTTGTCCTCATAGTATGAGTCAAGTTAGTTATCATCATTTCCTACTTGGGGCATGGGTCCCTAATTTGATCACATCTTTGGTTTACACCAGAGTCAGTAATCTTGTCATTTTTGAAGGACAACTCGCTACTAATGCAAATAGGTGTTTCTCAACACTACAATCAACAGTATTTCTTAAAACTATCTTTGGACGCATCTGTGTTTCTTAACACACATTGGATATCACAAACATAAACAAAATATCGATAGCAATCAAACACAAAGCACTCACAAGCACATCGGTGTTTCTCAACACCTCATACATATACACTTCCAAAAACATTGAAAATGGCTAAAGTATGCTAAAATTCTATTCGTATGTTGTCTATTCTCATTGATTTCTCTAATATTTTCTTTGTCTACTGCTTGTTGGTGTGGTCCTGATGATCTGGCAATGTCAAATAATCAGGGTGTATGTGGTAAGAGCTCCTGCATTAAGGCAAAAAAGCCTCACATCCCACGATCCTCTTTATTTGTATGCCAAGGTGAGGTTGGAAATATCTCTTTGACTATTATTTCTCTATTTGTTTACACAAGCGCACACTCATGGTTATCTTGGCTTTGAATGCCTCGATACTGGTGTACTCTTGCAACATCAACTAGAAACAATGTTCAGGTCATCTCAGCTTTTGTGCCTCAATTCTTATCTTAGTTTCCCATATCTTATCCGATGAAATTCATATTCATATTCTTATGGTCGCAATGGCACCAGTAAGGATTGTATCAACTCTGATGTTCCAAAAATGCTCAATGATGAAAATTTTCAATGCTAAAGCTCAGTGACTACACCTTAGGTTGCATTCATTTTAGTCTTGCATCTACATCTACATCTGCATAGTGTTGAAATCATCATAATAACTTTATCTCTATCCAATGTGAAGGATCTGAGGTTCTTATCGATCAATCTTCTCATCATCAAGTGGTCATGACACCCCTTGCTAAATCAACTATCCTGATTCTATTTTTAGGATCGAAATCAAAATCTAAATTTGACCTCTTGCACAACCAATAGAAATCTCTCATGCTTTTCCTCTAATCAATCCATGTATCTCACTTTTGGTCACCCTTGGTCAAAAAGACCTCTCATCAAGTACATCTTTTGTCCTAACCATGTGGGACCTCTTTCTAATCAGATTAGTTTCTTCCTAAATTGTCTAATCAATTGAATTTCTTCTCATCACTAGGGCACCTAGGCATATTTTGATTTCGCTCATGAGGGGGTAGGATCAGGACATCAACATTCCAGTGATCACATCCTCAATCAAAACCCCATCGCTTTGGGCATCTCAGCTTCATCACATCAAATCAAGTTGAGATCATCTTAAATCCAAGGCAACCTAGTCAATGGTCTTATACAGTGGTGAATACACTCGAAACTAGACAAGATCAGTCTTATACAGGCTATTCATTATTGAAACTAGATATATTGATCAAATTGGCTTCATCACTTCAAATCAAGTCAATTTTCTTGCTAATCAAATCTCTTAATGATAATCGGTTTCATCACTTCAAATCAAACTGGTTATTCATTCAAACCGATCAAAAAGGTTTAAGAGTTCCTGATAGATGTTCAGTTTCATCACTTCAAATCAATCTGAGTATTCCTTTTATATCTTTTGATCAATCTTCATCAAATCAAGGTCAAAGTTGGTCTTCTTCTTCAAAAGAATGGTTTCATCGCTTCAAATCAAACTATTCTAGGTCTTCTCGCTAATAGGTCTTTGAATCAATGTGTTGATCGCACATCAATTCAAAGAGGGGCAAATGTAATCACCTAAAAATGGTCACCTAAATCAAAGAGGCAATTTATCAAATTTGAACTGATCTGACCTAAACCCTAGGTCATAATCGATCATCTTACTTGATTAATTAATTAATTCCTAAAATCACATTACATTGGCAAATAAACATTGTGTTAATTATTTAATTGATATTATGACATATTAATTAAGTAAAAATTACAAAGTTGTCAATTAAATCAAAAAAGGAATTAAATTAATTATAAAATCATAAATGTGCATTCAAAAACAATTTAATTATTAAAAATGCATATGACATCATCAAATTCAATTGATTGATTATCAAAATGGAAACAATCCAGTTCCACTCAGTTAACTAATTCTCATATGTTTATGATTTTGGAAACATTTCAGTTAACTGTAAACTAATTTTGGAAGTTTCCAAAATAATTGATCAGTCAGTTCAGTCAACTGACTCTCTTGATCAATTGAATCACTTGCACATGGATTGTGCTTCTTCAATCGAATCTAAGCCACTCTTTTTGTTCGATATCGACTGTCAATTCGAGAGAGATTTCTAAAAAGGAGAAACTCTTTTCCTTCACAAAGGATCCTAATCTTTTATCTAAAGTTATTATACTGCATTTTATCTTAGCTTTCTTGCATGTTTTAGCTTTTATTTAATATTTGTTGTTTATTACTTTCAAGCAAATCAATCTAATTTAGAGCACACTTTTTTTTGGGTTTAAAACTGAATATCTCATACTTTCAATTTGGTGCTCTAAAACTAAATCCTAACTAGCTTGGATTAATAGCAATTTGTATTTGCATTTGCATTTAGATTAATCACCAGTTTACTCTCAACATATAGCTTTTTAAATCCTTCATTTAGGTCTTTGGTGTAGTCACTGAGCTTGCAATGACCTGAGAGCAAGCTCATACTCCTGCTTTCTAGAAGGCAACAGGTCGACTCTTTCAGACATGCAGGATGAATGAATCCATATTCATTCTTGTATGCAGCTAAAGTATAATGACCATGTTGAAGTGTATGGCTAAATCAGAGGCCCACATTTAGCTATCATAGAATTCACTTATTCCAATACCACATTCTTCTCTTGAACTTGTTCTCTCAAGTATTGATACTTGATAGAAATGTGCTTGGTCTTTGAATGCATAACCAGGTTCTTTGATATGCTGATAGCATGTTATCATAGAAAATAGTTATAGGATCTGAGATAATCTCTTGCATACCTTCAAGTAGTTGTTTGATCCAAACAATGTTCACACAATTTATGGAAGAAGCAACATATTTTTCCTCGGCAGGACTATGAAATGCAACTCTGCTTCTTGCTTAGCCATGTGACCAATCTTTCACCTAGAAAGAATGCTCCTCCGCTAGTAATTTTCCCATCATCAACATTTCCAGCCCAATCTGCATCAATGTAGACTTGCAGATAAAAATTACCTCCTTTATTGTACAATAAACCAAAATCTTCAGTTCCTTTCAGATATCTAAAAATTCTCTTGACTACAAACATGTGTTCCCTTACAATTACAAGAAAACCTTGCAATAATCCCAACAACGTGTGTTATATCAGGTCTTTAGTGAACAACATATTGTAGTTTACTAATCATGGATCGGTAAAGATTATTATCCACCTCTTGTGTCTCATTTTATTTAGATAATTTATATCTTGTGACCATCGGTGTTCCAACAGGCTTGGAATCTTCCATACCAAAAGTTTTGAGGATCTCTTTGATATACTTAGCTTATGTAATAATGATCCCTTCTACAACTTGTTATATCTGTAGACCTAAAAAGAACTTACTCTCCAATCATGGACATTTAAAACTCTTTTCTCATTTTATCAGCAAATGCCTTAAATAAGGTGTTATTGCCTCCAAAAATAATATCATCAATAAACATTTCAGCAATCAAAACCTTGTTGTCACTGTCACAGTTCAAGTAAACATTATTGTTATCACATGATCTTTGAAATCCTATTGTGATTAGATAAGAGTGAAACCTCTCATACCATGCTTGGGGTGATTGTTTCAAGCTATAAAGAGCTTTGTTTAACTTACATACCTTATTCTTATTTGTGCTCTCAATGAATCATTTAGGTTGTTCAATTTAAACTTCTTCTTCTAGTATCACATTCAAAAATGCAGACTTGAAATCCATTTGATAAACTTTGAATCCTTTGTAAACCAAATAAGATACAAGTATTCTAATTACTTCCATTCTAGAAATAGGTGCAAAAGTCTATCCATAATATATGCCTTCTACTTGTGCATAACCTTTTCAAACTATTCTAGCTTTATTTCTGATAACTTCTCCATTTTCATTCATCTTGTTTTTGAAATCCATTTAGTACCAATAACATTTTTATCCTTTGGCCTAGGTACTAAAGTCCATGTACTGTTCTTTTCTATCTGATCAAACTCTTCTTTCATTTCTTTCATCAAATCTTCATTATGAAGTGCTTCTTTAACTTTCTTTGGCTCAAATGAAGATATCAAACATGTGTTGTCTTTTACCTTTCTTCTTGTCATTACTCTAGCATCTTTATTTCCAATAATCTTGCTCGGGGAGTGGTGCATCCTCGTATATTTTTCTAAAACAAGATCGATAGGTCTCGGTGCTTCATCCTCATCATTCAGTTGTAGAGAAACATGTTCAGCTTCCTCCTTGGTAGGTTCTCTTAGTAAGGTGTTAGGAACATCAGGTTGTACATTTACAAACTTATCATAGTCTTCAAGTTCCATTTTTCCCTCTTCATCAATCTTCTCTCCAAACTCATCAATTCTCACATTTGCACTACCCACCATTTTGTTCTAGTAACTTTATTCAAACACTTCTAGGCATTAATCCTTGTAGAATATCCTAAGAATATTCCTTCATCCCCTTTAGACTCAAATTTTCCTTCTCTTTAATCTTTCAAGATATAAAATCTACTTCCAAAAAATTTGAAATAACTCACATTCGGTTTGTGTTCATACTAGAATTCATAAGGTGTTCTGTTGGTACCTTTTTTCATTTGTACTTGGTTCAGTGTATAAACAAAAGTACTAACTGCTTCTCTCCATAAGTTTTGTGAAATACCTTTCTAAATCATCAGTGACCTAGAAGAATCAATAATGGATCTATTTCTTCTCTTAGCAATATCATCCTATTGTGGTGTCCTCGGTGCTGACATTTGTCTCTTAATTCCATTTTCATTACAAAACAATGTAAACTCATCAGATGTAAACTTGCCTCCTCTATCAAATCTCAAACATTTTAGTTGTCTTCATGTTTCTTTCTCAACTATAGCCTTATACCACTTAAACATTTGAAATGCATCAGGTTTTTCTTTTAAAAGCATTACAGACACCATTCTATAATAATCATCAACAAATAGAATAAAATATATGTCTCCATAGTAACTTTGAGTTCTCATGGGTCCACATAAATTAGTATGCACTAAATCCAAAATTCCTTGCGTAACATAATTCTTTCTTGTAAAACTAGATTTAGTCATCTTACCATTAGACATTCTCTACACATAGCATTCTCAGGTTTCTCTAATCACGGTAATCCTATAACGCCATTCTTTTTACTCACTTTGATCAAGTTGTCAAAATTAACATGACAAAGCCTTTTGTGCTATAGCCAAACATCCTCAACTTTAGAAAATAGGAAATTCTTCATAGAAGTATCAAGATACAATAAATTACCTTTAGATTGTTCTCCAGTAGCAATCAGACTCTCTTTCTTATCAAAAACTTTCACCTTTCCATGTTGAAATTCCAGGCGGAGACATATGTTATTTAACTATGTAACACTCAATAGATTATACTTCAAGCCTCCAACCCAATAAACATCAACACATCTTGTATTATTCAGAAAAATTATAGAAACTTTTCCTTTTACAGAATATGAATCATCATTACCAAATCTAACAAATCCTCCATCATGTTTTTCCAAGGAAATAAACTTAAGTGTGTCACTAGTCATGTGATGTGAACACCCACTATCTATAATCCATGTTTCATTCTTATTTAATTGTGATATTAGGTCTCTTGGTTCTTCTTCGCCAGAATTGTCTTTAATAGAAACTATTGGAAAGATTGCTACAATGTAGACAATTGTTATTTTGTCATTGATGTCAAACCTTAACTGGTGAGACTATTGTTGTATGTTTGAGTACCTTATCCATTGATTGATGAAGATTTGAATAGAATGGGATAACAAGAAGACCAAGGAAATGGTTGAGTTATGATTATACACAAGGGTACTTGATCATTTGGCACTTTGGCAAAGTGATACATTGTTTATCTATAACTGACAGTTCACTGGAAGGTCAATGCCGAGAAAAGAAAAGTCAAAGCCGAGAAAAGTGAAAGGTGATGTCGAGGAAAGCAAAGATGATGTCAAGTGCTAGTAAAATGCCGAGGGAGACAGTGAAAGGCCGAGCAACAGTATTTTGTTTATTGATGAGATTTGAGATCTATGGCCGACATAATTGATTTTATTGGGATATGCATTATTAATTAAGATTGGTCCATATTCATTTAGTGCATGGGAAATCATTATTAGCGCATGGATTCAATGGTTAATTAATGACTATATTGGAGAAGTAAATTAAATGAAAAGATGGAAAGATCTGTTGGATCTAACCTAACCTAAGATCTACGATCTTGGTTAAGTGGAAAAAAATTTATCTGACCTAGATGAAGAGGTATAATATAACATACTATGGTTATTTTTATTGTATCCAAGTGTAAGGAGAAGATGAATGCAAAAGTGTTGCACAGTTAATTGACTGATTGTCAAGACCTAGCAGAGAAGGCTAAGCAGAGAAGTAAAGAGAGATTGATTGATGGATTTCCAAGAAGATCTGAAGTTTGAGATGAGAATGGAGGCCACTCAGTGAATTAGCATTAGAGTTGAAACTGGATCTGGATTTGAAAAGTAAGTTGTATGAATCAGATCACACCTGTTGATTACTTTCTATCCATTGTATCAGTTCAAATCCTTTAACCAGGTTGACCTAATAGTCATTGTATAAATCCTTTGAACAAGGTGAAATTTAGATTGGAATATTCTAGGTCCTCTGACAAGGCCACTTCTAACAGGGTGATTAAATCCTTTAACCAGGTCACATTTGATAGTGTGTTTTATAACCTTTAACAATGTTGGCTCCTTATAGGGCATTACTTCAGAAGAGTAAAATTTTGGTAGCATTTTACTGGATGTTTTTACCATATTAAGTTTCTATGTTAAATCTTGGTGTCAAAATATGTGAATGTTATTGTTGTGTTTTATTGTTAAGTTTCTGTAAGCTTATTTCATTAGTATAGTAAACTACACACTTTTATTGTTTATTACTGCTGAGCAGATCTGAGTTGTTGAAGTTGATTTAAAGTTTTATATGGGCACATCTAGACCTGAGGATAACTGATTGACCCCCCTCTTAGTTATTCTAAATTCATATTAACAATTGGTAGCAGAGCTGTGTTCTCTTGAAAATTTTAAAGGTACTTGGAGATAAAGATCAAGATGTATAAAAGAGATGGACCAAAGATCAACAAGGAAAAATTTCCTGCATGGCAAAGTTTGATGAAACTTCACTTGGCTGGTATTGGTGATTCTACTAAACAACATATTGAAACAGAATATGTAGCCCCTACTAGAGTTCTAAATGTTTCACAACTAAGAGAGAAGCATGAACATAATCAAGAAATGCTGGAACTTGCATCATCTCTAAACTATCATGAATTTTAGGACATCAAAGATTGTACAAGCGCAAAGCAGATGTGGGATGCCCTTACAACCATCTATGGAGGTGATACAAATGTACTAAGAGCCAAATCTAAAAGCTTGAGAGGTAAGTTTGATGATCTAAAAATGCAAGAAGGAGAAAATATAGTACAATACTATGACAGGATAAAGGAATTTGTAAATGCTATTAGAGGAGCTAAGGGAGTCATTGATGAAGATAATATCATGAGAAAGGTACTGAGAACACTTCTTCCTATTTATGCTATTAGAGTATCTACAATTCAAGAACTGAGATGCACTCCTAATAAAAATTTAACTCTGGAAAGTCAGGTAGGCAGACTTACTGCATTTGAGATGTCAAATTTTGATAACTATACTCCACAAGCTATTGAATCTGCATTCAAGTCACAAATGGTCATCAGAAAATATAAGAAAGGAAATAAATGTGTGGACAGTGACAATGACACCTCATATGATGATCTAGAAGAGCTTGAGGCACTTATGGAAAGAAGACTAGCAAGAGGAAAGGGAAAATTCAAAGGTAAACTTCCTATTATTTGTTTTTCTTGTAACAAAGTTGGTCATATTGTTGCTAGATGTCTTGACAAGAATGAGAAGGATGAAAGAAGGGGCAGAAAATATAAGGATAGAAAGGATGATTGATACTAAAGGAAGTACAAGGAATACAAAGATAAAGGTAAGAAATCTTGCTATATAGCTGAAGAAGCTTCTGACAGTGAATCTGACAAAACTGATGAAAATGATATAGAAGTAGTGTATGTTGCAATGAAAGATGATTCTAATGATGATGAGAAAACTACACTAATCTCTTATATGAGTAAAGGTGATCATTGGATTATTGATAATGGTTTTTCACATCACATGAGTGGTGATAAGGACAAATTTGAAACATTAGATCAATGCAAAGGTGGATATGTTAAGTTTGGTAATGATACATGTTGTAGAGTCAAAGGGAAAGGATCAATTCAATTGACTAATAAGATTAGATGTGATGATGTATACTCGGTTGATGATCTTAAGTATAACTTGTTAAGTGTTTCACAGCTGAACACTTCTTGTTACAAAATTGAATTCCATCACAGGAAAGGAAAGATCTACGATGCCAATGAAGAATTAGTTGGAGATGGTGAGAAAACAAAAGGTAACTTATTCTATCTAGATTTAGCTGAAGAGACATGCTTGTTTGCACAATATAATGATAGTTGGTTATGGCATAAGAGGCTATGTCATGTTAACTTTGATAACTTGGTAAGCATAAGTAAATTGAAAAAGGTTAGAGGGATGCCTAAGTTAAAGAAACCTGAGAATGCAATGTGTAAGCAATGTTAGTTGGGCAAAATGACTAAATCTAGTTTTAAAAGAAAAACTCAAACTTCTGAGAATATTTTGGAATTGGTTCATACTGACCTTTGTGGACCTATTGGTGAGAAAATCTACTGCGGAGATAAATATTTTATTCTATTTGTAGATGACTACTCTAGGATGATGACTGTTATGTTTCTCAAAGAAAAATATGATGCATTTCAGTTATTTAAGTGGTACATGGAAAAAGTTGAAAAGGAAACAGGTAAGAGTCTGAAATGTCTAAGATCTGACAGAGGAGGAGAGTTTATTTCTAATGAGTTTAACAGGTTTTGCAATGACCAAGGGATAAAAAGATAGATATCAGCACCTAGGACATCACCACAGAATGGTATAGCTAAAAGAAGAAATTGATCTATCATGGATTGTGCTAGAACATTAATGATGTAGAAAAATGTTGCACAAAAATATTGGAGAGAAGCTATAAGTACATATTTTTATACCTTGAACAGAGTACAAGTCAAGAAAGATACAAATCCTACACCTTATGAGCTATGGTATGGATATGCACCTAATGTAAGTTACTTTAAAGTCTTTGGGAGCAAATGTTTTATGCTGAAGTATAAAAAAAATGGTAAACTGGATGCTAAAGGAGAAGAAGGCATATTTCTTGGATATTCTACTAAGAGTAAGGTGTACAAATGTTTGAATTCTAACACTAACAAAATTGTGGAAAGTACAAATGTTAGAATTGATGAATATGTAGAAATAAATGAAGCTAAAAGCATGGTTTGTAGATTGCACAAGGCATTATATGGACTAAAGCAAGCACCCAGAGCATGGTATGAAAGATTGCACAATTATCTAATGAAGATTGGATTTGCAAGAACTAATTACAACAACAATCTGTATTTGAAAATAGAGCAAGGTAAAGGAATTTTATTGGCTGAAATCTTTGTGGATGACATCATATTCAGTGGACAAGATATGATATGTAAAGCATTTTCAAAAGAGATGCAAACTAAATTTGAAATTTCTATGTTTGGTGAGATAAAATTCTTTGTTGGACTACAAATACATCAAAT
>MU226311.1:654084-669528 GCA_018584345.1 Thuja plicata
TATATATATGAAGACTTTTGTAAAGCGAAGATATAGAAGATGGATGAGTGAATATATATGTGTAAGTGTGTACATGAATGACAGAGCAGAGGATGACAAAGATCATTGAAGAACTATGACTGGAACTATCTAAGCATTGGAGATGCTTATTTTTGTTCATTACTAAGAACACTTTGTAACATAAGTTCTATTGTAAAAGTTGTAAGCTTAGTTGGCCCCTAATAGGGTGTTGTATACCTTTAACAAGGTTGTTATTCCTCTAACAAGGAATTGTAATATTTAATAGTCAGCTCCTAACAAGGACTTTAGTGCATGCTTATGGGTACCATCCCCACCAGGGTTTTCCCTTGGCCAAGGTTTTCTCGACAAAAAATAATGGTGTTATGAGTTCTGTGTTATTTGTTTATGTTCCTTTGATTTCAATATGCTTATGGTTTATTTTAAATTGGTTTAAGTTTAATTTAATGTGTTGTAATACTTAGATAATGTGTTATCAAGTGAAGTTTACAATCATGAGCTTAGGTAGATGTTGATTTGAACATGAACGTTGTGTGGAGGTTGAGCGGGAGCTAGGCCTCCATGCCCTAGCTCTATTTTTTGTTGTGTTGCATACAGGTGGGGTGAGTCTGCTACCTGCTGCTTGGTTGTTCCTTTTTATCTTTCTAGATTCTATTGTTGGGTTTGGGTTCTTTTGCGTGTGGAGTGATGGTGAACAAATCTTGCAAGGGCTCTCTCAACTTTGTGTTCTGATGGTTGCATGTGGAGCTGCCACTACTTTGATGATAGCTGGGGCTATGGCTTCTCATGGCTCTTCTTCTGGGATAAGTTCACAACCGATGGCTTTGGCTTATGTAGGGGAGAGCTCAAAGTTAAAAAAGGTTAATGGGTGTTTACCCCACAGTCAAGATTGCCCTATTTTGGTCATTCCTCCAGAGGCAGTTTTTGAAGATGTCGAATACTAGACTAAGCATGCTTTGATCTGCAAGTTTCTTGGGATCTGAATCTCTTTGTCTTCTCTTGAATCCTGGATTCATCATTCATGGCAATTGGAAGGTGATATGGACATTATGTTGGCAGGGAATAGCTACTTCATGGTGGTATTCTCTTGCATGTTTTATTGGGACCACGTCTTTGAAGGAGGCCCTTATTTTGGCAACCAAGTTGGGTTGTTTGTCAAACCTTGGCATACAGGGTTCAATTCTGTGGAGGATCTCCCTTCAAGGGTTCCTGTGTGGGTTTATTTGCCACACTTTCCTCTTGAGCTTTGGAGAGAGGACATCCTGCGCTAGATAGCTTCTTTGTTGGGGACGCCTATTGCGATTGCACATCAATCCCTTGACAAAAAGGTTATTTCTTTTGCCTGTATTTGTGTTGAAATTGATTTGAATAACCCATTGCCAAATTCTTTGGAAATTTTCCTTGGCTCATCATCCTTGGTACAATAGTTAGACTATGAGCCTTTACCTGTCCGTTGTCAAATATGTCATGAATATGGACATTTATAGCGTATGTGCCCTAAGGCTTCTAAGAAGCCTAGTGGTGGTTTGGGGGGATCTTCCTCCTCCTCAGACCGTAAGGTGGACAATGATGGAAAAGGGAAAGCTCAGAATGAACATGCAAGAAAAGGAAAGGCTCTGTCTAACTTTGTAGGAAAATGGAAAACCCAAATGGATTCTTCAAATAAGGGGAAATCCCAGATTAATGCTTCTATTCAAGACAAGGATGGATTCATTCCTACTTCAAACCGAGCTAAGGGGAGAGGACAGAAGAGACCCTTTTAGACAGGCAATCAGAGACAGGTTTTAACCGATTTAAGGTGCTAGATAATATGGCCTTAGAGGAAGGTATTCCTCCATGTATTATGTCTGATGCAACAGTTGCAGATAAGGGGACTCCTACCCAAGATGCTTCTCTTATGAACCAGGTGAATTTTTTCTAGCAGACATGTGAAACACCTATTGGACCTGAGTATAGTGCCCTAGTGGTTTCCCCTGTACCACAAGACAATGACATTCTCCTAGCAGATTTGGTTAAAGATGTGTTTGCATCTGGGAAAGGAAAAGGATCTTCACTTGCATTGGGTTTGATGCAAAGACCATTTAAGAAAGTCTCTTTTGTTACTCCTTCAAAAATTGGCCGCAAAAGGGATCAAGAGAAAATTCATCTTACAGGGGATTTATTGGTAGAGTCAGGGGCTGTCAAACCCATGGGTGCACATTTTCCCCACTCTACTCAATGATCATTCTCTCATGGAATGTTAGGGGGTTGAATAGCATCCCTAGGAAAAAATCTATTCATGAGTTGGTGGCGGATAATTCCCTGGACATCCTTTGTATTCATGAGACTAACTTTTTAGTGCATTCCATGGTTAGCCGTTCTCCAAGTATTTTGTATTTCGGTCAATGCCAATGTATTGGTTCCCAGGGGAGCTCTGGTGGCTTGGCTATTTGTTGGGACCCCAGGAAAATAACCCCTCTTTGGTGGCTATCTTGTTAATCTTCTCTTTCTATAGTTGTCTCTTGCCTGGAGACAGGGGAGTTGATTATGGTCACTAATGTGTATGCTAATGTTGATCTCCCTAGAAAGATAAGGATCTGAGTGCATATTTGGTATGTTCAAAGTTTCATCATCCTTTCTTGCCTTGAATTTTAGGTGGGGACTTCAATTTTGTTGTGTGTCTGGAGGAGAAACGAGGAGGTCTTTCTTGTTTGGGGCCCTCTTCTGAGCTTCTTTGTGAGAATATGGGTCTCTTACATCTTTCTGATGTCCAACCATGTAATGGGCTCTTTACGTGGAATAATAGAAGGGTTATGGATGATGCCATCTCGGAACATCTGGATAGATTTTTGGTTTCCTGCTATTGGAATAGTGTTATTCTCTCTCTCTCTCTCTCATCTAAAATTCTAGATTGGAGGGGTTCTTATCACTGACCTATCAAGCTCTTTTCTAGTTGTGTTTCTATTCCCAAGAATCCCCTCTTAGTATTACTTAATCCTAACAATATGTTGGTATCAAACAATCAATCCTTCTGAGAAATCCTATTGATATGTTGACATCAATGACAACACATCCAACTTGCAAATGATAAAATTTATTGTAGAATGTGCTAGACCTTTGAAGATAGGCACAAATAATATTGTATAATTCAAAGCATTATTATAAGGTCTAGAATTATGTAAAGAATTAGGATTTAAGGAATTGGAAATAGAAGGTGACTCTTCCATAACTATCAATGCACTTAGGATTGGACATACTCTGAATTGGAGGTTAAAATCATGTCTAGATAAACCATTAAAACTATTGAAATTCTTTTAAGAACATTACTTTTAATCACATATTCAGGGAAGGAAATGGAAAAGTACACAAATTGGAAAGCAATGGGGCTGATGGTCAAAACATCAAACAAAAAAATGACAGAGAAAAGAAGAAGCCCAAAAGGCAAGTAGGATTTTTAGGGTTTATCATAAAGAAAAGAATGTAATAAATTATAGAAAATCCACACATTATGCTAGTTAAGATAATATTAGGTATATTGGGAAGAGAGTTTATAACAACATATCATAAATATAGAGTAAACACTAAAATCACAATGGTCTTCCTTGCCATACTATTGCATGTAGAGGTGGGTAAAGAAATGATAGAGAAACTCTACAATAAAGTATTTGAAAAAGAGTTCCTTGAGGATATGGAAAGGATCTTGAGAAACATAGATGATAATCTAACTATACCAAGACAAAAATATTATGATATAGCTATCATAAATGGATAGCCTCCAAAGAGATACTTAATTATAGACATAAAAAACTAGATAATATTTAGTAGTAGAGGGTTTGGGATAAGAAATAAGATATATTTTTTGATGAATCTATACAAACTTTGTCACAATGAAGGACCATCTTGGATCAAAGACTTCATTAAATATGAAAACTTAGTTTCTAAGGTAGAGGGAGAGATGAGAATGCTTAATATGGAAGTTGGTTTATTGAAGATCTTTGAAATCCAGAAACCACCTCCACGAGATATTGAGGATAGGGATTCGGATTGGGTAGAAAAAGAGGTTGCATTATGATGGTTGCGGGATCTAAGGAGAATTGAAGAACGGAGAGGACAATCTATAATTAACACCCAAAGGACAAGTGGAGTTGGCAGGGAAAAATGGAAGTGGACATGGGATTCAAGGTGCTAGTGGAAGTGTTGTAGCTAGACCATCATCAAGGCCTTCCAAGTAAGAAGCATTTTTATGGTTTTTAAAGAACTTCGGTTTTTTGATAGTATTTTAAGATAGACTCTATAGTTGTTAAAAGTATGCTACAATGATTTGGTTTATACTAGCATGGACAGTGAAGATCACTCAGAATTCAATTTTGGGAGTAATTGATAGTTTCAATAGTTGATTAAGTTAGTAGATATAGCATCTTTCAGGTTTGATAACTTTTAATAACTTTTTTGTATTGTAGATATAGTCTATGAATTTTAGACATGAACGATTTATATTAACTTATATAATAATACGTATATTTTGAACTTTATTAGTATTAATATAATCTCTTTTAGCCATAGCCATTTAGTAATCAAAATTAAAAAAATATCAAAATTCAATTTTAATTTTGATTATTTTATAATAAAAGAATTTCTTAGAAATAATTAATAACTAAGTTTTAAATTACAAGAAAAGAATATTTATACACACAAGTGCCATGTAATAAACTTTGTATAAAATCTTAAAAATAATATGTAATAAGTTATGTTGTATATATTATAGTTTCATTTCTATAGTTATAATTACAAAAATTTAAAATATAATTATAAATTTTAAATGTAAGGTAGAATTTAAATAATAAATAAAGGCTAAAATTATATAATATTGTAGTTATATATTATAATATTGTTTAAATATATTGAAATTGAATTTTGTAATGAAAATAACATGTTTATAGTAATAAAATATAAAATATATATCTCATAAAAATATACTATAAATTATAAAAACAATTTCAAAATTAATTATATCATTACAAAATTATGATTAAAATTAAATTAACATAAAAATAATCTAAATCAATCATAAATCATATTGGATATAAGTAATTTGTAAAATATAGAAAATGAATAAATAAATATCTAAACTTTAGAAATACAATACAATAAGACTTTCACTTATAACAAAATAAAATAAAGATTTTTCTTCATTTTTAATGCTTGTTGTAAATACTCTATATTTATTGTTTTTTTTTAATCAATTATACTGAAATCCCTGTTGAAATTTTGACCAGAATTGTCAGTTATGATATCCACATAAAGATTCAACTACCCAGACAAATCCTGATATGGACATCATAAAAGAGCAAAATTCTAATCAGATTCCACCCTTCACCCAAAAAAACAAAATTGAGATGAACCAAAGATTTTAGCAAAACCAGTTACACAGAAAACATAAACCCATCTATCACAAAAAAGAGTTACAAGAGGAGTACCTTAATTTTATCCATATGAAAAGCCTGAGCAACAATTAGTCTGCGATGAGCCCAATTTGTGCCATCCGCCATGATCAATCCATTCCCAAATAGTGAAGCTTTTTCCTCCCTAAAAACACCAGGTTTTCCCCAATCCAGAGAAGTAGACAAGCTCATCAATCTGATCAATTCAGGATCTCTCACATAAACAAAGGGCTCTATTCCCAACCAAAACACAAACTTTTCCCCATAAACTCTGCTCCACTGCTTGAATTGTGGAAACGGGACAACCCAAATATCATGCCTAACACTATTAATTTCAGTATTGCTCTGAAATTTCTAAGCAGATTCTTCATTAATCTTCTTCAAATCTAGAAGATTCCCAAGCATGAATAAAGGCGGGGGTCCTCTAACTCCTTGTTTGTTTAATATGCTCTTGATTTTTTTGGGTCGAAACCAGAGAAGATTTGTTGTGTGCATAGCTAGACCCCATATACAGATGATAAAAACAGCATATATGACTGTTAATTCAACATCATTAGACCATATCAAAGCCATCGCAGATATATACAATGATTAAGCCTGCAAATGGATGATAAAAAAAATGAATACAAATGTTTCCGCCCAACCACCATGAAAAAAGGAAAGTAACCCATTAAGAAGGAGATTATAGAGAATTTGTCCGTCTGTTTTAATTTTCTCAGAATTTTACGCGTGTATTGCTTCTTTGTCTTTTTCCTTTCAAAACTATGCGCGCAGCGCATTTTATGTCCTTTTTTTATTTTCTATTTTTTTGTTTTATATATATATATATGAACATAATGAGTTGATTATATCACTCTTTGAAAGTTCTGGATATTTTTCAATGAAAAATAGTACAATTTTAAAAATACAAATAGGCATAATTTGACACGTTTTCATTCAATTTTTTACATTTTAATAATATTGTGAAGGTCTATTATGAAAATCAAACCATTTAAAATTTATTGAAAATCTGTCCAGTATGTGAAAATGGATTTTTGTTATGGAGAAGAGGCACCTCCCACTTTGAATAGGAAGGACATTTTATTTCATATTGAGTTCCACTTGGTTTCTTGCGGTCTAATGGGCAATGGAGTTTCACTAGTGTCCAACTTTCATCATGTTAGAATTATTCAAAGATAATTCAGATTTGAAGGGTCATTTAAAATCAAAATATCTTTATACTAGAGAAAAAAGTGAGAATAAATTTGACAATAATAGATGCAATATAATATATCCAAGTAAGGTTGAGAGGTAAAACAAACGATGATGATGACAAATAATTTAATCCTCTGATATGAGGCAACTAGAGGATAAAATCATATATATAATATATTTTTAAAAGTATCCATTAAACTCCAAGTAAACTTAACATGTCCACATAGGTTAATATGTAAAGTCTTGTTCAACCTACAAAGGGGGAAATCAGATTCGAAATGTACCCTTGTTCACACTAAAAATTCAAAATTAATGTACACCTTTTCCTAGGGAGTAAGTTGTAGACCTTTATACTAGAAAATGTAGAAAATGAAATTGTATAGGACAATATATAATTGGACCACTTGGACAATATGACAATTGTATGAATATGATTGCATAAAAATAGTTTTTTTATGTGTATTCTTGACCTTTAATGACATAATACCAAAATGTAAAACTAATATCAATTTATAATATATCAATAGGAATATGTCACTTGTAAGCATTAATTGTATAGACAAAGTCGAGAGGTAAGACAAACTAGGATGATAACAATGTCTTAATTCTATGACATGAGACAACTAGAGGATAATATTGCATGTACAATAAACTTCCAAAAGATATTCTTAGAGACCTATATAAACTTAAGATGTGAACATATGTGAATAGGTCTAGCTAGTGGTTAGTTAGATAATGTATTTTATTCACACTACAAAGGGAAAATCAAATAGGAAATACTCATACTCACACTAACAATTCAAAACTAATATGCATTTTTTTTCCTTGGAGTGTATGTTGGAGACTTTTATATTAGGAATAGTAGAGGATGAGATTGCATATGGTAGGATATTAGTAGGCCACTTGGACAAGATGACAATTGTATGAATATGAATGCATACAATTAGATGTTATTATGTGTCTTCTTGGTCTCTAATGAAATAATACCAAAATGTAAAAACAATACCAATATAATCTATCAAAAGGGATAAGTGAATCTGTTAAATATATATGTGAAGCCTTTCTTATATCTAGGTAAGGTTGAGAGGTAAGACAAACTATGATAATGACAATGTCTTAATTCTATGACATGAGACAACTAGGGGATAATCTATCACATGTACAATAAACTTCTAAAAAGCCTCTTGAAACTCTATCTAAATATGTGAAAATGTGTGACTAGGTCCTACCTAATGGTTAGATAATTTATCTTATTCACACTACAAAGAGAAAACTAGAAAGAAGATTTGCACACTCAAACTGACAATTCAAAATTAATGTGCACTAGTTTTCCCTCGAGTGTATGTTGTAGGCCTTTATATTAGGAATTGTAGAGGATGAGATTATAAATGACATGATATTATTAGGCCACTTGAACGAGATAATAATTTAATGAATATAATTGCAGAAAATTAAATGTTATTATGTGTTCCTTGATATCTTCTGATATAGTACCAAAATGTAAAAACAAGAACCTTGATCTGAAGCACACAACTCCCTTATATTTCCTTTATGTCAACCATGTCTTCTTTAGTGTTTAAAAATCTAGATACAATCCCTTATTTCCCTCCTTTTAGGTTGCATAGTTACTTTGAATCAAGACAGTCTCAATCTTAACTCCATATTATTAGATTAATGGGTGGTGAAAAACTTATTTTATGTTTATCTACATTTTCATTAAACTATGATTTACAAAAATGATGAACAAACTAAATGTTGGCAAAGATATTTATTTTTATCATTAGATTTTGGTGAGTTCTAAGACAATAACTCTTCTTTCTTAAACTGGTATGCAATCATCTTTTTTCCTTTCTTTGTTTTAATTAGAGTTAAGGTTAATATTAAGGCATCTTCCTCACAAAATTAAATAAAAAAAAACTTCAACAAAAAATTTATCCACAACTCTTCTTTTTTGTCCCTATAAAAATGGCAAACAACATATAACTCACTACAAACAAAATTACTTGTTTTTTATGCTACAGTTACAAGTCTGTGCATTAAGAGTTGTTTATAAATTTTTTTATTTTTTTAAACTTTTGTCTGCACACACTTAAACCCTTAATGCTACCATCTCATCTATTGTAGCCACTAGAGTTAGGTTTCTATTTACTCTATTTTACCTTTAACTTAGTGATATTTAATTAACCCTTTATACCAATCCATTATCTATTCTTATCTTCCCCAATTGGTGCTTTCATATCCCTTACTCCCCTTCATGGAAAAATCAATAATACCAACTTGTGTTGCCAACAGTTCAAGGCTCATTCCCCACAACATTAAATGAATTTGTTCATTAGTTGGCATCATCGAATCTACATTTTCCTCAATAGTCCTATGGATTACTTAACTCATTACCCCATATTTTTCACTTTCTTAGAACACATACCTACACCTTAGAAACTCTCATGTCTTTTGCTCCAACTTCTACTAAATCATAAATTTATCCTCTTAGCTACTCTACTCCCTTACCTACCCCTCTTCCTTCTAAATAACTATAAAATGAATATGGAAAAGAGGTAAATGATATAAGAAAAAAATATTTTTCAACTAGATTCCAATCAGTCTATACTAGATATCCAAATAATAAAGAACACAAAACAAGAGTCTGTGGGGATGAATGGGAAGAGGTTTTTGGGTAATAGGAAGAAGACTAATAGATGGCATGAGCATACAAGCAACATCCTTGTGTAACAAGAGACCAAAGAAAATGAAATTGGAGCCACTCATAAATTTGAGAAAGAAATACATTAGACAAGGGTTTCATAGCAATTCATAAGAGAGAAGGAAAGATAAATATGAATGAGAGAATTCATTGAAGGCTCTATTTGCACATGTATTTGCATATGTCAATACATTTGTTAAATATATGAGATTACTTTTCATTTTTGTTTCAATCTATAAAATTTGTTTGAGAGGTTTGAGAATTTATAGCAAGAGGGAGTTTTCCTCTTCCATCAAATAGCATCAGAACCAGTGGTCAAGTGATTGTGTGAATAGACCACATTCTACACAAATACCTAAGTGTTAAGAGTGGAGTTGTATAAATAAACTATTGACTGTGAGGTGGTTTCCATGTGAAGGTGAGGAGTGGTTGTGAAGAGTTCAAAAGGATCATTATAAGTGTGTGGAATTCTAATCGATTGAGATCTTGAAGCCACGAAGAAAACTGGATGCATGAGAAAGATTGCAGAAAATGAGGAAAGGATGAGTTTGAAGAAGATGAAGATGAAGTGGGTCACGAGGAGGCTTGTGTTGATTTCATTTTTGGAGCAATATTAGGAAGTGACTTATGGGATGTGGAGATGTTTGTGTAATTAAGGCAGTTTACCTTGCTTATGTCTCACCTCGGTCCTAATTATACTTTACTTAAGATTACTTAGGTAATTTCATAGGATTAGTTGGAGGAATTCTACTTTAGGTGTACTTATCATGTTATTATTTTATCATATCCACTTATAGTGGATGTATTTCCTATTAGGCCCAAAAGGAGGCAAGCACACCTGGGGGTGAATCAGTTGTACACACCTAATACTTATAATTTCACTTTAGTAACTTAGATTTTAAAGATAAATAGAAATGCAAGATCCACAACGTATAACACAAAATAAAAATATTTGTTCTACAGGAAACCCGATTAAGGGAAAACCCCAAGGGGAGTCAAACCCACAAGATGAATTTACTATGCTAAAAGTATTGCTCGGTTAAGAGAAAAATAGAGAATAAAGGCTGCACTAGAAACCACAAGATTGCAACCCAATTTGTAGGCTCACTGCCTAGAGCTAGCTGCTCACAATACAATCATAGATCTGGCCCTCAGTCAGTTTCACCGATATATCTTAAATTACAACATGGTGGACATACAATCCATTACAACTAAATTGACAAATAGCATCTCCAATGCCAATATAGTTCCAATGAAGTACAAACTTTTCCTTAAAATCATAATACAAGTATCAACAATTCCCCTTACATTCGCACATATATTTCTCTTCACACAACTATAAAATGATCTCTCATTTATACCGATTACAAAGAATAATCAGCCACTAGCTCGGCTAAGACCTATTGCAATAAAAGATGTAAACATTGTGTTCAATCTTCAAAGAGATCCAAATCAATTTGGCTAAGACTTAGGGGTATATTCACGAAGATGGGGGACTAAAAAGATGTGAAATCTTTTTAGGTCCCCCAAATGTAATAGGGCGTACACCCTATAGCGCGCACACACTATGGCTTACATTTCCTAAGCCTAAGGCTTGGGCAATCAAAGCTAATAATGTGTTCACACTATAGTGCATATTAATTATAGCACATGCACACTATAGTGCATATGCACTATAGCATATATACACTATGTAACATTAAGAAAATTCTTAAGAGAGGGAGAGAGAGAAAGTCCAAAAGGCCTTGCCAGACCAATTCCAGCACTAGGACAATACATAAAATGTAACATTTAAGTATAAGTTCCTTTCTTATACTTAAGTTACATTTTATTTATATAATTTTAGGATGTTTGAGAGTGGTTTCATCTTCATAGGAGTTAAGATAAAGATTTTGGATTTTGAGGGTTTTTAGAAAATTTTAGACTTAGCCAAATTTCAAGATTCAACACATTGTCTTCAACATGATTCTCAAGGGACTATTGATTGTAACCTTAAGCCCTTGACTTGTGCGTGATCATTTAAGGAAAATTTCTCATCGTATTGTTTATGCTATGGTTTGTTTGGTAATTGACATGTATGTTTAACCATGTTAGGAGAGAGAGAGAGAGAGAGAGAGAGAGAGAGAGAGACCCTTATGACCCCCTTATAACACCTTAGGATCCCTTACCATACATCTTAGGGTTCGTAAAGGTTCCTAGGGGGTCATAAGGTGTTCTAGGAAATATTAATGTGTCCTAGGACCCTTTAAGACCACCAACACATCCATAGGACCCCTTACCATTCATTAGTCTATGGTAAGGGGTCCTAAGGGGTACTAGGACACATTAATGTATCCTAAGACCCCTTAATAACCCTTACAACCACTAAGATGTAGACAAAGGGTTCTTCAAGGTTCCTAATGAGTGCTAAGGGGTAGGATACATTGTTATGTATTAGGACCCCTTATGACCCATTAGGACCCCTTATCATACATCTTAGGGGTCATAAAGGGTCATAAGAAGTTCTAGGACACATTAATATGTCCTAGGACCTCTTAAGACCACTTACAACCCCTTAGGACCCCTTAACAACCCTTGTGACCCCTAAGATGTAGAGCGAGGGGTCCTAGAGGGTCATAAGTGGTCATAAGGGGTCCTAGGGCACATTACCATGTCCTAAGACCCCTTATGATCCCTTAGGACCCCTTACCATACATCTTAGGGGTCCTAAAGGGTCACAATGGGTCATAAGGGGTCCTAGGTCCTAGGACACATTATTGTGTCTTAGGACCCCTTAACAACCCTTACAACCCCTAAGATGTAGAGAGGGGTCTTCAATGATCCTAAGTGGTCATAAGGCATCTCAGGACACATTAATGTGTCCTAGGACCACTAATGACCCCTTACCATATATCTTAGGTGTTTTAAAGGGTCCTAAGGGGTTCTAGGACAGGTTAATATATCATATGACCCCTTAATACCCCTTACAACCCCTTAGGACACATTACCATTAAATAGTGTATTGTAAGGCATCCTAAGGGGTTATAAGGGGTCTAAGGGGTCCTAGGACACATTAATGTGTCATAAAATACCTTAAAAACCCTTATGGACCTTAAGATGTAGAGTTAGGGGTCTTTAAGGGTCCTAAAGGGTTGGAAGGGGTCCTAGGACACATTAATCTATCCTAGGACCCTTTTGACCCTTAGGAAACCTTAGGACCCCTTACCATACATCTTAGGGGCCGTAAAGACTCTTAAGGAGTCATAAAGGGTTCTAAGACACATTAATGTGTCCTAGGATCCCTTAAGACCACTTACAAACTCTTAGGACACCTTATCATTCATTCGTGTATGGTAAGGGGTCCTAAGGAGTATAAGGGGTCATAGAGCTCATTAATGTGTCTTAAGACCCCTTAACAACCCTTACGATCCATAAGATGTAGAAAGAAGGTTCGAAAAGGGCCCTAGGGATTCATAAGGGGTCCTAGGACAAATTATTGTCGTGGGACCCATTAGGACACTTTATGACCCCTTATCATACATCTTAGGGATTGAAAAGGGTCCTAAGGGGTCATAAGAGGTTCTAGGACATGTTAATATGAGCTAGGACTACTTAAGACCACTTATAACCCCTTAATAAGTCTTATGACCCCTAAGATGTAGAGAGAGGGGTCCTAGAGGGTCATAAGGGGTCCTAGGACACATTACCATGTCCTAGGACCCCTTATGATCCCTCAAGCCCCCTTACCATACATATTAGGGGTCCTAAAGGGTTGCAATGGGTCATAAGGGATCCTAGGACACATTATTGTGTCTTAGGACCCCTAAAGACCCTTTACCAACCCTTACAACCCCTAAGATGTAGACAGGGGTCTTCAATGATCCTAAGTGGTAATGAGGCATCCCAAGACACATTAACATGTCCTAGGACTATGTATGACCCCTTACGGCCCCTTACCATACATCTTAGTTGTCATAAAGGGTCCTAAGGGGTCATAAGGGGTTCTATGACATTTTAATGTGCCATATGACTCCTCAAGACCCCTTACAACCCCTTAAAACACATTACCATTCACTAGTGTATGTTAAGGCATCCTAAGGGGTTGTAAGGGGTCTAACAGGTCCTAACATGCATTAATGTGTCATAAGACACCTTAAAAATGCTTATGGACCTTAATATGTAGAGATAGGGGTCTTCAAGGGTCCTACAAGATCAGGATGGGTCATAGGACACATTAATGTGTCCTTGGACCCCTTACCATACATCTTAGGGGTTGTAAAGACTCTTAAGGGGTCATAAGGGGTTCTAAGACACATTAATGTTTCCTAGGATCCCTTAAGACCACTTACAAACTCTTAGGACCCCTTACCATTCATTAGTGTATGGTAAGGGGTCCTAAGGGGTATAAGGGGTCATAGATCACATTAATGTGTCTTAGGACCCCTTAACAACCCTTACGACCCATAATATGTAGAGAGAGGGTTCTAAAAGGGCCCTAAGGATTTATAAGGGGTCCTCAAACAAACTATTGTCTTAGGACACATTAGGACACCTTATGACCCCTTATCATACATCTTAGGGATTGTAAAGAATCCTATGGGGTCATACAACATTCTAGAACACGTTAATATGTCCTAGGACCCCTTAAGACCACTTAAAACCCCTTAAAAAGTCTTATGACAGCTAAGATGTAGAGAGAGGGGTCCTAGAGGGTCATAATGGGTCATAAGGGGTCCAAGGACACATTATCATGTCCTAGGACCCCTTATGATCTCTTCGAACCCCTTACCATACATCTTAGGGGTCCTAAAGGGTTGCGATGGGTCATAAGGGTTCCTAAGACACATTACTGTGTCTTAGGACCCCTCAAGACCCTTTATCAACCCTTACAACCCCTAAGATGTAGAGAGGGGTCTTCAATGATCCTAAGTGATCATAAGGCATCCCAAGACACATTAATGTGTCCTAGGACCACGTATGACCTCTTACAACCCCTTACCATACATCTTAGGTATCGTAAAGGGTCCTAAGGGGTCATAAAGGGTTCTATGACATGTTAATGTGTCATATGATCGCCCAAATCTCAAGGTATAGATCACCCAAGGTGTTTTTTACTTGGGAAAAGATTGCCCAAGGCATTCTATACCAGCCAATTAGGGATCAGATTAAAATCATAGGTCCCAAATAGAAAGGGCATGCCCAATTGTGAAGCATAGTTGATTTAAAGTTTGGTAAGAAATAAAGGCCACAAAATGGTAACATAAGGCACATGTAGGCTAATAAATGATTGAATTGGGGAAATAATCAAGGAGAACACCTAGTAATAAAGGCTCACATTGATTTCTAGAGGAAATTAAAATAACATAGGACCCATATTTGAATTTAGGTATTCATTAAGTCTCATATGAAGTCTCATTATGTATGTTAAAATGAAAACACAGTAAGGTGGGTGCTAAACAATCTTGAAATTATACACACCTATAAGGTGCTTATAATTTACAATGATACACTTCCATCAAGCTATTAATAATATATTTTTAAATTTTTAAATTATAAATCAATTTAATACTATCTCCTTAAAATATTTTAAAATAATACACATATATATACTAAGCCACACCTAGACACACAAATTATGTATACTAAGAAAATAAACGTTAAAAATAACGGTCACAAAAGGGAGGAAGCTCTCGTTTTGAATAATCCATTCCAAAAATGATTACATAAAGAGATATACAAAAATTGTTCCTATATATATGTTTGAGGTTAAAAATATTTGTTTCCCTTAATTTTTCAAGTAGATATTATATGTACTATCTTATTTAGTGTGATAATAAATATGACATGTTGGAAATATTCAGGACTAACAGAGTTACTGAGAGGGGAGGGGTGAATCAGTAAATCTTAAAACTTTTATTATATTTCTGCACTTGTATCTACTTAACCATTCATTCATCTGATCTACTGAAAACATGAAAATGTAATCATACATAACACATAACACAAAGATTGGTAACCCAGAAACCTTCCAAATAGAAAGTAAAACTGGGGTGGGGATGGTACCCACAAAACTTTGGTACTGCACTATAAAGTTGGCCGGTTAAGGCTTACAATGATCACTTCTGATGATCT
>MU226311.1:675408-687260 GCA_018584345.1 Thuja plicata
TCAGTTGTGCTCTTCTCTTTTTTCTGCATACTAGATCTAGTTACTCTAGGAGTAACTTCCTTCACTTGTTCTTCCTGCTGCTGTGGTGGAGGTGTGTTATCAACCATAATTACTTTAGGGGTGGAAGGGGCATTAGAAATTCCACTAGCTACTCCAAGGGATCTATCTGCCATCTTCTTCTTCATAAATTTTAGTTCTTCCTCATATAGACTAGCCTTTTCTCCACAGTCATGAATAAGATTAGCAATCTTTCTCTTCCTTTTTCCTCTATACTATTCTTCTCTTACCTTCTCTGATTTCTCCTCATATGTTCCCCATCTCTCTTCTAATGTATCAACTTATGATGCAAGAATATGTTCTACTTGCATGGTGAGTACTTTGGAACTCACTTCATAACCCATAGGGTAACACCATTTCTTTCTAGGGATCACTTCCTCAAAACATACATAGCCTATTTCAACCATAAAACAAATTGTGTCCTTGTACTTCTCAACTATATCCTCATGTAGTCTGTATCTACTCTTCATCTGTCTTTGTAAAATTTTGATCATTGCAAATAGTTCTCCATGTACCCAAGTAGTGTTATGTCTCATGTAACTCTGTGAAATCAAAATACCAGTGGAAACTCCAGTTTTCCAGCCACTAGAATGTAAACCAGGAAACTTATGTTCAATATGAATGAACATGTGTACCAATAATGATCCAAATCTAAAGGTTTTCATTCTGTCTTTCTTCACAAGCTTTACATTCTCAAGGAATTGTTGTGCCAATACCTCACATAGGTTGTACTATGTGTTTTCTTTTACCATTCTCCATGCCATCATAATAACTCTAGCTGATACTAAATTAGGTCTGTTGATGTAGAAAAATTTGTAACCAAGTATCATTGCAATCAACCTTACATCTTGTTGAAAAATATCATTTATTGTCATTGCCCTTCTGTCCCATTTCGAGTGTGTTAGGGTTTCAACTTCCTTCTTAACATTTTCTCCACAATAGGTACAACTTTGGTTTTATCAAGACCAGTAATCTCATGAATTAGGTCACTGCATATTTTCACAGGTTGGCTACCAATCCATATGAATTGGTCATGAACCTTGCTCATAAGTATCTTAAACCATTCGTTCTCATCAAAGTTGCACAAGTCCATAATCTTCATTATACTTAGTTGACTAATGTGTTTCCATTCTTCCTTCATGATTCCATTTTTAGACATGTGTTCAATTTCTGTATATATATCTCTTTCTTCCAATGTGTCATACTTATAGTGTATGTAAGCCCTAATATCTTCAACATGAAGTACGCCATGTGGGTCTATGAAAATTCTTCTTCAGGATCCTCTTCACATGACTTACAAGGATGTTTCTTGAATTTGTATCTAGGATGATCAACAACATCAAAAATTGCAGGTGCATCCATAGCTTAGATAATGTAGAATACCTTTCACATGCGGAAATCTGAGTATATGCTTCGATCAATCACATACAATAGGTGTAGAAATATTTGAATACTTCTTCTCTCTAATCTCCTTAGCTCGCTCCTTGTCAAATGATAGAAAAATAGATCATAACATGGTGCTTTATACAAGTTAGGTTATGACTTTTCTTTTTCACTCAAAATTGTCTGGTCGGCTGCTCAATCTCACGATTAAAATATACAAGTCGGCTGATGATGTGCTCTTAGATATATGATACATAATGTCATGTCAACATATTCCCAAGCTCGCATGAGCTCACTACATGATTTGCGGGGCAGGATAAATTTTGATGTGTTGCATTTAATGCTCCCCTAAGGCCATGATCGACCAATTAGGTCAATTCTTTCTTTCCACCTTCAGGCAAAGATCCAGTAGCATCTATTGACTCTCCCTAAACTGATGTCTCACTAGTTTCTTCAATCTTCCATATCTTACCACTGTTAATTTCTTCTACTTTCTTAAAACAATTTTCAAAATCATTCTTCACATCTACAATACTTTTGCCAGTATCATTTCCATTCTTCTGTGAATTCATAGGAGGTGGTGTTCTTCTGTTGTCTACTCCATTATACCTGCAAAACTTTGTTATATGTCCTAGATTATTGCATTTGTAACATATAGGAGGTCTTCTTTCTTGATTAACTTGTAATTTATAGTACTTCACAATGTTCCCAATGTTGTTACATTTGTAGCATGTAGGTTTCATTGTAGGTTCTCTTCCATTGTCTTTTATATATCTAGATTGATTAGGTCATCTGCATTCAGTCTTCTTGTGCCCATATCCATTATAGTTAAAATAATAACAATAAAAATTTCTAAAAGGGGCATTACCTCTATAATCCTTCATGTGTCCAAATTTGTTGCAACCAAAGCATCTACCTCTAAAAGGTATGATCTTTTCTTTAGGTTCTTCAATAGATGGTTTCTCAACATCAATATTCTCTACTGATTTTTCTTCTTGATTCTTTAAACATTCAGCTTCATTAAAGCCAATGCCAGTCATGTCACCTTTAGGTTTCTGCTTGTCTAACTGTTCATCAATCAAGTCACTACTAGTGTGAAGTTTCTCAATATGTTTCTTTGCTTCAGTAAGTTCACCTTTCACAATCTGATTATATTTCTCTAGTTCCAAGTATTTGTTCTTGTAGCTGTCAGCTTCATCTTTCATTTGATTCAATTCATTGTTCAATATTTCTTCATCTTTCTTCTTAGCATCCTCCTGTATCTGCATTTATTTAGCCATATTCTTGTTCTCAAGATTCAGAGTCTCAATCTATTCTTTCAATTGCTTCACCTGATCTGAATTGTCCTCATCTGAATCTTCTTTTATCTGAACCACAAGATCTTCTCTGTGAATTCTGGAAAGTTCAAGTTGTTCTTTCAATTTCTTTATGAATTTCTCAACTATTTGGAGGTTGAACTTCAATTCTCCATTTTCTACTTTAGCATTATCAAGGTCTTCAAGTGCAGCTTCAAAGTTCTCCTGCAAACCATCCAAATCCATTCGTATCTCCCTCAAGCTATTAGGCTTTCTCTCCAAGGGCCAAAATCTCTGATACCAATTGTTAGGATTGGATAATACTGAGAGGGGGGGTGAATCAGTATTATAACAGTTAATTAAATTCTTCAACCACTTGAACATTAACCATACAATTGCAGTAAAGGAAAGAACATAAACAAATAACACACAACTCGTAGCACCATGATTTGTTTACAAGGAAACCCTGGCCAAGGGAAAACCCCGGTGGGGATGATACCCATAAGCATGCACTAAAGTATAATGTCCCTGTAAGGAGACCTAGCCCTGTTAGGAGCTGAATATTACATAGTACATTTCCTTGTTAGAGGAATAACAACCCTGTTAAAGGTTCACAACACCCTGTTAGGGGCCAATGAGATTACAGCTCTTACAATGTAATTCTGTTACAAAAGGTTCTCAGTGATGAACAAAAACAAGCATCACAAATACTTTGATAGTTCCTTTATAGCTCTATCATTCTCTGCTCTTCCATTCACATGTCTACTTTTCATATCCTTCCCTTTCCTTCTCCTTACAATCTTTACCAAAAATATCTCATATATATCCTTTAACTTTACAAAGTCGGCTCTCAGAATAAATATTACAAATAGTACTAAGTCAGCCTTCAATACAAAATATAATTAATATGGTAAACATTAAATGTATAGTCGGTGCTCTTGCATAGTCAAAGTGTAGACTATCAACAACAAAAATATGTCTTTGACTTCCTGGGGTCCATGTCTTTCTCCTTTATTCTTCATTGTTGTCCAACTACTATGTATCATTATTCTCTACTGTCTGTCAGTCTTCAAATCCTCATAACTCTCCGTACAGTTATCCAAAACCAAATCAATCTTAGGTGTATGTCAGACATACTCCATACTATCTTCCACTAAGCTCGCATGCCTTAATTCATCGATCTCTGTCTTTGACATCCAAAACAATATTATATCTCTGTTTCTTTACTTAGTCGATTTTGGACATACCAAAACTTAACTTCAAAACAATCAATATTTAACCTAGATGTGTTGCCATAAATGACAACCAACAAGTGAATCACATTACCCAAACTGATCACTTTCCAACACTTCTTGCAAATGACTCCATTCCAAAGGCTCCCAATGGAAAAGGAAAGAAGCAACAAAAGGATGCTAAGCATCATGAGAAAGGTAATGATTCTCCTTCACAACATACTTCTAAGTCCAAGTCCTCTTTAAGAGAGGAATCATCTAGAAGGAAGAAGGTGAAATGTGATATTGTAAAAATGAAGGACACAATGAGAATATATATTTCCATAAGAAGATTGATGAACTCACTCACATTCTTCAAAAGCACAACATCCAGCTACCCTCATCAGTCTCTTCACTTCTTTCTTCTTCATCAAATTTGGTAGCTTCTCCACCTACATCATCAACCAAGGATAAAGGTAAATGTCAAGAACTCTTGGCTTCCACACATCTTGAGAAAGGTAAATGGCTTCTTGATTTAGGTGCTTCACATCATATGGCATCTTCTATGGATATTTTCTCTTCTATTAAGCCTTGTAATTCTCCTCATATATTGATGGGTAACAACACATACATGAAGTTTTATGAGAAGGGTTCTATTTATATGGGAGATGGGACATTTAATTTTGTTCTTTATGTACCATCCTTGACCACTAATATCCTTTCTGTTTACCAACTTACTCATGGAGAACAAGGTAAAATTTTTGAGTTCATTCCTGATTATGTCTACATTAGGGAAATAGAGACTAGAGATGTCATAGCTATGGTATTTGTTTATCATGCATCATGCTTGCATTAATTTTCACATTTTTTTTATGATGATGATGATGTTCATGATGTACCCACGTTTCTACCAAGGGTGAATTATGTATGTGAGGAAAAATTTGGACACTTGAATCATTGTGTTCTTGAGACAAGTGTTGAGCTTCCTACTCCTCCACCTCTTGCTTCATCGGACTTGAGTCCTACTATTTAGCATGATGATCATAGTGCTTCAGATCTTGCATTGTGGGATGACTACTTGGATGTTATTTCAGATATGTTTGTTGAGTATCATATTGCAGATTTGGGTGGCATACTTGACGGGGTTTCTCTTCTCTTTAATGACAACTTCATCACAATTAGAGCTGAAGAATTGAAGATTATCATTGTTGATTCTTATCCTTCACTTTGTTTGTCACAATTTATGGTTTAGCTTGATGATGTGATGGATTATTTGAACTTGGAGATGCATATTCATTCTTCCATTTTGACATGGATTGGCTTCTTCATAATATGATGTATTTATTTCTTCCTAAATAGAGACATATTGTTTGTACGCATTGGATCTTCTTTTGTTCAAGAAAAAACACTACATCAAAATTGGATTTTATACATTATGGGGGTGGGGGAGGGGCGATATCATGTCTCCTTATTTCCTTCATATGGGGGGATAATTGCTTGTATATACATGATGTATATAGTCCTTGGGGGGTCTTGAGTCCTTCATCCATCCATGCATCTTATGTGTTTTCATCTCTCTTTTGGAGGAGAGTTTTGTCTTGTGAGGTTTTCTCCCTTTCTTCTCTTTATGAGAGATTTATTTCATTTTATGCATTGCATTTTCATATTGTACACGAGTACCTAATAGGGCCTAGTAGTTGGGACCCATCTTGCATTGTGGGTTTAAGTGCATTCCCATAAGGTTCACTTAAGGGGGTATTGGTGTAATTAAATATTCCTAATTACACTTTACTTAAGATTACTTAGGATAATGCATACATTTTAGTTTGTGTATGAGACATTTAAGATTTTTCATCTTATTTTAGCACATGGTGTAGGAGAAATTCCACTTTAGGTGGTGATAGTTGTTAACAAATTCCATTTTATGTATGAGATCCACCTTTATTGCACATATCAAATTATGATCCTCCACATGTTGCATATACTTCATTGCATAATGGAGGATGATCTGTCTTTGGTAGACATGTGATTCCACCTTGTGTAGGTGATAGCTTATCAACTCCTTATCATAGTGGTGCAGGAGCACCTAGGTAAGGCTATATTGTAGCCTAGGGTTCCTAGTCAAGTTTTGGCTTGTAGTGATCTTAGCCAAGCCACTAGTGAAATAAGAGGGCTAGATAGTCCTAGAGTGTGTTTTTTTTTGTTAGGAGGCCTAACTAGGTCATTTGGTGTCCTTAAAGTATTATTTTGCCCAAATTTGGGAAAGTTAGCAAATGTTGTGGAAGTGTTGTGGAAACATTGCATTTGTGCATTTAGAGGACTCAATTGGACAAGAAAGGTGTAGGATATCTATTTCATTATCTATTATGAATAATTATGCATTTGGTTGAGTTTCATAGTGATTTAACTAAGTTTGGATGCAAGATTACCAAAGTTGTAAAAGTTGCTGACAACTTTGTAAAATTGAAAATGTTTTCATTGACAACATTTCTTGCTTCAAGTGCATTTTCAAGCATATGGTTATGTAACTATCTGAAAAAGTTGGTGTGTGTGAGGATAAACTATTTAAGGCCTCCCTCAACCTGTATGAAGGGTTGGACAAAGTTGGGAACAATTTGGTTAATGAACAACCAAATTTTCTGAGCAATTTTACCACAGTTAATGTATTTTTCATTCTTTTTCTCATTTTATGGATTGATCTCTTCACTGAAACTCATGCATGAGTTACTAGATGTGAATAATTTATTGTTTGTGTGCATAGTTTTTTGGTTCTATTTCATTACATTTTGTAGATTGTGTTGGTTTTAGCACTGTCGCTAGCCTGATCTAGACAGTTTTTGGTTATGGGGTCATAACTCATTTTCCCACAATTGCATCTATACAGTTCCTTGGGATTTATGAGATGACTCCTTGTACATTAATTATGCAAAATATTGGGCCCTAGAAAGAAAGATTGTTATTTTTATAGTGATTCCCTAGGCGAGCCAGAGGAGCATGGTTAGGGATCACAATGAATTGCAGAAGAATTTAGAGGGATTGAAGGCATTGGTTGCTTCAATCTGAGCATGTGGAGAGGAAGATATGAGTGTGAGGAAGCCCCATGCCCAAGGGGAAGCTTTGGTGAGGAGTTCTATAGGGTGAAAGAAAAAACCCTTGTGGATGTTGTTAGTATTTTGGGAAACCCTTATTTTTAGGCCTAAATATAGCAACACACTATATTGACAGATTGGGTAGGTGAGACAAGATAAATCCAAGGGGTTTTCAAAAAGGGTACCAGGAAATACAATTTTTTTTCCACCTTGCTGAGAAAATTCTGGAGTTATGTGCCAAAACATGTTTTCAAAGGCCTAATTCCTTGTAGCCCTATTTTTTTCAAATTGAAGCAATTTTCAGAAATCGGTAAGGATTTCATTGTATTTTTATGTTGATAAGAATTGTCATGGATCCAATGCACTAGAAATAAACCTTCCTCTCCATTGGTGATTAGTTTTGGTCATGTTTTATCATTTGGTGTGGAGGATGTAAGAAGACATCCATGGAGCATGTTAGCGGTTGATTTGATTTCATTATTAGTGTAGACAAATTGAAGAAGTGGTGGATTGTGAATGGGATCCTTGTGAGTTAGGGTTTGTGAGGGACCTTAATAGGCTAGAGAAGTGGCCTAGAGAAGACCCTAGGATAAGGTAGGGTTGGAGAGAAAGATTTGTCTTTACATCAGATTGGTATTAGAGCAAGTTAAAGACTTGGGATTTGTTGTATGTCTCTATACACTAGTGAATTAGTAGGGGAGATCAGCATGGTGACTAATGTAGAGTTAGCCAATGAGATGGGTGAGAAAAAGGAGAAAAATAGACTCCTTAAAGAATCCCTAGAGGAAATGAGAATAAAACTACAAGAAGTTGTTGAGGGAGCCAAGGATAAAGGAAAAGAAGGTGAAGGTGGTGAAAAGGGTAAGAAAAAAATTGATGAGGAAGATATTATTCCTGAACTAGACTCTCCATTGATTGAAGAACCATTCTTAAAAGCCATCAATGCACTAGGTGGAAAAGCACTAGAAGGAATACCATTATTTAGTGGGAAAATGGATATTGAGACAGTGATGGAATGGGTTGAGGGGATGGAAAACCACTTTGAGTGTGAAGGTGTTACAAAGGCACAAAATATAAAGGTTGCAAAGTCAAGGCTAAGAGGATCAACATTGACTTGGTGGAAGTACCTGCAAGACAAAAGAGTTATAATGGGTAAGAAGCCTATATTTGACTAGAATGCCATGGTGCCTAAAGTGAAAGAAAAGTACCTGCCAGAAGATTATGAAATACAACCGCATAGAAAGAGACAAGGTCTGAGGAAAAAAGACTTGGATGTGGCCTCTTATACAAAGGAGTTTCAGAAATTATGTCTCATATCAAAGATTCAAGAAGAGGAACCTATTAAGGTAGCAAGATACTTGGGTGGTCTAAAATGAAACATTCAAGAAGAGATAAGCTTATGGACTCCAACCACTATTTAGAAGTGCCACCAATTAGATCTTAAGGTGGAAGAAAGGAATAAGAAGAAAGGGGACTCTAATGTTAGAGGCGGAGGTAGAGGCAGAGGAAGAGACCAGGGGGGTCATAGAGGGTGTTATCAAGGTAGAGGTAGTGAACATAGAAGCCAAGGAGAGTCCAAGTTGACTGAGCATGGTAGTGAAACTACTCCAAGAGGGGTTTTTACCATAGGTAGAGGTACTCAAGGAGGCTCTATTAGAGGGTGAAGTTGAGGCAGAAGCAACACATACTTTGAAAGTATGAAATGTTATACTTGTGGTCAATTGGGTCACCCTACCTATAGATGCCCTGATTAACCTACTTCATCAAGCAATGGTAAAAGGATTGCATATGCTCATGAAGACACAATGAGTGTCAATATACCTGAGGTTGATCACATTGAGTTGGATATGGGAGAAAATACAATGTTTAGAAGAGTTCTATTTCGACAACCAGACAAGGATGAACCCAAGAATAGGAGATCTTTTTCAGAATTAGATGTAAAATTCTTGGAAAAGTTTGCAAAGTTATTATGGATTCAGGCTCCACAAGAAATATCATATCAGAGGAAGTTGTAAACAAACTCAAATTGGAAAAGATACCTCATTTCAATCCATACAAAGTGACATGGTTGAATAAAGGGTAGAGTATGTTGGTGAATAAGCAGACTTGGGTGGAGTTTTCTATTACTAGATATAAAGATAAGTTGCTTTGTGATGTGTTGCCTATGGATGCATGTCATCTGCTATTGGGTAGGCCTTGGAAATATGATAGGGGTGTAGTATATGAAGGGGAGGAGAATTCCATATGTTTTAATAAAGATGGCAGAGCTTTCAAAATTTAGTCCTTGTTGGAAGAAGATGAGCCATAGTCCAAGACCCCTAGTGTCTTATTCAGTAGTAGAAAAGAGTTCATTAATACCCTTAAAGATGAATGAATTGAAGGGTATGCCATTTTTCTCAAGCCTAAGGAGGAAGAGATCTGAGAGTTACTTGAAAAGTATAAGGATATAGTCAGTGATGGTACTCCTACAACTTTACCTCCTAGAAGAGTGATAAGACATCAAATTGACTTTGTACCTAGTGCATCATTCCCAAATAAGGCAGCTTATAAGCTTACTCCAGATCATAACCAAGAGGTGGCTAGACAAGTGCAAGAACTCCTAGATCAAGGATTAATTAAGAAGAGCATTAGCCCATGTGTCGTACCAATAGTGTTGGCATCCAAAAAAGGTCAAAAATGGAGGCTTTATATAGATTCAAGGGTCATAAATAGAATCACTATTGGGTATAGATCTCCCATACCTTGAATAGAAGATCTAGTGGACTATCTTGGAGGAGATATGTTTTTCACCAAACTAGACTTAAAGAGTGGATATCACCAAATCAGAGTAAAGGAAGGGGATGAGTGGAAAACAACTTTTAAGACAACAAATGGGTTGTATGAATGGCTTTTGATGTCATTTGGGCTCACAAATGCTAGGCTCATGAATGAAGTGCTCAAAGACTACATAGGAAGGTTTGTAGTAGTGTATCTTGATGATATACTTATTTATAGAAAGACAAGAGAGGAGCATCTCAAACATGTGGAAATTGTCTTAAAGAGGTTGCATTAAGAGAAATTAGCCATCAGCCTTGAGAAGTGTTAGTTCTTGAAACAAATACTTGTATACTTGGGGTTTGTAGTGTCCAAAGGATCTTTGAAGATGGATCAAGACAAAGTTGCGGCTATCCTAAACTGACCACCACCTACCACAAAAACTAAGGTAAGAAGTTTCCATGGGTTAGCCCAATTTTTTAGAAAATTGATTAGAAATTTCAGTGGTATTTGTGCACGAGTAATAGACACCATCAAGGGTGGGATGAAGAACAATTAGTTTAGGTGGACCTTTGAAGCAAGAAAATCATTTGACAAGTTGAAAGAGCAAGTAGCAACACAACCTATCCTTAGACTGCCTAGCTTTGATAATTTGTTTACCTTGGAGTATGAAGCAATTCGGATGGCAGTAGGGGGTGTTTTAAGTTAGGAAGGTAGACCGGTAGCCTTCTTCAGTGAGAAGTTAAATGAAGCCAAGAAGTACTCTTCTTATGAATTGGAATTGTATACCTTAGTTCAGTCTCTTAGGAAGTGGAGACATTACTTGCTACCTAAATAATTTGTAGTGTTTACTAACAACCAGGCCCTTAGCTATATAAATACACAAGAAAAGCTAAGTAATAGACACCTAAAGTGGATGGAATACCTTCAAGCATTCACATTCACAATCAAGAACAAGAAGGGACAGTTGAACAAGGTTGCAGATGCACTAAGTAGGAGGACGTTGACCATTCAAGAAGTTCATTTGAAAAGCATTGGCATAGAGAGTTTTGAAGACCTCTATAGGGATGATGAATACTTTGTTGAAGCCTACAATGTATGTTATAATTTTCAAAATCATTTTCATAGTAAGTTTTGTGATTTTACCTTGCAAAGTGGGTTGTTGTTTAAGGGAAACTAGTTGTGTGTTCCTAAGGGTTTAATGAGAGAGAACCTTATCCAAGAGAGTTATAATGGTAGCTTAAGTGGCCATTTTGGTGTGAAAAAAACCATGGAGTTAGTACAAAGGTTTTACCATTGGCCAAAGTTGGTAAGGAATCTGACAAAATATGTTGAGCAATGTGTAGTGTGAATGAAAGAAAAAGGAGGAGCTGGCAATGCAGGTGTATAGTCAGAAAATGGAAGCACTTCCATTTTAGACTTGGTTAGCCTTCTAAGTAAGTGTTTTTGGGTCATGACAAGTGCCTTGACTAGGTTCCTGATCTTGACATGGCTTCCCCCCTGTTCTACCTTTATGTCCACCATTTTTTGACCTAATTTCTGCATTCTGGGATTTAGGGACAGGGTCCACCTCCTAGGACAAGGTCAACCTCGACCCTGACCTAGGATAGAGTCAACCTCAGCCTTGACCTAGGATAGGGTCGACCTCGACCCTGTCCCAGGGTCCAAATCCTGGGAACTTTCAATTTTCGGATGTCGGTCTTTGCAAAAGTTGTTTCCCGCTTCCGGGTCGGCTGTTTCAGGTTCTGAAGCATCAATTCCTAAATTATAATATAGGTCCTCTCCTAGGGGTAAAGGCTTAAATGGTTATTTAATTATCCTATGTAGGCCTCCTTAGAAGATTGTGCCCTAGTTTCATATAAAAGGGAGCTTTCTCCTCTCATTTTCTCTAAGCATCATTACGCAATTGAGAAGGATTTTCAAGTGTAATTCAAGAAAGATAAGGAGAAAGATTTCAAGCAAGCATCCATCCATTCTCAAGCATTCAAGAATCCATTTTCATGAAGGAGATCCATTGGAGGCCATTGAAGGATTCAAGCTACATAGTGCCCTTTTGGTGATCT
>MU226311.1:692213-750495 GCA_018584345.1 Thuja plicata
ATTTAATTATCCTATGTAGGCCTCCTTAGAAGATTGTGCCCTAGTTTCATATAAAAAGGAGCTTTCTCCTCTCATTTTCTCTAAGCATCATTACGCAATTGAGAAGGATTTTCAAGTGCAATTCAAGAAAGGTAAGGAGAAATATTTCAAGCAAGCATTAAAGAATCCATTTTCATTAAGGAGATCCATTGGAGGCCATTGAAGGATTCAAGATACATAGTGCCCTTTTGGTGATCTCTCCATCCACCTTCTTCCAAGCCTCTTCCAAATTCAAGAACCCATTCAAGACTTGCTGTTGGAGATCTACAAGCAATTGATTGAAGACATCCTACATGATACATTCTACATTCTAGATCCATTTTATGCATACATACTTGTGGATTCACGGATGCGAATCCGCCACAAGGGCTTCCATATAAGCAAGGTGAATTTATGTGTTTACTTTGTTTATCTCTACAATTTTAATTATATTATAAGGTTAATTCCAAAACTGGGGTTTGACCAAGGCAAACCCCTCCCCCACAACAAAAAAACCTTTTTTCTTGTAGGTACAAGTTTAGGACTGTAGATCTGAGACCAGATCTGGATACCCTTTTTGGATTTCTTTTGGACTGTGAGAACAGGGACACTTTCGGAGTTGAGCAGATCGAGTTGGCAAAAGTGGTACAGGGTCAACCTTTTTCATAAGATGACATCAGATTGGAAATAGATTTCTAGGTTTTGTTCATCTCTGCATTCTAGTTCCAGATCATACTTCAATTTTTCCAGAAACAGGCTACAGACCTCAGAAAATAACATTCTTTGATCTGCACTATTTTAAGGTTGGTACTTCATCTCATCCATTTCAATTCCTAGAACTATCATATACATTCCTTTCTAAAATGGGAATTTAAGATCTTTCCTCTTTGATCTCATTTCCAAATGATTGATTCATTTGTGCATTGATCCTTTCCTCATCTCATCCATTTCAATTCCTAGAACTATCATATACATTCCTTTCTAAAATGGGAATTTAAGATCTTTCCTCTTTGCTCTCATTTCCAAATGATTGATTCATTTGTGCATTGATCCTTTTGGGGTTGTTCAATTTGGATCTTTCATTTGTGCATTTGAGGTTGAAAGAAACATCTTATCTTCCCCACACATCACACAAACATCTATATTTTCAAATGTGACATCTTTTCTTATGTTACACATAGTGACCGCTTTTTATATGTTACAGCAGGTTTGCATCAACCTTTGCCAATCCCTAATAGACCATGGGAGTGTGTTAGCATGGATTTCATTGTAGGGATACCTAAGACAAAGCATGGTCATGACAAAATCTATGTTATGGTAGACACATTTAGCAAAATGGGTCATTTTATACCTTGTAGAACTACTCATGATGCTAGTAATATTGCACATTTGTTTTTTAAGGAGATTTTAAGAATCGATGGTCTACCGCTAAGCATTGTATCAGATAAGGATGTCAAGTTCATGAGCCATTTCTAGAAAAAAATATGGAGTAGATTGGGTACTGTTATGCCCTGCATACCCATCCCTACATTTTGTAGGCAAAATGTTAGGTCCCCCTTTTTTGCTTTTGTTCTTTCCTTTGGTTTCTTTTGTTTCTTTTGTTTCCTTTGTTTTCCCTTCGGGCTTTTCTTTTGTGAGGGTTTTTTTTCAGTTTTCTTTTGTCTTCTTGTGTCTCTAGGACCCAGTCCTGGAGTTTGTTTGTTCTTTTGAGTCAGTCAGATTCTGGACTCTGGGATTCTCTGTCATCATGTCTTCTTTCACGGGAAGGTGTGGCTGCATGGAATCCCTGGGCCCGGAGTCCAGAGGTTTTCTTGTTCTAGAGCTTGTGGGGAGAAAGAAACACATTTTTACCCTAGGGGTATAAATAGAAGTTACCTATCATTTTCACATTTACCACAATTAAAATACTCAGAGCGATTACCAGAGCGATTAAGGTGATTTGAAGTGATTAAGTGCAGATTACTTTGGTGATTAACAATGATTAAATAGTGATTTGCGGTGCTTTCTCATGGTGGTTTGAAGGTTAACTTATTGCAGAGCACCTCTCGTGCTTGTCTTTCCTACATTCCCCATGTTCCCAGGTAGGCTTTCAGCTCTCTTCTTTTTATTTTCTGGTTTTCTGGTTCTTGTTTCTACCTCGTTTGTTTTCGTTCTACTTTTTCATTTTGTTTCTCTGGATTTTTGTCTGGTTTTGTTTGGTTTTTCTTCTCTGCATCTTTCACACTGGCTTTTTTGTTGCCTCCCATTGGTGGGTTGGCTCTGCCAGAGGGTTGTCCACCCTTTATGCAGCTGTAATAGTATGAGTACTATGTGTATTCTGTAGAGTACTGTAGATGTTTATGTACATGTTGTAATCTTCTGTATATATTTGTCTATTTTAGCCAGCTTACGAGTCATGCTCTAGCCTTCATGTGCACTTCGGCTCTGTCTGTACATTCTTTATATAATCTACACTCTATCTAGTGGCAAGCTCATCATGCTCTGTGTGTCATAAACCTGAAAATGTGGAGATCATCTGAGAAAGATGGCTACCTAGTTCGAACTTGGCACCTTGCTAGTTTGAGCCATGGCAGTTTTCTCTCTCCTCTGTCAAGTCAGTCTTTATGGTAGATTAAGTTCCCACACAAGCATTCAAGTCTGGCCCAAGTGGCATTCATTTCCTTACGTGTTCAAATAGTTGTCAGTATTAATTCCATAACTCTCATTACTGCATGGCCATGTGACACCCCCACGTCATCCTAATATGGCTCATTTCTAGTCACATCAATAATGGTTAGTTTTCCAGACTTCGGGTCCTAGGTCTTCATTTGCTCCTTGTTTCTTTCTCATCGCATGTGCTAGAACCCCCGGAGGCCCAGGTAGAGGTCAAATTCCTAAGTTACTCTTGTTATATGTATATCTTTTTAGAGTTTGACATGAGCTAACAATTCTTTCAGGCACAGGTGTGATGCGATGGTAAGATCTCTAGAATCCAGAATAAAAGCTTTATTTTGTATAAATACTGACAGTCATCCTTTTTTGCAATTTGCCAGAATTAAACTCACCAATCATGTCAAAGGCATCTGCATCATCTCCACTCGAGAGTCCAAACCTCCTCTCCACACAATGACTTTGATGACGTGTTCAGGGAAGATGAGCTTGTAGAACTACAAGGGGATATCGGGAAAGCAGTAGAAGAAATAGCTGCCTAAGAAGAAGTGGTGGTTCCTGCAGAAAAGGAGACCCCAAAGAAAGAGGCTACTTTAGATTAGGAAGGCCGGAAAGAAGGGGAGAAAGAGAAAGAATAGATAAGTGTCTCCAATGTTCTAGAGATACAGGTCCCAGAGACCAAAACACCATGGAGGAAAAGCAAGCACAGAATGAGCAACTGACAACTGCTGAGAGAACCGGACCTACGGGAGCAACCGTGATCTTAGCCACCATGCTTCAGACGCTGCCTCCTACCCCAAAGAGGGTAACATTTGGTGAGGTAATCACAGCAGCCCAAACGCTTAATCTTGGCCCTATACCTCCACCACCTCCAAAAACTATGCCAATGAAGGAGAACATTTTGGTAGAGGGAGCCGACGAAGGACAACAGCAACAACAATAGTAGCAAGATGAGGGGTAGAACCCTAGGAATAAAGATGTAAAATCTAACGCTGCTAAAGATGTGGACACCAGGGTAGATGACACTAATGCCACCAAGGTGGATGGTGTTGGTGGACCCGAGGATATAGGGAAAGAGTCTGGAGAGACTCAAAATACCAAAGATGCACAACAGAGCCCCAAAGGGGATTTACAAGATCAAACTCTAGTAGCAAGGCCACCCCTGCCACCACAATGGTTGGTGGATTCTAGAAAAAGGAAGGCCCTAGCACCGGCCAAGGCCCATCTCTCTTTGGCAAAAATAATGGCACAAGCATAGAATCCCCCCAAGGCAAAGAAAACCTGGACATTCCATGCCCTTCAAACTGGACCGGGCGGAGACACAGTTGCGATAATTGTAACACCTCCCCCAAAGGTGGATGTGGTGACAACAAAGGCCAAGGAGTATGCAATCATAGATATATCTCTGGAAAAGAGGGGAAAGCAGGGTGAGTTGGACCTGTTGAAAGAAGAAACCAAGGTGGTAGAATCCCGCAACGAGAAGGAGGCCTAGAAATTCAAAGAAGAAAAGGAAAAGAATGCAAATCTTATTGGGCTATTGACAGAGCTTGTGTAGCCCATCACTGCCATTCCCCTGGAAGTTTCCACATCTGTGGCACCACTCCCACAGGGTGACATAGATGCACTTAGAGGAATGAAGAGGAAAGCACAGGAAGTTGATGATTGGGTAGCTAAGCAGGTGGGAAATATCTAGCGTTTCCTAGTGGAAACACTCCTGGACCTATACACAACCAGTAATGTTTTACACCAAGCCAAAACCACCATCTCCATCTGGGAGGGAGAGATTGATAAATATGAGGCATGGACAGGTGAGTTAGGAGAAATTGTGAGCATCAGGGAGGAAATTGTTTCCGAGGCTAGAATTTTTGGAGAAGAGTCTTTTGACTTTGTCCGGACCCAGCACTCCAGACTTGATCTCACATTGGAGATAATCAAGCAACTGGTAGGGGCCTTGCAAGACAAAGTTTTGGAGGTGGACTATTCTTTAAATTTATACAAGGCATTCATTTCAAAGGTTTCAGGAGTTGATCCATTTAGTACTGAAACATGTACTCTGGAGGAATATGTCATGGGAAAATATGACGAGCTAATAGAGTCTCAATACCAATCCCCAGAGGGAATGGATGGAGAAAAAATGATACCTATAATACGCATGGTGATCCAGGCTCACGATGCAGCAAAAGTGGCCACAGAATTCAAGGTGAATACTCTGGATCTAGGCGAATAGGTGGAGGCGGCCAAGTATTGCCAGGCTGGCCTCAAGGACATTGATGAGTATGGAATCGCCTAGCTCCTAGAAACATTCAAAACTAGTAAGGAGTAATAAGGTCCTCTGGATTCCAAAGGTTTTCATCAACAAGGTATACTTTGAAAATTATTTATTCTTCGAGCGCAAGCTCCTGGATCCCGGAGTTCCAGATCCACAGTTTTGCATTCTTTTGGTGACCCGCGTCCAGGTTCCCTAGAGCTGACTGGTCATTATTAGGCAGCTAATAAGGGTTTTATAAAGTGGGTGACCCCAATAAGGCATGTCAACTCGAGGGATGGTTCTGACAGATGGTCTTCCCAAGGTGCCACTCCAGCATAACACTTGGCGCATCAGAGACAGTGAGCCACTTTTTCATTTATGAGGCATGTAGCCTCGATCCCCAGGGGATTGGATTTCTTCTATTCTCCCTCTGGCTCTCTTCTCGAGGCTAATTCTTCCATACCTCTTTTCTTGTCTCATTCTTTTGACATGTCAAACCTCTACTCTCTTCTAGGTTGTTGTAGCGTGGTGCAGGTAGTACCGGCCATTGAAAATCATATTTTATTGTTGAGTGTAAAGTTAAGTTAGGTTAGTTTTAGGGAAAACATGTGTATAAATAATAAGTCTGACCTCATTCCAATGGTCGACAAAATTGATGATTTTGCAGTCCATAGCTATAGCACTTTCAGCATTTTGCTTCTTGTAGTTGTACAGCTCAATGCTCCTTAGTTCTTAGAAGTTCTCAGTAGATAGATGCTCCCTTGGAGCCATTGTTATTGTATGCACCGGTGCTTGCTAGAAAACCTGTTAACGAAGAAAGAATATTTTTGGCAATCATGTTGTTAGCATTCTGATATTTGGATTAACATTCTTTTGTGTTGTATGTTTCTAATGTCCCTTGCTCTAATGTTTTAAGTAGATTAATGACCTTTTTTTCCCCTCGCTATTGAATATGTATGAACAGATGGTTATGTATGCATTTAGTATTTTAGTGTAGCATGTTAGAGCTTGGTTAATGTTTTAAATGTATTTACACAACTATAGATAGAATAGAGTACTTCTAACCCTGGCGTATCTTTTGAAGTTTCTTTAATGGTCCAAATGCTTGCAGGAAACCCCAACCTACCAAAATCCCTAGAGAAGATGAGCCAAGAAAACTAGCTATCCCCCCAAACAAAATAGTCACACTCCCAACTTAGCTCCTGCACTGTCGAGGCCAAACTCTCATGTGCTTGAAGGCCTAGAGAATTAATTCCCCAGACAACCTTTATAGGCGAAGTACCCCGGTACCCAGTAACAACTTACATCTATTGGCGGACCCGGTCACAAAGTCTCATCAACAGGTACTAACCTATCATTTGGTTTAGCTTACCACCCTCAGAATGATGGTCAAACTGAGGTGGTTCATAGAGTGCTTGGTAACTTGTTAAGGTGCCTAACTAAAGAATATGGACAAACATGGGATGTGGTAATTCTCCAAGAAGGATATGCATATAATGATAGTGTGAACAAGACAACATGTAGGATCCCATTTGAAGCTATTTATGGGATGCACCCAAGGGGTGTATGTGAGCTTAGGGATCTTGGAGCTATGGAGTATAGGAGTGGTCATGCTGAAGACTTCACTCAAACCATGAAGGAGATTCAAGAGCAGGTGAAGAGGACTATATTGGAGTCTACCCAAAAATTGAAGGTTAAAGTGGGTGAGAAGAGAAAGGATGTTCACTTTGAGATAGGGGACCATGTCATGGTCCATTTGAACAAATCCAGGTGGCAGAAGGGAGTTCCTACTAAAATCTAGATGAAAAGAGTGGGGCCATGCAAAATCTTAGCCAAGTATGGGGCTAATGCATACAAAGTGGATCTACCTGCAGATTTCAGTATTTCACCAGTGTTTAATGTTGCACATTTGATTAAGTTTAAAGGACCCTTAGCTGAGATAGATCTGAATAGTCAAGGAAATACAAGATGTTGAACCTATTGTCTTACCTCCCAAGGACCAGTTTGTAGCTGACAAGATCTTGGAGTCTAGGGTATAGAAGACCACTAGACACAAGGTGTACATGGAACACCTCATAAAGTGGAAGCATAAGCCAGAGTCAGAGCCAACATGGGTTGCAGCTGCAAAATTCAAGAATTTAGGGATTACTGATGAAATCTTAGCCACATGAGTGACATGATTTTCTCTTGTGGGGGAGTATGGTGCAGGAGCACCTAGGTAAGGATATATTGTAACCTAGGGTTCCTAGTCAGGTTTTGGCTTGTAGTGGTCTTAGCCAAGCCACTAGTGAAATAAGAGGGCTAGATAGTCCTAGAGTGTGTTATTTTTGGTTAGGAGGCCTAACTGGGTCATTTGGTGTCCTTAAAGTATTGTTTTTCCCAAATTTGGGAAAGTTGGCAAATGTTACAAATGTTGTGGAAGTGTTGTGGAAATATTGCATTTGTGCATTTAGAGGACTAAATTGGACAAGAAAGGGGTAGGATACCTATTTCATGATCTAGTAAGCATAAGTATGCATTTGGTTGAGTTTCATAGTGATTTGAATAAGTTTGGATGCAAGATTACCAAAGTTGTAAAAGTTGCTGACAACTTTGCAAAATTGAAATTGTTGTCATTGACAACATTTCTTGCTTCAAGTGCATTTTTACGCATATGGTTATGTACCTGTTTGAAAAATTTTGTGTGTGTGAGGATCAACTATTTAAGGCCTCCCTCGACCAGTGTGAAGGGTTGGACAAAGTTGGGAACAATTTGGTTAATGAACAAGCAAATTGTCTGAGCAATTTTAACACAGTTAGTGTATTTTTCATTCTTTTTGTCATTTAATGGATTGATCTCTGTACTGTAACTCATGCATGAGGTAGTAGATGTGAATACTTGATTCTATGTGTGTGTAGATATTTTTTTGGTTCTATTTTATTATATTTTGTAAATTGTTTTGGTTTTAGCACTGTCGCTGGCCTGATCTAGAAATTTTTTGGTTATGGGGTCATAACTCATTTTCCCAGAGTGACATCTTTACTATTCATTGGGATTTATGAGATGACTCCTTGTACATTAATTATGCAAAATAGTGGGCCTTGGAAAGCAAGCTTGTTATTTTTGCAGTGATGCCCTAGGCGAGCCAGAGGAGCATGGTTAGGGATCATAGTGAATTGCAGAAGCATTTAGAGGGATTGAAGGCATTGGTTTCTTCAATCTGAGCATGTGGAGAGGATGATATGAGTGTGAGGAAGCCTCATGCCCAAGGGGAATTTTGGTGAGGATTTCTACGGGGTGAAAGAAAAAACCCTTGGGGATGTTATTAGTATTTTGGGAAACCCTTATTTTTAGGCCTAAATATAGCAACCCACTGTACTGACAAGTTGGGGAGGTGAGACTAGATAAATCTAAGAAGTTTTAAAAAATGGTACTAGGAAATATAATTTGTTTGCCACCTTGTTGAGCAAATTCTTGAGTTATGTGCCAAAAGGTGTGTTTTCAGGCCTAATTCCTTGTAGCCTTGTTTTGTTCAAATTGAAGCAATTTCCTGAAATCAATAAGGATTTCATTGCATTTTTATGTTGATAAGCATTGTCTTGGATCCAATGCCCTAGAAATAAACCTTCCTCTCCATTGGTGATTAGGTTTGGTCATGTTTGATCATTTGGTGTGGAGGATGTAAGAAGACATCCATGGAGCATGTTAGTGGTTGAGTTGATTTCATTATTGGTGTAGACAAATTGAAGAGGTGGTAGATTGTGAATGGGATCCTTATGAGTTAAGGTTTGTGAGGGACCCTCATAGGCTAGAGAAGTGTCCTATAGAAGACCCTAGGAGAAGGTAGGGTTGGAGAGCAAGATTTGTCTTTACATCACATAATCTCTTATTGTCTTGTATATATAAGCAGACACTTCTACATTGTATCTATCTCCAATATCTCCTATTTTCATATTGCATCATTAATGAGAATACAAGTTATTCTCATTCATATCATCTCTCTTGTCTTAGTGTTATTCTTTGACATCTAGATCATTGGTTCATTGCTATTTGTAAATTCTTACAATTTGTATTCTTGGTTTGTGATGACATGTCACCAAAATGTAAAAATAATAACAATATAATATATCAATGGCAACCAATGAATACGTCAATTGTATATATACAGGCTTGCTTATATAAGAAAAGTTGAGAGGTAGGACAAACTAGGATAATTATAATATTTTAATTCTCTGACATGAGACAACTAGAGTATAAGATCACATGTACAAGAAATTTCCAAAAGGATTCTTAAATCTCTATGTAAACTTTATATATAAATATATCTGGATAGGTCATATATAATGGTCAGTTATATAATGTATATGTCAAGATATTAGTGGGCCAATTAGAGAAGAAGAAAATCGTATGAATAAGATTGAATAAGATTAGATGTTATTATATGTGTTTTTGGTCTAATGACATAATACCAAAATGTAAAAGTAAGAACCTTGATCCATAGTGCTTAAAAATATGGACACAAACTCTTTTTTCCCTCCTTTTAGTTTACACAATTGCTTTAAATAGACAATCATGTTCTTATATTAAAGCATAGTGAAAACCTTATTATATAATTACGTATAATTTTATTAAACTACAAATTGAAATGAATGGTGAACAAATTATATATGATTGCAAAAATATTTATTTTAATCATTGGATTAAGACATCTTTATCTTGAGATATAATAAACAAAAGGTACAACAAATTTTGTTTTGAACAACTCTTCTTTATTACTCCCTAATGTATCAAGCTAGAGTTTTTATCTTGCTAATATCACCCATTCTTTCTATTTACCAACATACAACTCGCTACAAACAAAACTAGTACTTTCACGTACTATAGTCACAAATTCACTCTTAAGAATTGTTTATAAATTTGTTAAACTTTTGCACACAAACTCTTAATGATATTGTCTAGTCTATTCTAGGTACTAGAGTTATGTTTACTCCATTTCACCTTTAACTTAAGAGTTGTGTTTATGTTTTCCCCATTTCATCTCTAACTTAGTGAGACTTAGTGAGAGTCAAATTAACTCTTTCTACCCATAGATTGTCTCTTCTTTATCTTCCCCACTCGGTTCATGCATACCCCTTATTCACTCTATACCCCTTATTCACTCTATAACCAATTCAATAATAACTTCTTTTGTTGCCAACATTCAAAACTCATACCAAATAACTATGAGGCATAACTATGACAGGCTTTCGCGATCATGGATTGATACCATGGTTTTTAAAGAATCCATGCTCACATCATTAAAGTGGAATTTTCTGGCTTCCACTTCTTCAAAAGCAGCTTGTTAACTTTTATGCTAGGTTGTAAATTCATTGGATACGTTCAAAGTGTTTGACAAAATTCCCACTGAAACCTGATCTTATGGAATGTAATGGTTGCTGGTTATAACCAAACTGTGACATTTAAAGCAATCCATTTCAATATGCTACCTGTTGTCGAACCCCAAATTGGTAAAAAAGAACTTTGAACTTTGAACTCGTGCATGTTGGCTCTTAATCAAAATTCCTGTGATCTGAGTAATAAGCAGCACCTACAAAAGGTAAGGGAAACATGTAACATTTCAAGATAGCTTTAAAAGAGGCGAATTTTTAAGGATAATCTTTGTGCGTGTAACATTGTTTATATGAGAAAAGGTAAGAGGTAGGACAAACTAGGATGATGACAAATATTTCAATCAATAAGAAACAACTAGAGTATAAGGTCATATATAAATACACTTTTAAAATATTCATTAAACTCAAAGTAAGTTTAACATGTGAACATAGGTGAATGGGTCATAAGTAATGACTAGTTAGATAATATGTTCTCACATTCTCACATTACAAAGGAGGAAATCATATATTAAATAACCTTGTTCACACAAATAATTCAAAAGTAATGTACACCTTTTTCCTAGGGAGTAAGTTGTAGACCTTTATATTAGAAAATGATATTGTATAGGACAAGATATTATTGGGCCACTTGGACAACGTGGCAATTGTATGAGCATGGTTGCATAAAATTAGATGTATCATTTGTATTCTTGGTCTATGATGACATGATACCAAAATGTAAAAATAATACCAATATAATATATCACTAGCAATCAATAAATATGTCAATTGCAATTGTATACATGAAGTCTTGCTTATATAAGCAAAGTTGAGAGGTAGGATAAACTAGGATAATGATAATGTCTTAATTCTATGATATGAGATAACTAGATTATAAGATCACATGTACAAGAAACTTCCAAAAGGATTCTTAAAGCTCTATGTAAACGTAACATATAAACGTGTCTGGATAGGTCATATCTAATGGTCAATTAGATAATGTATCCTATTCACACTACAAAAGAGAAACCATATAGGAAATACTCACACTCACATGAACAAAAGTTTAATGTGCACCTTTTTCGCACCTTTTTCACTAGAGTGTATGTTGCTAGGAAATACTCATACTCACACTAACAACAAAAGTTTAATGTGCACCTTTTTCCCTAAAGTGTATGTTGCAAACATTTATATTAGGAATTGTAGAGGATGAGATTGTATATGACAGGGTATTAGTGGCCCAATTAGAGAAGATAAAAATTGTATGAATGTGATTGAATAAAACTAGATGTTATTATATGTGTTTTTGGTCTGAAGCCATAATACCAAAATGTAAAAAATAAGAACCTTGATCTATAGTGCTTAAAAATCTAGGCACAATCTCTTTTCCCTCCTTTTAGTTTACACAAATGCTTCAGATGAACAATGTTAATCTTGACTCCATGTTCTTACATTAAATCATAGTGAAAATACTTATTATATAATTAAGCATAATTTTATTAAACTAAAAATTTAAAAAAAATGATGAACAAGTTATATGATTCCAAAAATATTTATTTTTATCATTAGATTTTGGTGAGTTATAATACAAGAACTCTTCTTTCCTATACTAATATACAAATATTATGTTTATTTTAATTAAAGCTGAAGTTAATATTTTGGCGAGTTCTAATACAAGAACTCTTCTTTCCTAAACTAATATACAAATATTATGTTTATTTTAATTAAAGCTGAGGTTAATATTAAAGCGTCTTTCTCTCAAGATATAATAAACAAAAGCCACAACAAACTTTGTTTTGAACAACTCTTCTTTATTACTCCCTAATGTATCAAGCTAGGATTTTTATTTTGCTAATGATGCCAATTTTTATTTTGCTAATGACGCTGATTCTTTCTCTTTGAAAACATACAACTCACTACAAACAAAAATACTACTTCACGTACTATAGTCACAAGTTCACTTTTAAGAATTGTTTATAAATTTGTTAAACTTTTGCACACAAACTAATGATATTGTCTACTCTATTCTAGCTACTAGAGTTATGTTTATGTTTACTCCATTTCATCTTTAACTTAAGAGTTATGTTTATGTTTGAGAGTCAAATCAACTCTTTCCACCCATAGATTGTCTCTTCTTTTCCCCAGTCGATTCTTGCATACCTGTTATTCACTCTATGAAAAATCCAACAAGGGCTACAATGTAGTGTAGTTCCTGCCAAGTACTGGCAGGGTAGTTTTGGAAGATAGGAGAGGAGGAAGGAGAAGATAGAAATGGTTATGTCAGACATAAGAAATAATAAATCAATTAAAATTTAAATCAACACATACCTTTCTTAAAATTGTGAGTATACAAAATAGATGTGATTTTAGTTTTCAGTTTCCTCAGTGAAGGAAATCAACAACTTAAGTTGTGAATTGTGATATATAACTATCTGGTCAAATGCAGGGAAAATATAATTGGCAAATTGAAAATCTACTATTGCTCGGTTTTCTTGTATATAATTGTATAAACACAAGCATGTCAAATAAGAATGGTAGATGATTAGAAATGAGTTGTATACAACTCTTGTCATTTAAAAGTAGACTCAGAATTTTCTTTTTCCCTAGAAACAAATCAATATTGATTCAAAAACCATGATTTGGAAATACAGAATACATATGGTAAATCTAAATTAAAAAACATAATATCTAATTCTAATTATTGGGAAGATGCAATTAAAAAAAAGTTAGTAGTTTCCATTCAACCAGTGCAATTCTAAATCCAACAATTCCCTGAATGTCAGGAATTATTTTGTAAGATTCTTATAAATTTGTATTATCTATTTCTAGCAAATACTTGATCTAAATTTAATAGGAAAGTAAGTTAAATCAAATTTTGATATCTATCAATAGTAATACAAATAAACAAAATAATGTACCTATTTAGAAAGAGGAGTGTTAAAAACTCGGTATGTACCAAAGATCGCATCTTCTTCAAATACACAAGATCTGCATGTCAACAATTCTCTAAAACAACATAAAATAGAAGGGGCATTTTTGTCTTATGAACTACAAACAGTATGATTATTTTTGAAAGCCTTAAACCCATATAACCATAATACCATCATCCATTAGCAATAGTTGTGACTTTATCAATGGTGATGATATAGATTATTTACTATTAGTGTAGTGTTCGAGTAAGAGGGTGCAAGCCTTTCTAAATATATGTATACAAATTATACTAATACATGATTATAATATATAAACAAATTTTGAAATTCCATAAGCTCTGGTAAGTAGACTGGTCAGATCAAACTTGGGAATTCAGAGCAGAAACATTTTTGGATATGAAACTAGAATGTATTTTGTTTAGCACTAGCCATCTTGAGCTTGTGAAAGGTAAATGTGAAAAGTAAAGAGCTCCTTTGGCATTATTCTTGAGTGCAATCTAAGAGGAGAATTTAGACCTCGGGAAAAATTGCATACGATGATCCTGGACTTTTATTTCATTATAATCCTTAATTAAGATGTTAGTTATAATAGGCGTCATAAAGATGGGGATCGTAATTATATATATGTTGTAGACCCCCTTCATTAGGCTCCAAGAAACTGAATTTTGATCGTGATGTGGCAAGTTGTATTATTTGACGCAGCTTGGAGTTTTCTCACTCTCTATAGGTAAAGGGAACTGTGAATGTAAGAACATGAATACGATTAAACCCTAGAACTTTTGAGTCATCCCTTCCCAATCAATGAAAAGAAAGCCAATGCAAAAAAGAGACATTAAGATGCAACCAAAAACCCTAGAAAACTCAGTCAAAAAATTAATAGGCTCCTAAGAATCGCTACCGATAGTTACCCACACCAAAAACAACATGTATTTGGGTAGTTTACACTTTCAAAATGGAGGTGAAATAGTTATCAGAGATATTTTAGCATGAATGTGGCTTCCTATCCTTCTGAAAAGTGTTCGACGTGTAATAACCACGTAAGAAATGTCAAAATTATAACTTATGATCATCAAATAATGAGATAGTGCATGCAAAAAACAACTAAAACCCTAATCACCAAATGGCAATCTCAATCATTCTCGACCTAGAAAAATAACGAGATTATGCAAGAAAACTAAAACTAAAACCCTAATCGCCAAACATCAATGTCAATCATTCTCAACCTACAGAGACGATGATCTCAAGGAATTGAGCACCCCAAGACTAATAGAGTCTCTATTATTACGCCTTCTCTTTCCTCGTAGTGTACGTAGTGCCTCTAAAAATACTAAAAGCCTGCAATGCCTCCCATTTGGCCAATCAAAACTTGCCAGTGCTCACATTTTATAGGCAATTGTTAAAGTCTGATCAACTTTTGGTAGGAAACATGGATTAATAGTCTAGCAATAAAAAAATAAATGATGTTATTGACTATTGAAAAATGTTTAATCACTATTTAAAGACATAGCCCTCCGCAATAATTCTCTGCCATGGCAGGAACTAATAATAACAACTTTTGTTTCCAACACTCATACCAAATAACTATGATAGGCTTTCATGATCATGCATTGATACCATGGTTTTTAAAGAGGGAAAACAAATCTATGCTCACAACATAAAAAATGGAATTTTATGGCTTCCACTTCTTCAAAAGTAGCTTGTCAACTTTTATGCTAAGTTGGAAATCATTGGATGCACACAAAGTGTTTGACAAAATTAATGAAAATAGAGCTTACAACTTTGTACTTGTGCATATTGACCTTTAACCAAAAGACTAAACAAAGATATTTAGTAGGAAGAGGCAACTACAAAAGTTATGGGAAAAATGTAGTGTAACACGGGGACGCATCCCCCTCCCCAAAAAATAAAAAATCTCCAACGCACCCGGGACAGGGGGACATCGTTCCCGCATTTCCAACAGCACCACCCATCAACCACCATTTCATTAGGGATGCGAGGACAACCCCACGTCCCCCTTTGGGGACGAGGGATGCAAAATAGTCCCTAATGGAGAATGGGGACTCCAAAATGTCCCTCAACCCAAAAAGGGGACACACAGGCATCCCCTGTCAAAGCACACAAATAAAGCAATTTAAAAAAAAAAAAAATTTTAAGACATAACATCAGATTATTTGACATAACATCCAAAAAAGAGATACTCATAATTTTGATACTCATAGACCTCTTCCATTTTCTGATTCGACTATTTATAAATTATAATTATAATTCTATTATTCAAACTTCAATGCTCTATGTTATTAACTTATTGTTCCATGTTCAATGTTCAAACCTCAATGCAATGTAGTATTAAATTTTACTTTTACTAATACTAATTCTAAATGTCATAGACTCTTATGTTGGTATACATTTTTTCATAACTATCATTTTAAGTACCAGATGTATAGTATATAGTATACAGTATATACACCCCTCACCCCCGGTCCCCCACTGTTGTCCCCCCGCCGTCCCCAAATTGAGGCCCCTCTGTCCCCCCTGCCTGGAAACTTGTCCCCCCATCCCGACATCCCCCCGTCCCCCAGGGAAGTGTAACTATGGAAAATGTTAGCATTTCAAGATATAGAAATCATTAAAAGAGGCAATGTCTAGAGTTGTAAGCCTCAACAAAATGTAAACCCATTCAATCTATATCACCCTGTTTGTTATATTAGATATATGATCAAATTAAGCTGAGAAGTTATAGGATGTTAACCACCATAAGAAATATCAAAATGCATACATGATTAAAGCCTTTGGTGGTGGGGGGGCTTGGCTTCCTATGGAAGACCATCTCACACTTGCCATACATGTAGTCATCCTTCAGAATGAGAATAATACATAAAGGTACATTCCTATTTCCCTTGTGTGTTGTGTGAATGTATGTTAAATCTTATGACCATTATTTATATGTCTTTACTTATTAGTGATCCCAAATTGGACTAAGAAGCATGATAAAATCTGCAATACTAAAATAGAGAGATCTTGGAAGAATAGTACTAAGTCACAGAGGATTTTTCCATATTTCACAATTGAAATTCTATGGTTAAGGAATCACGAGGAGGTTGGGACAGAAGTATAGATCTAATACAATTCAAGAAAAATCTTGTTAAGGCATACCATTATAATTAGAATCTCTACCAAAGATAAGATGTAGGAAGAATTGGTCTACTTGAAGCCAAAAAATATGCTTTATGGTAAAATCCATGCCTATTAAAGAAAAGGTGGATTTGGAATTAACATTTGGATTTTGGAAAAAGATACTAAGCTCCTCTTATTTTGATCTATTTGTTGTAAGCAATGGCCAAAAAACTTGAACTCCCATATACCTAGTAAAATAATGCATGAATTGCATAATCTCATTAAAAGCTTGGGGAAAAGCATGAAGTTTCTATTGTCCTTTATATAGGAGAGGAGACAGTCCTTTGTATAGGAGAGGTGAAAGTCCTTTGTATAGGAGAGGAGAGAGGATACCATCTTAAGGGATTAGAGAGAGACTAGGGGGGCCTAGAGAAAGGTTTCAGTCTCTTCCATGTATTAAGGAGAGTGACAATCATTTATCAGGTGTTGAGCTCACACTCGCATGTGAGTTTGTATTGATAGAACTCTGCTTGTAAGAAAGAAAACAAAATAACAAATTTATCAAAACACTGAGTTGTTTGACTTTGAGGTATAACTATAATGGTGGAAAAACCATATCTCCTACAAGGATTCACACTACTTGTCTCATGTAGAGTCAAGATTCAGGCCAATGATGAGAGCACAAAAAACCTAATTGAAGATCAAGTTCAACTTCTCTCGTAGCATGCTCATTCCCAAGTTTGGATTAACCACATTCAAAATCTTTCCCATAGAATACATCTTATAAAACCACTCCACCAAAGAATTCACATAGGTTCGGGGAGATGCCATGATCCCTGCATCCCTGCATCTTTGAAGGATTGTTCTTAAATTAGGCAGGTGCTTCTTCCTTCTTTTAGAGAATACTATCATATCATCTAGGTATATCATGATCACCTTATTAATCAAGTGCCCAAAATATGAGTTCATAGCACATTGAAATGTTGTACCCACATTGATTAGCCCAAAGGGCATCTTGCTGTAGGAAAAAGTGCCCCAAGGGGTGGTGAAGGATTTTTTGGGTTGATCTTCATGAGCTACACTGATATGATTATAGCCTAAAAATCCATCCAGCAAGGACATCATTTTGGATCATGTGGCTGTTTATAAAATATGATCCATGTTTGGTAGGGAAAAGTTGTCTGTTAGGCTTGTGTGGTTTAAATTCCTAAAATCAACACATATAATGATTTCCTCATTCTTCTTGCGAACCGACACAATGTTGGCTACCTAGGTGGAGTGGTGTATGGGGTAGATGATCCAAGCCTAGATAATCTTATCTACTTCTTGAAAAATTGCATCTGCTATGTTTGGCTTGTAGTTTCTCAGTTTCTTCCTGAAGGGGTTCACCCCAGATTTTAATGGGAAAAAATGTTTGAACTTTCCTTGTCTGAAATATTTCAATATTCATAAGACCAGTCAAATACATCCTTGAATTCTTTCAAAAAAATAGAGAACCTTTCTTTCTCAACTGAATCACAACACACACCCAAGTTTAAAAACTTCGGGTTTCTTCATTACCAATGTTAACTTTTTCACATTCAATGGATAGTCTTTCCTTCCCCATTGTGGTTTGATCAAAAAAGAAATCCCCTCTATCAAAAAGTGTTTATAAGGAAACCAAATCCTTTGGTATGTGATTATCCTTTAGTTGAATAGCCTATCTACCACCCTTTTCTCTGGGATCAATACAAAATTCATGGCAGTCAGCTTCAGACCCATCGAAGAATAAAGAAGAGAACTTCTCAACTCCTTCCAAAAATATTACTATATGAGTGTCATTAGTAAAAACCTACCATGAATTCACATTTTCTAGCATGCTCGGTCTGTGGATGAGCTCTATAGTATACTTATCTTTTCTGAAGTCAAGGTGAGGAATTAATAGTGCTCCTGATCCTACTAATGCATCGACTCTAGAGTTAAACTCCCTCGACATTGCTTCAATGGAAAATGCATCGAACCATTCCAATTCATCCCACACCCTATTTATATAGTGCTTAAACCTTTTATTTTGTACTGTAAACATGTTCCTCACTTGTTTCACTATCAACTCAGCATCTTCCCTTTCTTTCAACAATTTAATATTTTTCCTCTTTCCTTCTTCAAGAATAAGGATTAAGGCCTCATACTCAGCTATGTTGTTGGTGTTTTTAAACTCAATCTTGTAAGCACAGGGAAACATTTCTCTAGAAGGATATATCAATACAACTCCCACCCATGACCTAGTTTAAGAACAACTCCCATCAAATTCCAAAGTCCACAATTTACCCTCATCCTCCAGACATGGTTCTAATTTATTACTTTCGAGCATTATCACATAATTGGAAAACTTTGTTTCTTGGTACAGAATATGAGATTTGGGGTCTTCAGAAGAGGGAAGCACTGTATATTTGGATTTTTCCTCAGGCTATAGGATAACCTTCTGACTACCCACAGGAATTGTAGCTTGGGACCAATCTAACTTAATCTCACCACCTAGGTCTCTACAAAAATTCCTACTCAAGAGAATCCCATAGCTCATGGGTATGTCAGCAACCAGGATAGTGGGATTCAATATTTTGTTAGGGTGGGCTTCTAATGCAACTTATGCATCCTTTATTTGTCTTATTAGCGAGACCTGCTTGGAATCCATGGCATAACACTTGCCAAATGTTTTAGTTAGTGGCAAGTCCAGGGCTTTCACGACAGCTAAAGGCATTATGTTATCTGAGGCCCCTGAATCTATAATAGAATTGTTCAACCTATGTCCATGTATGCATAAGGACATTTAAAAAGGATCTAATTTTTTAGGGACATGAGGAATGTTAGCATTCTCTAATTGGGCAGTGGGTTCTTCATTTAACATATGATCACCTTCTAGGTTGACACAGGTCTTAGGAGTAGGTATGGGATTCATTTGTATGGGTTGAACCTTTCACATACCTTACTAATTTGTCCAAATCACTGGGATTAAGTTTCAAATAATCAACAAGATAGATTTGAATCTTAGAGAATTTGCAGAATTCAACAATGTCAAAGATATGTTTAGGATCTAACATATTTAATATATTTATCTCTGGTGTAATAGGCTCTTGTTTCCTTTGGTTTCCACTAGTCTGATTTGCTGGTTCTTTTTCTTTCTTGAAAGGCGTTGATGGAGATTGGATCGAAGCTATGCCTCCTCATTGGTTTCTCATAAGTACAAAGTAGGAATGATCCTCAAGAGTAGAAAGAATGTCACAACTGCATTCAGAATCTGATTCGTATTCTAGGTAGTAACTTACGGAGTCGTCGTTCCTCCTAATTTTCCCTCTTCAGTAGGAACTTCTACTATGGTTTCTTTATTTTCTTCAATCTTCCTATAACGTACCATCTCAAGGCAAGATGCACCATCATGGTCATCCATTAAGTGAAAAAGCACATATTTCCTTTGTTTCTAGCGGGTCCTTCAATCAAAGGTCTCGTTAGGGAGCATGTTGGGTTGTTTCCCAAAGGTTTCTCCTCCTTGAGTAGGATATTTGTGAGGGATTTATTGGTATGGAGACGTAGATTTAGGTAATTGTCTCTTCAACTAAATCATATAATTCACCAATATTTGAACTACAGGATCGGTGGAACCAAAGGTGGATGCCTGATTGTTTGGAGTTTTTATTTCTTGTCTCCATTTCCCTATAGTTATTAAGTCGTCCTCAAGTTCAATTGTTGAGTTGTGAGGCGCATCTAAATCTACCACCCTGTCATGCCTTAAATGAAAGCTTATATCTGGAGGCATGGCGTTTACAAAGAGACCTTTCCTGTACTCATTACTATGTCTTTGTGCATTAGGTATTTGATATAGAATCTTGTTGAACTTTGCAACGAACTCCCTCATAGGTTAGTTCATTTATTTCTTTAATTGGGACAATTTAAGTAAAAGGGAGTTCTCATCATCTGCTTCTTTGAAGCACGTTTCAAAATTTGTTCTCATAGTAATCCAATTAATGATAGATCCATTGGGAAGGTGATGAAACCAATCTGTAGCAACATTAGTTAAGGTTTGAACAAATAAGTGGACAACTAAATCTTCAGTAGCAATGGAAATGACCCTACATGCAGTGTTAAAGGCATTCAAATGATCACTAGGGGAGATTTTACCATCTCTGCTAAATTTAGGAAGGACTTCTCAGGCTCCTTTAGGAAAAGCATTTAGGTTTTGACCCAGACTCAATGGGCCTACTTGGGCTCTTCAAGGCTTATTTTGAGCCATGTTAGGTAATTTTATATTCAAATGGGAGGCATTGAAATGAGAAGGAATTAAGGTACCAGGTAGAGTAAGGACTTGAAAAATAACAAGAGAAAACTTAGGGGACAAAGATGGCCTACTAGTAGTCTGAGTCTTCCTTCTCAAAGATATGTCAGGAGTAAAATTCAACTGCTTTAATGCTTTAAAATATTCTTCTACTAATTCCTTTTCCTTATCTCCTCTTGTGTATCTCTTTTCATCCAGCTTACTAACCATGATTAGCAGGATGAGGCGGGTTATACCTATTAACTTGAATCAACTGAGACAACCTTTCAACTATTTCTTCTTCTTGAGAAATCGACAAACCTCTTATTATTATTTTTATTTCTCTTCAATTTCAAGGACCTGACTCACTTCTTGGTATTGTTGAACACTTTTTTTACACCTCCAGGCCTAAGCATTTAGATCAGAGATTATATCTTCGTGGGTATCTTGGAACCCTAAATTAGGCTATAGTACAAGGAATATGTCTTGATGAGGTAATACTATTTTAGGATTCCATATAGCCTATGCACTGACTCTCCCCAGCGGAGTCGTAAAAAAACTATTGGAAGATAGATTTTCCCTCTTCTAAATATTGAACTATTAAATGACTCTTAACCCAATGTAAAGGATAAATCCACTACCAATAGTTGAGTAAATCAAATAAGATTGAAATCTTTGCATCAAAGATGAAACATCCTTCTGAAATGATAAATCTTTTGTTCCCTTTATTCGAAAAGAATGATTTTCAAGAAATATTTTTAACTGGAATATAAGAAAGGAAATTAGCATTCCATTATAAGCGTATAAGAGAAATGCTACAAATCACCATAAATCTTAATCATTAAAAGCTGAATGACTTCTAACTATAAAGAAAAAGACTTTATAAACTATCACAAAGATCTATCAAGCATGGAATACTGGAAGGATTAAAAACCATACACAAATATCATGGCAACATAAACATTAATTTCAACAGAAATTTAGCATACACATTCTCACCAACTGATCAGATAATTGCCATAATCTCACATATAAACCGTCTGGTATTATATTAATATTCTATCCTCCACAAAAATTTAACAAAAAGAAATATATATCCAACCCACAAAAAATAAAAGTATCTTTCACATCCCAGAGAAACAACCCTCACAGAGTCATGAAAAATAACTTAAATAGCCACGCAGGGCATAACAAGTTTTAAAAACTAACTTATCTGAGTCATGTTTAAAAATTATCCTTGAAAACTAACTAAGACAAAAAATAGAAAGGCATAGGAGCTATCTTCAGACATGCTTCATTGAGTATCTGAGGTGACTGCATCTTTGGTCAGGTCAGGGACACCTATAGCTTTCTGCATGGCACTCCACTCCTCATACACAACCAAAAAATTAACTATGACCTATTGGTTAGGAAACTTAATAGCTCCCATACGTTGCTTCCAAATTTTATGGCCTTTTTGTGCTAACTCCATCTTATTCTTGTCAATGACATGATCTTTCTTTAAGGGTCTTGGTAGGCGAGAGCCTCCTTTTTCTAATTTCAGAAAATAGTGTCTAGCTATGATACTATTGAAGTCTTTTCTATTTTCCTCGAAGTCTGCCTGTGCTCTAGAGATGGTCCAATCTCTGAAGGTTTCTTCTGGATGAATTTTTAGGGCCGCCATGACCACTTGTCTATTGATGTGCATCAACACATTGTCGAGAAAGGTGAAAATGCACCTTCAACCTTTTTATATCTATTACAGCACTCCACCACTAGCTCTCAACAAGGTACCACTTCAGGAAACCCTGCTGCTTCCAACAATCCGCTCTCTACAATCTTGGCCGACATTGATCTAGACTCTACCTTATTGAACCTACCCATTAACTATTATATATTGACATCCACTAAAAGTGTATCTCCAATTTATGGAAGACAACTGGTTATGGGAGTGGAATTATTTTCCTTTAGGGATTTTATCTTAGAAGAGGACATGAATGGAAAGAGAAGAATTCTAAGAAGGGAGAAAATAAAAGGAAATGCTTTGGAAACTTTTAAACTGAGAGCAAGAAGCTTCAATTTTGAGAATATGCTAGAAGGTATTTATGAGACTCACCATGATTCTCGCTTTCAACTTCTGATAAGATAAATTACCTCACTTATATTTTTCCTTTCATCAAGACGGCCAGGAACTTTTGTAGAATGAATAGAAAATGATGCGGAAGAAATGATTTTAAAATAAATTATTACTTGATTGCAATACCTTCATTTATGGAAACATGCCTGGATTTAATGACAATTGTTGCCTTTAATTACGATTGATAATTCGCACGCACACCATTCTTTAACTTTCCCATCACTTTCATCATGACATATCAAATACCTATCCTTTAGTTCACTTTGGAAATCATGACTTGAGATTTAGGCACAAGCAATTCAGACTTCACATTTCGCATGCTCAAACTTTGAACTTTGAATCATGAAAGAGGAGTTCAAAGTTTGAGGCTCATTAAAATTTCAAATTGCACTGACCAACATGATTGGGTTCATGATAAGACAAGGTCAACAAAACCTTTGAGCCTTGAACCAAGATAATTTTAGGTTTTAAGTTCAAAGTTTCAACAATCACAAACTTGATGACAAGTGAAAAGACTTCAGGATGGCATGAGCGGGACAAAGTGTCACCTGAACTTTGAACTTTGAACCCAACATTTGTCAGGTTTAAGGTTCACAACGTAGAGTAAATTTTGACAAGAGAAAAGGCAACGAAAATCTTTTTTTCTTGGGACAAATCATTTATTGAACTTTGAACTTAGAAGATTCAAGGTTCAAGGTTCAATGTTCATAATGCATAGAGGGAAAAGACCGAAGCAATTACAAGTGTGGATTTGTTTTAGGATAGCTTCTAAAATCATGCAATAGGTGGCTCCAACTGGGGACTAGGACTGTTAGGGACTAATTAGGGACTCAACATCTTTTCTTTCACATAAACACTACAACTAAGCAACAAAGCCAAAAACTTAAAACTCGCGACAGAACAAAAACTATGTACAAGGGAGAAATCCTACTTACAATTGGTAGAGCTTCAAATCATGTCCATTGTAAGAAACAAGAAGATCAGTTCCATCATTATACCTTATTTTAAAATAATTGGATCCAATATCTTTACTGACCTCAAAAGGTCCTTTCCATAGGGACTCAAATTTCCCATGAGCTCCATGTGGTTCTTGCCTTTTTTCCAAGAGCAACACCTTATCTCCTTCTAGAAATATTCTTGGTCTAGTTCTTCAATCAAAAATATTATTTACTCTAGCTTGGTGTCTAGCAATATGGTCCACCACACTTTCTCTCTCTTCCTCAATTTTAGCCAAATAAAGGATTCTTTTCTCCAGGGCATTTTGGAAAACTTCATTCTCTAGCAGCTTTTGCAACTTAGTCATCGCCAAATGTAGGGGTAAGGACAACTGAGAATCTATTCCATATACTATCTCAAAGAGTGTCATTAAAATGGCCCTCTTAGGTGATGTTCTATCTGCCCATAGTGCCTTGTACAGTCTTTTATGCAAGTCCTTCATATTTTCGCTGACTAATTTCTTCATTATGGACACGAGGTTCTTATTAGTGGACTCAACTTGTCCATTTCCATTATCATAGTATAAAATTTTGAGCTCACTTGAAGAAAAATTATCTGTGTTATCAGCTACAATTTTCTTCAGCACGCCAAATCTGACCAATGGGTTTTCCTTAAGGAATGTGCACACTACTTTAGAAGTTGTTTTTCTAACAGGAACTACCTCTACCCATTTCATGAAGTAGTATGTGGTTGTCAAGATAGGGGTATGGCCTACAATGGATGGTGAGTTTATAGGACCTATGAAATCCAAACACCACTATTGAAAAGGTTCTTCTATGATGATCGGTCTGAGAGGAAGTTCTTCCAATTGAGGCCTTCCAGTGAACAATTTGCACTTTTCACATTGGCCTACCCACCTGTAGGTATCTTTGAACATTCTTGGCCAGTAGTAACAATTTTTGAGTAGTTTGAATGTCGTGATAGAGGATGAATAATGACCACCGGATGCTTCATTATGAAAGGATTGCAACAAACACTTCTGCTAATTTTTGTCAACACACCAGAGGAACATTCCATCAAGACCCTTTTTATATAGTATATCATCCACTATCACATATTTTGTGGATTTAAGCCTCAAGTTCCTTTTCTCCTTGCTAGCCGAATGTTCAGGGCACTCATCATACATAAGATAGTATACAATATCTGAAAACAAGGCATCTTGTATTCCTACCAATAAGGTCAATGGGACTCTCTCCTCTTCTATCTCTTTGCTCTCAGCTATTAATTTGCAGAGGCATTTCCCTCTTACAAGTTTGGTAGGCTTGATCTCTAATTCAAATTCTTAAACCTTTTTTACCCACATTACTCTATTGTTTACTACCACCTCTTGTTGAGTAAGGATTCTTTTGACTACAGTATTGGGTACATACACCGTGGAATGCGAATGCAAAATATAATAGCGAAACTGCTTTACAACCTTTACGACTACAAATGATTATTTATCTATAATATAATATCTTAACTCATGCTTCTTCAAGGGCACACTCATGAAATAAATTGGAACTTATTCATCCTTATCATTTTTCTTTAATGAAACCCCATACATAGTGTGTTCACTAGCATTGCAATGAATTAAATAAAAAAATTTAAGTCAGGATGAGCTAGAATTGGTGCTTGGGAAATTGCATTCTTCACTTCAATAAATGATTTCATAGCCTCTTCGTTCCACTTGAAGGTTTTTTTTTCACTTAGAAGGTTCACCATAGGCCTCATAGTCTCTGAAAAGTCAGGAACAAATCTTCTCAAAAAATTTATTTGGCCAAAGAAAGAATGTATCCCATTCATGGTTGATTGCAAGAATAGTTGTTGAATGGCTCTAACCCTTTCTGGATCAATATTTATTCCTTATTTTGACACAAGATGTCTGAGCTCTTTGCCTTCCCCAACATAGAACATAGACTTTTTGGGTTGAACGAGATGCCATGATCCCTGCATCTTTGAAGGATTGTTCTCAAATCATGTAGGTGCTTCTTCCTCCCTTTAGAGAATACTATCATATCATCTAGGTATATCACAATCACCTTATTAATCAAGTGCCCAAAAGATGAGTTCATAGCATGTTGAAATGTTGCACCGATATTAATTATCCCAAAGGATATCCTGTTGTAGGAAAAAGTGCCCCAAGGAGTGGTGAAGGATGTTTTGTGTTGATATTCATGAGCTACACTGATCTAATTATACACTGAAAATCCATCCAACATGGACATCATTTCGTATCCTGCTACTGTTTGTAAAATATGATCTGTGTTTGGTAAGGCAAAGTTGTCTTTTAGGATTTCCTAGTTTAAATTCTTGAAATCAACACATATTATAATTTCCCCATTCTTCTTGTGAACCAGTGCAATTTTGGCTACCCAAGTAGAGTGGTGTATGAGGTAGATGATCTGAGCCTTCAGAATTTTATCTACTTCTTGAAAAATTGCATCTGCTACTTTTGGGTTGTAGTTTCTCAATTTATTCCTAAAGGGGTTCGCCCCAGATTTTAATGGGACAAAATGTTTGAACTTACTTTGCTTGAAATCTTTTAGGTCTTCATAAGACTAGGCAAAGACATCCTTGAATTATTTCAAAAAAATAGAGAACCTTTCTTTCTCATCTAAATCACGGAATGCACCCAAGTTTACAAACTTCTGGTTTTCTTCATTACCAATGTTAACTTTTTCACATTCACTAGATAGGGTTTCCTTCCCGACTGTGGTTTGGTCAACAAAGAAATCCCCTTTGTTCAAAATTATTTCTAAGGCCACCAGACCTTTTGGGATGTGATTACCCTTTAGTTGAAAAACCTATGTACCACCCTTATCTCTAAGATTAATACAAAATTCATAACATCCGACTTTAGACCCTTCAAAGAAAAAAGAAGAGAACTTCTCAACTCCTTCAAAAAATTTTACTATATGAGACTCATCACTAAAAACCTACCATGAATTTACATTGTTTGGCACACTCGGTCTATGGATGAGCTCTATGGTATACTTATCTTTTACAAAGTTAGGGTGAGGAATTAATAGTGCCCCTGATCCTGCTAATGCATCGGCTCTAGAGTTAAACTCCCTTGACATTTCTTCAATAGAAAATGCATCGAACCATTCCAATTCATGCCACACCCTATTTCTATAGTTCTTCAAACTTTCATTTTTTACTGTAAATAGGTTCCTCACTTGTTTCACTATCAACTTAGCATCTCCCCTTGCTTTCAACAATTTAATCTTTTGCCTCTTTTCTTCTTCTAGACCAAGGAGTAAGGCCTCATACTCAACTGTGTTATTGGTGTTTTCAAACTCGGGCTTGTAAGCATAGGGAAACATTTCTCCAGAAGGAGATATAAATAAAACCCACACCCATGACCTGGTTGAAGAACAACTCCCATCAAATTCCAGAGTCCACAATTTACCCTCATCCTCCAAACATGGTTCTAATTTATTGCTTTTGGGCATTATCACATAATTATAAAACTTTATTTCTTGGTACAGAATATGAGATTTGGGGTCTTAAGAGGGAAACATTGTATATTTGGATTGTGTCTCAGACTGCAGGATGACCTTCTAACTAACCATAGGAATTGTAGCTTTGGACCAATCTAACTTAATCTCACCACTTAGGTCTTTACTAAAATTCCTACTCACGAGCATCCCATAGCTCACGGGTATGTCCACAACCAAGATAGTGAGCTTCAATATTTTGTCAGGGTGGGATGCTAATGCAACTTGTGCATCCTTTATTTTTCCTATTAGCGGGACATTCTTGGAATCCATGGCATAACACTTGCTGAATGTTTTATTCAATGGCAAGTCCAAGGATTTTGCGACATCTGAAGGCATTATGTTATCCAAGTCCCCTGAATCTATAATACAATTGTTCAACCTATGTCCATGTATGAATAAGGACACATAGAAAAGATCTAATTTTTAGGAACATGGGGAATAAACAACATGGTCATCCATTTGTCAAACAATAATACAACCAACCAATGGAATCGTAACTCCTATGTTCAAGCATCACAGATACGTTAAACTAGAATATCAGGAAAATGGAAGATGCGAAAGATTTTCTCATTCAAGTATCTCTATTCATATTCTTTGGAAATCATCACTCTTTTTCCTATTGCATGGAAGAAGGGGAAAAAAATTGTTCTAGGGAGAAATGACATCTACTAATAAGAGAAACAATTAGGATGTCTACCCACAAAATAGGTATCCACTTCCCTCAAGAGCATGAATCCTCACATACACCTCTCGTTGTGAGAAATGAAATGCCTCTTCAAATAAATTAAGACCCGCTTACACCATTAGAGTAGGATACTAGACCAATGAAAAAACCTACAGTCACAATGCAACCCAGCAACACATTTGAAATTCATAGTGGCAAGGATGTTTCTAGTTCAAATTCAGAAGTGAACTTGGTCCACCTAGCAAAGAATGATTCAAATTTTCAAGTGGATTTGGTTCAACTAGTAGAGAATGATTTAAATTATCAAGTGGACTTGGTTCATCTAGTAGAGAATGAAAGTGAGAGAATTGGATTTTCATCATAGTCAATACCACCCACATGGTTGGATGAATGGGTTGAGAATGTGGGTGTCAAATTTCTAGCCCCACAACAAGATTACTCTTTCACTTTCCCTACACCACACACTACTTTAATGCCATAAATAATACATCGCTATGCACAATGTATAAAACTAGATATTTATGGGGATGCATATATTACACAATAAACATGTGAATTTTGGAATGAGGAAGATGAGAGCATATAGATACAAGTATGCAAGTTAATGGGTTCTCAAAACTAAAATTTATTGAGAAAGTTCGTAAAGCTATCAGTTTGTCAACAACAAATGTTGTTGAGAAAGTTAACATCTTCTGATTACATGGAAGTGCTGACAAAGGGTGAGGTAAGGATGAAAGAACTGGAGGAGATAAAAGATAGGAAGATAGAGCAGAACATAGAAAATAAGGTTGAACAAAAATTGGCAAAGGAAAATAAGGAGAGAAAAGAAAATGAGATTGGGTGTAAGGAAAAGAAAATGATGAAAGAAAAAAAGAAGGAGAAGGAGGACATATAAAAGTGAGTGTCGGAAGCGAAGGAACACAAGGCTAATGAAAGGAGGGTTAAGGAGCACCGCAAGGATTTGGAAACACAATGGATATTATACAATCTATCCACTCCATTCATGTCACTTCCTGAAGGTCATCTCGTAATGTGGGATATGATCAACATCTACGTTCCAAACCATTCAACGGCTTATAATTGTGCACCAACTTCAACATCTATTATGTTTGTTGTTTCTCACAACCACACTGGAGGGGTCCCAACACATGCTCAGAGAGGTGTATATTGCGGCCCAATACAAGCTAGAGTTATTACCTCTGAAGGATTAGTAGGGTACAACAACATAGATCTCATTGCAACATCAAGGCAATCGCCCGCATCGCCATCACCTACTTTTCCTACTATGTTTCCCTAAATTATAGATGATTTAGGTTGCAGGTTTATAGTAAATTTATATGCATTTTGTTTCCAACTATGTTATTTTTTATAACTGATTTGAACAAGAAGGTTCATTTTTTTGTAAAGCATTTTGTTTTCAACTCTGTCCTATCTATAAAATTGATATGCAAATGAAATCTACATCGTATAATATAATGATTGAGCCAAGATGTGAAAAATTCATCATTAATACATACAATTTCAATTCCAATGTTGGGGATCAATAGTTTAATAAGTTATTTGTACCATGGTATCAATGTGATTGTTAATTCTTTACGACATCAATTCACTTTACAAGTTGTTTGTTTTTTGGAATCAATTTCACTCCTAAGGGATATACAATTCATTTCAATTTATTGGTTCTAGGATTTCAAAATTAGTGTTGAGGGTAATGCACATAAATTGGAAAATTTAGTTTTCAACTTACTTATATAGCGGAGAGGAGCCACAATGTGTGCACCCTAACTCTGGGAGTCCATGTGGCCACCTTTTTTTATTTTCCACCCTAGCTGACCTAGTTGGCAACCCAAAACCAAAAGTTGAGCCCTTTTTAAAATGTCTAGTCACGTGTGAAAACACGATTATCAAAAGGTACCAAAAAATTCACTTTTGACCATTGATCAAGATGTGTGTGATCAACGGGGCCAATGTAGGAGTTTAGCCTTGGGTACAGAATAGGGTGGACGTGTGTGTTTTGTTGTTGTGCCACTCTATCCAACACCCTGACTGCCAATGCTTCTCGCGGCAAACTTACACAACAAAATTGAAGTTGAGTACTTTTTAAGAATTCTTATCAATGGTCTCTTATCAACATGATACCTTCTAGCGAAGGTCAAGTGAAATAAATGTTCTTTTGAGCTCAATATCTACTTATGTGGAGAGGATTATATTTATAAAGCAACATGCAACTGCATTTAGTAGTCACCTTAATTTAACTTAATGGGACTATATTCATCATTGCAAATCCATTCCAAATGCCTTCTTCTACATGAAACGAGACACCTAACATTCTTTTTATTCAAGCCCGTTTTGGATTCTTCCATCAGTTGGGTACTGAAATATGCTTGGCAAAGAACCCCGCAAACACAAAATGTCAGCATTCTCTGCTCTTCCATTGACCACCTTCCACTTCAAATTTGTAGGTAATTTATTGTTTATTTGTGTTTTTTAAGTTGTTTCCTATTTTTTGGCCATATTTCTCAAATTTCTATTTGTGGTTGGAGGACAAATCGTCATCTTTTTGTAGGATGCTATATATTTTGAGGTTGAGGAGGTAGACAATGACAACGATGAGCTATAGGAGGATATATAGGAGCTCGATTACTATCTTCTCCATGATGGATGTCATTTAATCCTATGTGTGTTGATTTTGTTTTCTTTTTTTCTTACACTAACCTCCACTATCAATTTTTTGGATGTATTCGGTTACAAACAAGTTTTTTTTCCCTTTTTCATTACTCAATGTGTGAGTGCAATAGAATTGAACAATACAAAGGTTTGAATAGCATAGTTTTCATATTACTATTTGATATATCAATGAAAGGGTGATATTGTTGAACTTTGAGTACAATGTTGGAAATATATACGTAAATAGAAATGATTGTAACACACTGCTTTGATATCTTGAGTGACATCAAAATAGTTAGGGTGTAGAAAATTGTAAGTGAAATGAACATGAAAAGATTCAGTAAATCAATAGTTGTTTTATGCATTCTTCTCAATTTGATTTATCAATTTGAAGCTTTACTTACAATAAATAATTCAATTTGTAACATGGACATGTCCAATGGTTTAGGGTCTAGTCAGTTCTAAATAGGTTGTAGTGGTGTATGAAGTTGCATGGAAATGGAAATTGTCAACTTCTTTAGGGCCCAGGGTCTATTTTGCCAAGTGCAGTTGAGAAAAGGCCAATTTCACTCTACAAGTTTGGTAAGAGCGGCATTAAAAACAACAAAAATTAAAATGGGGAAGGAATATGACAACTTTTACCAAACAAGTTTGTGATGATTGGCTCATCACAACTGCACTTGGGCAAAATAGTACATGCAAAAACCCTTAATAGTATAATGAAAACAATTTAATTGATAAATTAAAATGGAAACCATCAATGGAAAAATAATTCAGATTGGGCTCATATTTTGAATTGGGGTAGCCACCTCGACCACCTAGGGTGGCAGATAAAAAATTGGGTGTCAAATGTATAAGTAGGCATATGCAAATGAAATGAACAATTAAGAACACTAAGTTTGAAACGCTCCAACCATTAAATTGTAATTCCTTGTTATACCCATTTGGAGTCTAATTGGTTTGAAAAAATTAGATAACTCATTAAACCTTAACTCCCAACATTGGAATTGGAATTCCAAACATCTAGTACACTGAAATTGACAACCTAATGTTGACAATTTGAAATAAATTTGGAAAGTAGTAACAAGTACATTGAACCCTTAATTGTGAATATTAGAATTAAAATTTCCTATCTCTAGAAAGAAAAAGACAAATTGATATGAATTTGAAATGCCTTAATAATCACATTGAACCAATGAGCACATAACATATTCATCCCTTGATCTATAACATTGGAATTAAAATAAAAAATTGACAACAGTAAGTCTGAAACCCTCCAACCAATAAAATGCTTTGAATTATATATCTCTTTGGAGTCAAATTGGTTTTATAAAAGTAGATAACTTATTAAACCCTTAGCTGCCAGCATTGTAATTGAAATTGAAAACATATACTACACTATAATTGACAACCAAAATTGATAAATTGAAATGAATTTGGAAACAAATGAGAAGCACATTAAACCCTTAATTGCAAAGATTGGAATTGAAATTAAAAATCTATGGTAACTTGAAAAAAGACAATGAAATGAATTCAAAATTCTTTAGCAATCACATTGAAACCAACAAGCACATAACTTATAAAACCCTTGATATTTAATAGTGGAATTGAAATAAAAATCATTAAGACTAAATCTGAGACCCTTGAACCAGTAAACTAAAATGAATAAGAATTTGTTTGGCTTCAAACTGATTTTGCTTTAAAATAAATAAATTTTGAAAGCCTTGACTCCCAACATTGGAATTAAAATAGAAAACATCTAGTACACTCAAATTGAGAACCAAAAACTGATCAATTGAAATGAATTTGAAAAGTAGTAAGAAGCAATTGGAAACCATGTTGCAGATAACTTATTAAACCCTTCATCTTTAACATTGGAATTTAAATAAGAAACCCTTGACACTAAACCCATACCCCTCAAACCAATAAAATGAAATAAAAATCCCTCCTAAGTAAAATTGATTTTAAAAAAAAAGGATAACGTTTTAAACCCTTAACTCCCAACATTAGAATTGAAATAGAATACATCTACAACACCCAAATTGACAACCTAGAACTGATCAATTTAAATGAATTTGCAAAGAAATAAGAAGCACTTGGAAACCATGTTGTAGATAACTTATTATACCCTTCATCTTTAGCATTGGAATTGAAATAAGAAATTATTAACACTAAACCTAAACCCCTCAAACCAATAAAATGAAATGAATTAAAAATCCCTCTAGAGTAAAATTGATTTAAAAAAATAGATAATGTGTTAAACCCTTCACTCCCAACATTGGAATTGAAATATCATACATCTACAACACTCAAATTGACAACCTAAAACTGATCAATTGAAATGAATTTGCAAAGCAGCAAGAAGCACTTGGAAACCATGTTACAGATAACTTATTAAACCCTTCATCTTTAACATTGGAATTGAAAATAAGAAACCCTTAACACTAAACCTAAACCCCTTTAACCAATAAAATGAAATGAATTAAAAATCCCCCTGGAGTAAAATTGATTTTAAAAAAATAGATAAATTTTTAAACCCTTAACTTCCAATATTAGAACTGAAATAACATACAACTGCAACACTCAAATTGACAACCTAAAACTAATAAATTGAAATGAATTTGCAAAGCACTAAGAAGCACTTTGAAGCCATGTTGCAGAAAACTTATTAAACCCTTCATCTTTAAAATTGGAATTGCAATGAAAACCTTATTCGGTTAGCCATGTATCTTATTAAACCGTCAAACCCCAACAGTGGAATTGGAATTGAAAACCATTTATAGTAAATTTGAATCCCTAGAACCAACCAATTTAAAATGCAATTGAAAACAATTGACATGTATCAAATCCTTCCTCACTACAAGTATACCTACCTAAAACCCTTCAAAGTAAAATTGAAACTCTTCCTCCCTATAATTTGAAACACTAATAAAATAAAATTATATCAGCAAACATTAACAAAAAATTACTTGAAACAATATGTATATCCCTTAGAAATTAAATTGATTCCAAAGAAAGACAACTTCTGAATGCCTTAATCCCTAATAGTCGAAACAAAATTGCAAATCCTTAATAGTAATCTTTGAGAACCTAGAGCTGATAAAATGAACCAGTAAGACTGAAAATGTCATTTCCATAGAATAGAAATGACACATAAATAAGTGGAAAGCCATTACTAAAACCAAAAACACTACAAATAGAACCCTATAGTAGAGAAAATGAATAATAACTACAACACATTATGAAACCTTGTGAAACCATGTTGTAGATAGCTTATTAAACCCTTAAACTCCAACATTCGTGGTTAACCTATCAAGAAGAAATCTTATTAGACCATTAAAACCCATCATTTCTGTAATAAAAAACCACAAAACTTGTAAAATATGAATAGAAAAATATGGATATTCATAGTAGGAGGCCAAATATGAACAGGAAAGCTTGACAACCAAAAAATATTGATTTTCCTTCACTATGAACATGCCACTGATATAAGTTCACAAGAGTTTGATTCCCTTGATGTTAATAGTGTTAATGAACATAGTAAATCATGTTCAGAAACACAAAACAAAAAAAAATGCCATTTGAAACTGAATACATGAAAAAAAAATAGTCAATGGAGGTATGTATTAGCAAAACAATCAAAGAAAACAAAAGAAGACAGATTTAATTGGGCCTAATGGTGAGAGGTGGCATTAGTGAAGAGAGTTATCCTCACATCCATCAAAGACTAGACAATAAAAACACTCATATAGCTCCTCCCACAGATCATCATCGTCTACCTCCTTAACCTAAAAATCTCAAGCATCTCGCATAAATACGATGGTTTGTCCTACAACCAAAATGAGGGAAAAATAGGAAATAATAGTTTGTCTTGTGAGGAAATTGGAAAAAATAGGAAACAAAAATTTTAAAATTGCAAAGAAACAAGGAAATTACCTACAAAGTCAAAGAAAAAGGTGGTCCATTCATGAGAAAATAATGGTGACATTCCATGTTTGTGGGGTTCTTTATCCAGCACATTTTGGCTCCCAATTGATGGAAGAATCTAGAAAGGGCGGGAATGAAAGTAATGTTATGTGTCTCAATATGCACAGAAAAAGTCATATTGAATAGATTTGTGATAAGAAATATAGTCCCATTAATGGAAATAAAGTGGATTTGATGCATACCAAATGCAGTTGCATGTTGCAACATAAATTGATCGTGGGAAGTATTGGAAGGAAAGGTGGTGGATAAGGTGTCACAAAGAAGTATCTACCCTACTCTGTACCTGTTGAGCATTATTTTGACACAAGAAAGCTTTCTAGGAACTCAAGATTAAATTTCCTCTCTTGAAAGAATAATGGGGTTATTCCCAAAATTCTCTAGGGTTGAGTCACAACCTGCTTGGTTACTCAGTTGAAGATAAATGTGATTGTTCACGAGGAGGCCTTTTCTAGTTCATTCAAGACATCAAACTGCAAAACACTTTAGTTCTCTTTTGGTATTTTCTATTTTAACATATATGGGTGTTTGTAAATAAAATGCAATTTTGGTATTTTTAAGATGTTTAGATTTTTAGAATTTAAAAGATAGAAGAGAGTAGGTCGTAGAGTAATGAGAAATAAGAAAATGACTGAAAATGAAGTCCTACGGACATAAACCGTTATGAACCCTTCCTTGCTAATTGAATGGTGGGAGAGATTTGGAGTAAACCCACGAAGCATAAATCAAACCAAGTCACAATTCACTACCCCACTGATGCAAGCATTTGGAGAGAAGACATATTCACTTGTGCAAGATATTCAAAATTGATCAAATCATGAAGCCACCAAGATGTTCCCATGCACAAAATAGATTTATCATTAAGACCAAATATGATCTCTTCCACGAATTCATCACAACAAGTTAAAGTAAACAACAACAAACTCCAACTAAAAGAAACGCGAACTCGAAACACAATAAACAAGAGGCTCTCTAAAAATAATGAATAATGCAAGCATACATTCAATAATTTTGCATAGGTAGCAGCAATTCACACACCACGAATGAAGCACCAAATGCATATTTTTATTGCATTCAGAATCTGACCCTTTACATTGATTTGTGATTAAAATATATAGGATTTGATCCACAACTCTGAATTCAAAATTTAGGGCATCAGAGAGAAAAATAAATTAAACTAAAACTTTACTGAAAGGGAAACTATTCTTAACTGACACTAGATAACTTGCATGGATCCATGAACCCATTTACAATCAGTTTTCCCATGCAAGGTGGGTCAAACTCACCAACAAGAGAGAAAATAAGGAGGGTTTCTTCTAAAAAATTGGAGTCTTCTTATTTTTGGAAGTCTTTCTTGGAATCTTCATTTGGAACCCTTCTGGCGGTGGAGACTAATAGGGAACCCTTAGTCCCTTCAAAACAAACTCAAGTTGACCATCACTTGGATATGGAGTTCAACTAGTGTGGAAAAAATGTGATCTCGCTGGAAACACCCAATTTTTTTAGATCCCGACCTCTACTCTAAAACTTTTTAGTGCCAAAAAAATTAAGTATTTATCATCAGAACCTTGGTCTGAAGTTTGGACTTGTCGGAGGCCAAAAAGGCCAAAATATATAGAAGGCTGAAAGGCCAAAAACTCTGAGGGCCGAAAGGTCAAAAACTCTATAGGGATGAAAGGCCAAAAACTCTTTAGGGCCAAGAGGACCTGGGAAGCTGAAAGGCCAAAGAGCTAGGTTGTTTGTAGGGGCCGAGAGGCCGAAAGGTCGAAACATGCTTCAAGGGAATCCTTAAGTGTTGGAGATTTCTTCTTTGGAACTTCTTTTTGGTCTAAGGGGTTAATTTGGGAATACATCTAGGTGGGTAGCCTAAAGACTTTGTATGATCTCCTGAATTTCCTCATAGTTTATTTATTTCCTCTTTGCCATGTTAACCTTCCATTCCTTCTTTTCTTTAAAGGAAGTTAGCTCAAAAGTGAAGAATTGGATTTCCTCTACGTGATTAGTCATCTTCATCATTTCTTCCTTTGAATAGAAAAATTGTTGTAGGGCTTCCTTGGTCCCTATACCTACCATAATGTCCTTGAATTATTGGACCACTTCTTTGGATGGCCATAAGACTTGCTTATGTTCATCCTGGTATAAGTCAAGGCTGATCCCCGTGAAGAAGATATCTATTTCTTTTACCCATTCCAAGAACTCCTTCTTCTTATCCAATATGGATGCTTGATATTTCTCATAAATACCAATTATCTTGGTTATGCGCTTGATCCATGTCTCAAATTTGTCTAGCTCCTCACCATCATATATTTTTACCAAGATCTAGAAGTGTTGTTTTCTGATGATCTGTAGATCTTGGAGGATGGCTCTCCATTTGCTGGTCTCAGATTCCAGGCCACCATCATCTGTCATCAAATATAAAAAAAATTTAGCCTCTATTAGAATAACCCTATAAGGTTTGAATATTTACTTGATAGCACCTTCCCCGTATTGCTCAAAATCCTCCCTCCAATCTGCACTTTCTTTAATGAAGGAGGGAGTTAGACCTGATGGTAAGTTTGGGGCATTTCTTTTATCCAACACTACTTGTAGTGAGGCCTCCGAGAAGTTAGGGTCGATGGGACCAGCCATTTTGTGGATGAACCTCTTCAAGGCTTTATTTTGTTCAGTCAAGGCCCTTATGGTCTCTTCTTCTTTACTCATGAAACCTAGAGCATGTTTGAGCCCTAAGGCTGCTAGTGTCTTGCTCCCCTCCCTAGTAGGTTCCCCCAAATCTACCTCCTCCAATGTATAGTCTTCTGAGGTGGTTGGGGCTTTAGAAGTGTTGGCAGATGGGACTGCAACCTATGCCTTCTAGTGTCCTCTAGTGTCCTGAGTGACACAGGACATTGTCTGGGCTGGTAATATGATTTTTGTTTGATGAAAGGCTTGTCCTAAGGATGCTACATCCATGTTCTCCCCTTCATCTTCATCTGAATAGGTTCTTCTCCTGGACTTAATTTCTTTGGTAAACCAGGTGGGTCTACTAGATGCAGTGACTGGCTCATACGGGGTAATTTGAAGAATTGAATCTAAATTTTGAGACCCTGGAGTCACTTCTTTGTCTTTCTCCTCTCCTTGTTCTTGCCTCTATTCCCCTTCACTCCCTTTTCCTTAGCATTCTCCTTCTTCCCCCCTTTCTTCTTCTGCCTTGTCTCCCTCTTGCATTTCCTAACTTTTGTCTTCCTCTCTTGAGGAACTAACCGAGGGTTCGGTATTGAAACCAGTCATAACCCCCACTATGATTTTGAAGGCTGATAGAGCCTCTCTGGTTACTGATCCTCCCAGTGTTGGGATGTGGAAATTCAAGGGGTTTGGAGATGGTGGAGTAGGTGTTGAGAGATTCAGGATTAGAAATGGAAGAGTAGTTGGTGGAGTTGTGAGAAATGGGGGTGGAGTAGGAATAGGATGTGGGAGAGTAGTTGGTGGAGAGGGGATGTGAAGGGGTGTTACAATAGAATTGGTCCTAGGGTAGGCTCATTGGTAGTCACACCTTGAGTTATTGGAGACTCTTGATTCCTAGACCCTTGATCTGCCTTAGAATTATCTCCCACCTTGGGTGTATTTGGCTTCAGATTAATGAATTGAATAGTAGGTGGAGTTAAGATCACCTGTGGTTGAAAAAGAGAAGAACCCCCTGCTTCATATCTAGTTGTATAACCTGGTGTATCCTGTCCATGGTCCGAAAAACCTTCTAGACCCTTAAATTCTGACATTTGGAACTCATCTAATCCTAGAGAATATAAGGGGTTATCTTGCTCTTTAGGATCCTCCTGGTGCTTTCTACTAGTCTCCTTTTCTCTTCTTTTTTGAGACCTCATTATTTTAACTAGAGGGACATCTTCCTCCTCCACCTCTTGCGGGTCCTCCTATATGGTTTCTAATTGTAGAGACTCAGAAACTTTCTGCCTTTTATATGTCTTCTTCCCCTTTCAAGTGGTAGGAGGATATTTTCTAGAGGTGGAGGGTCCTTTATCAGTTGAAACCTATGTGGGTCCCATGGGGGGATCTATTTGCCTGGACATTCTTGTTTTAGGGGCCTTGGGCCTTGGGTTTGATTCATACTCTATTGCACATTTGTGGCCATACACCATGCCTGGCTTTTGTGGCGGTGCCTTCTTGTATTGTGGTACTATATTTATCTCTCCATGCTCTTTATCTTCCTTCTTGGGTGGATCCATCAACATTTTCATAGGTATTGGGCTCATTTTGTATGGCCTTTTGATCCATTCTTCTGTTGTCCTCATCACATGTCCTGCTCAAAAATTTATGTCATCATTCTCATCTTTATCAACCTCTATGTTCATAATGGATCGGTCATATATCCTATCATCTATATAGATGGCCTCTAGGACCTCTTTTGAATCATAATCCCAAACCTTTGGGGGAATAAGGGTCTTTATGAATTCCTTAGCCATGGTAAGAGTCATTCTGCAATAATCCCAGATTTTGACCTCATGATCATCTACGCAATTCATCTAGTGATCATCCAAGTGTGGTTCATGAATGTAGAAATTGTCTATAATGTGGTTGTATGTGCCTATAGGGTCAAATCGGGGCCACCCTGTACCATACAGTTGTAGGGGACAGTCATCCCATTCAAAGGCCAAAGATTTATAGAACTTCATGTCTTGTAGGGTATATGGCCCCAGTGAGATGGGGAAATCCCAACAGTGCTTCTTCTTGTGTTTTATATGTTCATAGGCATCTGTGAGCTGTCGGGCCATTTCCAAAATAATTATCCAATCGGATGGATATCTAGGCAACTTCTTCGGATTCAGTGTTGATCCTGCTATCCAAATGTATGTAAAGGTTCTAAATTGTATGTTATAGGCACCTATGGCCCTCACCTTGGACATTTTTGCTCTTTTCTACAATTGGGGGTATACAATGTGAGGACATGCATTGGGATCATTTAGGCTCCCTCTCTTTACGAGCCCTAGGTAATCTTCCCTTGCCACTAGTAGGTACACCACGTAAGTACTCATATAGAACTTAGGGTTGTGTTTCACTGCCACTAGTTCTTCATCCAAGTTGTCGCAAATGATGGTTCGCCAGTCAAACCTAGACTCGTGGCCCCTGAGTCTTTCTATAAGGAGAATCATCCAATTCTCTAGTTGGAATGATTGTGGTAACTTGTATACTCTACTTATCATTTTTATTTCTTCCTTTATGTCATCTTTCATGTATCCTTGCCTTAAGTCTATTTTGTCCAGCTTATTTTTGGGAAGAGGCTGCTCAAGGTAGTGATTGTTGACTATTTCATAAGCCTCCTCTTCTTTGTTTCTAAACCATAAGTTTCCCTTTTCTATGAAGAATTCATAGAACTTGTCTACACCTTTGTGGATTTGAAAAACATCTTCTATGACATCTGGCCTGATATCCAATATTGTTTGGCCCTCTCTATTCTAGACTGCCCTTTTTTCAGAGTCGTAATGATTTGCCAGGGTCATGATCAATTCGAGTGAGGACATAGCTATTGGGTGAGTTGCTACACTGACCAGTCCTACTAATACCAAGGAGGTAGAATCCTCTGATCTCCCAGTTGGTTGGCCACATTTTGTGAGGAATTCATACCAATCCACATTCCTGATATTAGTATCGGTGATTTCACTATGCTTGTTGCTAATCTTCTAAGGGGGAGTGTTCCCCTTATATAGGTACTTCATGGGTGAATTAGTCTTTTTCTTAGGCATTCCTATAATAAAACATACAAGTATTAGTATCTTATTTGGAGAACAAATTGAAAGAAATCTGACTAAACTAAGAAAATAGAGAAAAACTCTCTAAGTCACCGAGAATGCAGTTTTTTTGCACTTTCAGGGTTTCAAACAGTGAAGAATGTCTCAGAGATCGAAAGTGCGAAAAGCCATCATTCTTAGTCAGTTTGTTTCGGAACTTTTGGTATCCAAAAGTCTGAAGGTTTTGTGGATGCCAAAAATCCTGAGGCTTGAAGACCAGGTTTCAGAGACTTGGATCTGTCAGGATTTTAGGCCTTTCAGGGGTCTAAAATGCTAAAAAGTTTGAGTCTCTGAAATAGTAATGAAGGGCAGGAATTTTAGGGATCCGGTCCTGTCGGCATTTCAGAATTTTCGGAGGTCCAAGTCTCTGAAATAGTGATGAGGGGCAGGAATTTTGAGGATTCAGTCCTATTGGAGTTTCAAACTTTTTGGAGGTCTTAAACATTGAAAGGGTCGAATCTCTAACAACAAGACAGACGACCATGACCTAGTTTTTAGCCTTTTGGAAGCCAAAAACCTATGACAAAGGTCGTGACCAGAAAAAACCCTAAAACCAAAAATGTAGAGGGAAAAACCCAACTCGACATGGATAGACCCCTTGCAAAACAAAGGTGCCCATAGGCCCTCTTAGAGACTAGGGGAGAAGGAAATCTCAAAAGCCCTAGGCCAGACAAGTGCTAGGGAAAAAAACCTAAAAATTTAAAAGAAAATTAGGAGGAGAAAGAAAATGAGAGGCATGCGAACAAGATCTACCTCGAAGGGGCTAGGAGTGGGGAGGATGGCACAACGAAGTTGGAGGTGCGTGTGTGTGGTCAAGCTTAGGAATGAGGGAAAAAATGCTAAAGTTGCAAGGTCTCGAGAAAATCAGAATCGAGGATGCAAAGTGTTTTTGAATTGGGGCCTTTGCAACTTATAACCTATGGGCTTTGACATCAGTGCTTTTGGTGGTTTCAGTGTCTGAAACACTAAAATTCTGGAGGTAGACACCTTCAGACTTTTGGTGTTTTTAGATGTCAAAAACACCAAAAGGAATGACTTTCATCCTTTCATCCATTTCAGTGTTTTGGGGTACCAAGGTCCCTAAAATGCCAAAAGGGCCAAAAGGCCAAAAAAGGTTCTTTTCCTTGAGATCATGCTGATGCCTATTCTTCTAAAGCTGACCGAGCGAGGACTCGAAGGGGGCAAACAAGACCAAAAAACCACAAAGAAAAAAAAAGGGGGGGGATCCCCATGGTTAGAGGACCAAAAAAATGGGGTATGTGTTGTGGACCCAAAAAAAATATCCCGACAAAAGGAGGAATGACCAAGGCATTTCTCTATCATCATTACTCTTCTAGGCTTTAACCTGCAGTAGAACAAGGCCAAGAGGTGTTGGTGTCGACCAATCTTTCAATGATTTTCAATCTGAGGTTTTTCGCTAGCTCCCAGTGTGTGTTCATGTGTATTCATTCCTTGACCCTTAATTGTGGTAACCAAAACATTTGTCATTTTCTCCCAACCTTCACCAAGTAGACCAGAGTTTCTTGGAATGAGCTTTGCTGCCAGTCAGGCATTCATAGCCCCGATAAAGTTTTCCCTAAATCCCAAGTATAACCTTTCTCTACTACTAGTCGGGTGTTCATAGCCCTGGTAGAGGTTTCCATAGTCGCCCCAGTCTACTCTGTTTGCTACGCTGTAGCTTTCTTTCCTTTTGAGAGTTCTGTATTTTGGAAAGTCATTTTATTTCTTCTGTGTGCTTTTGAAATGTGTTGAGCCCTGAATGTTTGTGTACTCCATGTGTTCAGGTTTATAATAATGAAATTATTTTTTCATATTTAATCTGATCCAGGCAATGATTAGGCTGTGTCACCCAGATTTCACACTTGTGGCCTCTTTGGGACACTTTTCTTTTTGTGTGCTTACTTTTCTTCTCTCTTCAGCTATTCTCTTTTCTTTTTCCACTGCCTTTACATTAGTTCAGACCTGGGTTCTGGGATTGGTGGGTACCCAAATCTACGCACTAGTGTCAGTCACAACTATCAAACATTCAAGGAACCACTTCTCTTTGAGTGTTGCCTTTTAGTGTATTTCGTGATCAGGATGACCAAGCCTTGAAGTTCTTCTTGTTGATCATTGATAGTTGTCATCACTTTGCCTTTTGGACAATGTTCTTCATGTTGCACATTTCTTTTGGAGAATTGATTGAAAAATATCCTTGCTCTTATTTACGGACTAATTTGGAATGGATCCGAGAAAACACTAACCTAAAACAACAAATGAGCCCCAAAAAAAGAAAGGAAGAAAGGGCTGACAGCGAGGGAGAAAAAAGAAAAGAAAGGAAAGAACCAAAAAGGGGGAACTATGGTACAAGGGACAGAAAGAAGTCTCGCTTAGAATTCAAAGTAATGTTTGAGGAATTGTCCATTAACTGGCAATGGGGTCAACTCTCTGTTCAATGTGTTGATCTTAAAAGTGTTTTCTCCCAGGATCTCTGATATTTGATAAGGGCTTGTCCACAGTCTTTGGAACTTAGTGTGGCTACCCAACTTTGCTTTCACCTTATCCAACATGAGGACAAGTTTAAAGATCCCGAAGGCTTTAATGGTGTCCCTCTTGTCGAACCACCTCTTGACTATAGCTTGGTGTTTTGATACATGTTCCAGAGTCGTAGCTCACTTCTCCTCTAGGTTAAGGAGGTTCATGAGCTATACTTGGACTCGATCTTCTCCTCCCACATATTGGTCCATGAATCTGAGGATTGGGATCTTAAAGTTCATAGGGAAGACCGGTTGTAAGCCATAGACTAGCTAGTATGGAGACGTCCCCATGGAATTTTTTATCCTTACGTAATCATTCCATAAAGCATATTTTAATTGTGTGTGCCAATCCCTGGGGTTGTCGTCAAGGAGGCATTTGATCACTGTTGTTAAGTTTTTGTTGGTAGACTCTGCTACATTGTTGCCTTATAGATAGTAATTTGAAGAGAACTTGAGGATTACTTGATTTTTGAAGCCCCATTGTGTGAGTGAGGCCGAAGAAAAAGAGGGAGCATTGTCACATACCAAATAAAATGACATCACAAACCTGGTTATGATGTGCTCCTCCAAGAATCTAGTCACGACCTCTGTGGTACAATTCTTCAGTGCTTGACCTTCCATCCAGCATGTGCAATATTCAATAGCTTTTAGGATGAACTTGTGTCCTATAGACAAAGGGGGTTAATCATTCCAACAAAATCCAAGCCCCATTGGGAAAATGGGCGTACCTCATATACTAGTTGTAGGGGCATTATGGGGTTTCTCTCTCGAGTCATGCTGGTTTGGAAAGTGTGGCAAGATCTCACATGTTCATTGGTGTCTCTGAATATTGTAGGCCAAAAATATCTTTCCCTTAAGATTTGGTGACCTATTGCGTCAGCTGACCCATGTCCCATTCCATACTTGTCATGGAAATTTTCTAGGATTTGCTTGGCCTCAAGTCTTTCTAAGCACCTTAGGTATAGGCCTTCATAATTGTGTTTGTATAGTTGCCCATTTTTCAACATATAGGAGCCGCTCTTAATTCTCAAGGCTCTTCTATGAGAACCACTCATTTCCTCTAGGCAATAGTTTTGTAGCAGATAATACACTATGTCTTGGTACCATAACTCACTGATCACACCTTGATTGGTGTAGGTTTGGAAAATTAGTCCTTCTTCAACCTCAGAGATTAGCTTTGTTAGGCCTTGGCCCCTTACTAGTTTCATTGGTTGGATTTGAAGGTCAAACTCTTGGAGGATGGCCATCCATTTTCTTCTCTACTCTCTTAGCTTGTTCTACATCAAAAGGGACTTCACGGCTGCATCTAGAACTATCCCAATGACTTTGATTCTTAAGATGTAATGTCTGAATTTTTTTACCGCTTTGATGAGAGCGAATGATTTTTTATCTAGGTTTGGGTACTTGAGCTCAGAATATTTGAAGGGGCAACTAATGAAAGCTATGGGTCTTTCATCTTCACTTTTCTTCTTCTATGTAAGGATGCCCACGCATGAGTGCTCAGATGCAAAAGAGTAAACCTTCAAAGGGATAGTATAGTCTAGGTTGGCCAGGACCGGTGCTGCAGTGATGGCATTATTAATCTTCTCAAAATATTTCTTGGCTAAGAGAGCCCATTCAATCTTGGCATCCTTCTTGAGCATGTCATTCAATGGTTTTACTATTTCTGCGAAACCACTAATGAACTTTCTTACAAAGTTGATCTTCCTGAAGAAATATTTCAGCTCTTTGTGGCTGTGTGGTGGTGTCAATTTTAGAATGGCTTCCACCCTTTCAATATCTATGGCTATTCCCATTTCTGAGATGATATGCCCCAAGATTTTTCCTTCAGTTACCCTGAACACACATTTCTTGGGATTGAGGGAGATCCTGAATTCCCTGCATCTTTGAAAGCATTTTCTAAGGTCACTTAAGTGGTCAGCTCTTTGTTTTGAGAAAATTGTGACGTTATCCATATAGATGATAATGTATTTCCCAACTAGTCCTTTGAAAGCTATGTCCATTTCCCTTTGAAAATTGGCTCCTATGTTAATCAGTCTGAAAGGCATTCTGTGATAGGCGAAGGTTCCCCATTTGGTAGTGAATGTCATTTTTAGCCTGTCTTCTTCCTGCACCATCACCTGGTTGTAGCCTGAGTAGCCATCCAAAAATGACATCATTTGAGACCCATTGACCTTTTTCAATACTTCATCAAGAGATGGGAGTGGGTAATTGTCCTTCTAAGAAGATTTGTTGAGGTTCCAGAAATCTATGCACAATATGATCTCTACCATTTTCTTTCTTATGGGTACCAGGTTCTCCAACCACGAGGAATGTCGGATTGGAAAGATGATCCTAGCATCGAGAAATTTCTAAACTTCCTTTTGAATTAAGGGTTCCATGGTGGGGTTCACATGCCTCTATTTTTTCTAGAAAGGCTTGGAGTCAGGTTTTAGAGGGGTGTTGTGTACTATGACTGAGGTGTCATATGTCTTCAATTCTTCATAGCTCCATGCTATGACATCTCAATATTCAGTGAGGAGATGTACCATTTTCTCCTTTTCTTCTTTACTTCCTACCTTTCTGATGTGGACTTCCCTAGGTTCCTCCTCTGTACCAAGGTTGTAGGTATCACATTCTTTACCATCTGTTGTTACATCTGGGCGTCTCCTCATTGTCGTCTTGTCGCTATCAAAAATCCTTTCTAGTTCTACCATCCCTTTGGGTATGGTGTTGGTCCTCAAATTTATGACACCTTGATCAGAAGGGGCTTCGGGTTCAACTATTTCTTCACCTTCCTTTTCTTTGTCTATGATCTACTTTTTGAACACACCGATGCACATGATAAACTCCAAGATGTGTTGATCATCCTGGAAGACTTGAAAGTTAGTGACGTTGTCTAGAATGGCCGGTGCCATGACAAGTTCAACTGAGAATTTATTTATCTTAGATTTCTCGATTAGATGTAATGAACTGGCTGACACGGCCAAGGCATCAATGACAACATTCCTTCTTGGGATGGTTTTGATGTTGAAAGTGTCAAAGTCATTAATGAGGTCCCATGCTCTATTTTGGTAGGCTGAGAGTATTGTATCATTGCAAGTATAGTGGCTACGGATCTGCTTGACAACCAATTGCAAGTCACCTTCTACTATCAAGATCTTTACTCCTCTCTCATGGGCTAGGAGGATTTCATGGACCAGTGCTTCATACTCTACAACATTGTTAGTGCACATAAATTGTAACCTATAAGTGGTATAGAAAGATTTACCTCATGGGTTTATCAATTTGATCCCCACACCTACTCCTTGTTTACATTTAGAACCATCAAAGCACAATTTCCATATCTGGGGTTGCTTAGCAGGATTGGTATTGGCCAATTTTCTCTTGGGAAGGCCCTTGGTTCAAGACTCCTGACCCTTCTCCTCATCATCATCTGAAGAGGTTGATTCTCCTACATCTTGAGTATGCCTATGTTTGAGGTTTTTAGTACTTTCATAACCCCCATCTTCTAGCATTCCCTTGTAAGGGGGACACACTCCATCATCACAGGTGCTCCAATCACTAATTATGTCCAATGTAGGACCTTTGTTATCAGAATCTGACCCACTATCCTGATCTCGGCTTGGGATGATTGTAGGAACTAAGACATCAACCTCTGGTGGGATGTTATTCTTGTCCTCAGTCTTGAGGATGTCCTCTTTTGTTATAGGGGTTTCTGATAGCTTACTTGATGAGGTGATATGGGTCAATACCCTTGATAATTCTTCTTGGGAACTGGGGCATGTGAACTCAGAATGGTTGGCCTAGTGTAATTGACAGTACCCTAGTAGTAACAAAATATTAGGGTCTGCATCTTGTCCCAAGTATCGTAGGTTGATTGTAGTGTTGTTGACAAAGTGTTGGAAGATGTCATCATTGATATCTGACTCCAAGAGACCCAGAATGGGGTTGTGGTCTGATTCTAGTTCTTCTTGGATTTGGAACATGAGGATGTCATCCATCCGGTAAGTGCCCAGGTCCATCTGGGTGAACATGACTTCATTCAGGGAATTGTATTTGGTGATCATCTATCTCAATTTAGGCTCTACATCAATCTTGATCTGGTTGTTTAGGCCTCTCCATGGTAGCCACAGGTAGGTGAAATCTATTGAAAGCCAGCCTCTTAAGCACTTGGTCCATTCTTGACTCAACAACATCCCATAAGTTTTAGGTATGTCTACTATATGTACATCAATGTGTTCTTGTATTCTAGGATCTGGAACTAATTGGATGTGTACATCTTTAAGCACACTGATTACCTTGACGTTGGTTTTATCCAATTGCATGACCACTTGGTTTCTTACTTGGGGCACCATCCCCAACTTCTGACAAATTGACAGAGGCATGATGTTGCATGAAGCCCCTGAATCAATCAGGCAATTGTGTAGGTTCTTTCCAAACATCAGTAGACTAAGTAAGAATGGTGGGACCTCCATCCTGTCTTTGAACATAGCGGGGAAAGCCTCAGATGTGTTGATGTTGGATGTAGGTGTCCTTGCATTATTGGCCAATGAGCCAAGTTTTGAGTGGTCTAGAGATCTTAGAAGGGATTCTTTCTAAGATGGGAAACCTTGAAGCAATTTGAACATAGATATTTTCTCTTTAGTTTTCTTTAGCTCATCAACTATGTTGTATTTGTCACTGGACCAAGCCGCACCTCTATAGCCAGCATACATACTTGTTGTAGGAGGTGTAGGACCATTTTGTCCTTTAGGAGGCATGGGATTGTTTCTAGCTTGAGGGTCTGGTGGAGTTGGTTGTTTTCTCAGGGGAATACTGTTGGTGAGAGGTTCCTTTATGCTCTGAAGATTATACAAATTTCACTGATCATTTAGGAAGGCATATACTTCTGATTATTCTATTTTTTTTTCCCTCTGAAAGGGGAACACAAACTCATCTTCCCCTGCATAGGCACGTGAATCTTCCTCTTTTCTAGACTCATAGGAATCAAACACCATAGCATCAAATTATGTCAGAGGCTCTTCTGGGTTCTGGATGTAATGATTATGGGAGTTATTTCCTTGTTCATTATTACCTTGGTGTGAATTTGGAGCCCCAACAAATTTAGCCTCTGAAGCCTCGTAAGCATTGGCATTGTCTACTGGGATGTTGTCATTATTGGGTCTGGTGTTCAATGGCCTATTTGGCCTTTGTTTCCCAAATGTCTTCTCCTGCATGTTTTCATTGTGGTATCTATTGAAACTTCGATTGGGGTTTTGAGGATATGTATTTGGACCAGCAGGTGATCGTTGATACCCACCGTGATTTAGAGATGGATTCAACTTCATCTAGGTGAGCTCGTTGGTGAGTTGGTATAATGTCTTCTTCACAACATCCAGTTTAGAGGCCATGATAGTATCAGGCTCTGCTTGGGGTACAACTCTCTGCTCCACGAATGTTGTCTTGTGAGCCTCATAACCCGAATAAGTGATAGATGGGGGTACAACTATAAATGGTTGCGCCAGAATGGGATTAAACATAGGTGTGTGAGTGGTCGAAGCTTGATTGTTTGCTGCAAATAGATGTGGGATAGAAAATTTATTCATGATAGGTACCACTGCATAACTCCCCTCTTGTGGGTGCATCTACTGGATGAATGTGATGGCTTCATTGTACACCTTTTCCATCATGTCTCTATCCGCCCGGGGAAGCCTCCTCAGAAAGACTGAGGTAAAAGGATCCAATGCTTTTAAGTAAACTTGTATGACATCCTCTTCTGGTATGGTGTAAGGAGCTTCCAACTTCTAATGCATCTTGTGAAAATGATGGTTGAACATAGCGATAGGCTCTTTAGGATCTTTCCTTGTGGTAATGAACTGGTGATGTGTCATGGCTGGATCCACCTAGAGTTTGAATTGATTGAGGAATTTGGTTTCAAACTTGTTCAACGCAGAGATAGAACCTTGTGGTAAGTTCAAGTACCAATTGTAAGCGAACTCTCCCAAAGTGTATGGGAATAGATGGAAAACAATGTCTTGGTGGGTGATCTCTTTACGGTTGCAAATTTCTTTGAAGGTGCGGATGTGTTCTTCCACTACCCTTGATTTTCTATATATAAACTGGGTGCAAAACTTCTCTAAATTTTTGGGCAACTCATGGAGCTGCCCAACAAAATTTAGGGGTGAACTAGTTGCATTGGCAAAAAAGGCCATCAGATGAGGTTGCTGCAAATTCTGATTTTGTAGGTTCTAAATTTGTGTTATGACTGCGATGATAGTCGGCGCAGCGATGTGTGATTTTTGTCCAACATAATTCTGAGACTCGGTAAGGTGGGAAGAGGATTTTTCTTTGTTCTTCCCTTTGTCACTATGAGCTTTCCAATGATGGGTGAGTTCAAGGAACTCACCTCTCTTTGGAGATGATCTAAGCACTCGCTTGAAGCTCTCTAGAGAGAAAGATCCAATGTTATCCAACTTTTGATTCTTGAGGCCCTCCTTCTAGCACCACTTCTGTTGAGCATTTTTTTGACACAAGCCAACTTGCTAGGATCTTGAGATTCGATTTCCTCTATTGAAAGAATAACGGGGTTATTCCCAAGGTTCTCCAGGGTCAGGTCACAACCTGCTTGGTTACTCAGTTAAAGATAAATGTGATTGTTCATGAGGAGGCCTTTGCTAGTTCGTTCAAGACATCAAACTGCAAAACACTTTAGTTCTTTTTTGGTATTTTCTATTTTAACATATATGGGTGTTTGTAAATAAAATAAAATTTTGGTATTTTTAAGATGTTTAGATTTTCAAAATTTAAAAGATGGAAGAGAGTAGGGAGTAGAGTAATGAGAAATAAGCAAATGACTAAAAATGAAGTCCTACGGACATAAACCATTATGAACCCTTCCTTGTGAATTGAATGGTGGGAGAGATTTGGAGTAAACCCAGGAAGCATAAATAAGACCAAGTCACAATTCACTACCCCGTAGATGCAAGCGTTTGGAGAGAAAACATATTCACTCATGCAAGATATTCAAAATCAATCAAATCGTGAAGCCACCAAGATGTGTGCACCCACAAGATAGATTTATTGTTAAGCCCAAAGATGATCTCTTCCATGCATTCATCACAGCGAGGTAAAGTAAACAACAAAAAACTCCAACTAAAAGAAACGTGAACTTGAAACACAATAAACAAGAGGCTCTCTAAAAATAATGAATAATGCAAGCATACATTCAATAATTTCACATAGGTAGCAGCAATTCACACACCACGAATGAAGCACCAAATGTATATTTTTATTGCATTCAAAATCTGACCCTTTACATTGATTTGTGATTACAATATATAGGATTTGATCCACAACTCTGAATTCTGAATTTAGGGCATCAGAGAGAAAAATAAATTAAACTAAAACTTTACTGAAAGGGAAACTATTCTTAACTGGCACTAGATAACTTGCTTGGATCCATGAACCCATTTACAATCAGTTTTCCCATGCAAGGTGGGTCAAACTCGCCAAGAAGAGAGAGAAAAGAAGGAGGGTTTCTTCTGAAAACTTGGAGTCTTCTTCTTGTTTTTGGAATTATTTCTTGGAGTCTTCATCTAGAACCCTTCTGGCTCTAGAGACTAATAGGGAACCCTTAGTCTCTTCAAAACAAACTCAAGCTAACCATCAATTGGATCTGGAGTTCAACTGGTGTGGAAAAAATGTGATCTCACTAGAAACACCCAGTTTTTTCAGACCCTAACCTCTACTCTAAAAAATTTTAATGCCAAAAAACTTAAGTATTTATCATTAGAACCTTGGTTTGAAATTCAGACTTGTCAGAGGCTGAAAATGCTAAAACATATAGAAGGCCAAAAGGCTGAAGAGCTAGGTTGTTTGCGGGAGCCGAAAGGCCAAAAATTGCTTCAAGGGAATCCTTAAGTATTGGAGATTTCTTCTTCAGAACTGCTTTGTAGTCCGAGGGGTTAATTTGGGAATACCTCTCGGTGGGCAGCCCAGAGCCTTTGTATGATCTCCTGAATTTCCTCATATTTTATTTCTTTCCTCTTTGCCCTATTAACCTTCCATTCCTACTTTTCTTTAAAGGCAGTTAGCTCGAAAGTGAAGAATTGGATTTCCTCCATGTGCTTGGTCATCTTCATCATTTCTTCCTTTGAATAGAACAACTATTGCTGGGCTTCCTTGGTCCCTCTACCTACCATAATGTCCTTGAATTTTTGGACCACTTCTTTGGATGGTCGTAAGACATGCTTATGTTCATCCCGGTATAAGTCAAGGCTGATCCCCATGAAGAAGATATATATTTCTTCTACCCATTCCAAGACCTCCTTATTCTTATCCAATATGGAAGCTTGATATTTATCATAAATACCAATTATCTTGGTTATGCGATTGATCCATGTCTCAAATTTGTCTAGCTCCTCACCTTCATATATTTTTACCAAGATCTGGAAGTGTTTTTTTCTGATGATCTGTAGATCTTGGAGGGTGGCTCTCCATTTTCTGGTCTCAGATTCCAAGCCACCATCATCTGTCATCAAATCTATCAAATTTGTAGCCTCTATTAGAATAACCCTATAAGGTTTGAATATTTTCTTGATAGCACCTTCCCTATATTGCTCAAAATCCTCCTTCCAATCTGCACTTGCTTTGATGAAGGAGGGAGTTAGACCTGCTGGTAAGTTTGGGGCATTTATTTTATCCAACACTTCTTGTAGTGAGGCCTTCACGTAGTTAGGGTTGATGGGGCCAACCATTTTGTGGATGAACCTCTTCAAGGCTTCATTTTGTTCAGTCAAGGCCCTTATGGTCTCTTCATCCTTACTCATGAAACCTAGAGCATGTTTGAGCCCAAAGGCTGCTAGTGTCTTTCTCCCCTCGCTAGTAGGTTCCCCCAAATATACCTCCTCCAATGTATAGTCTTCTAAGGTGGTTGGGGCTTTAGAAGTGCTGGTAGATGGGACTGCAACCTATGCCTTCTAGGGTCCCCTAGTGTCCTGAGTGACATAGGACATTGTCTAGGCTGGTAATATGATTTTTGTTTGATGAAAGGCTTGTCCTAAGGATGCTACATCCATTTTCTCCCCTTCATCTTCATCTGAATAGGTTCTTCTCCTAGACTTAATTTCTTTGGTAAACCAAGTGGGTCTACTAAATGCAATGACGGGCTCGTACGGGGTGATTTGAAGAATTGAATCTAAATTTTGAGACCCTGGAGTCACTTCTTTGTCTTTCTCCTCTCCCTATTCTTGCCTTTGTTCCCCTTCACTCCCTTTTCCTTGGCATTCTCCTTCTTCCCCCTTTCTTCTTCTGCCTTGTCTCCCTCTTACATTTCTTGACTTTTGTCTTCCTCTCCTGAGGAACTAACTAAGGCTTTGGTATTGAGACCAGTTATAACCCCCACTATTATTTTGAAGGCCAATGCAGCCTCTCTGGTTACTAATCCTCCTAGTGTTTATATGTGGCAAGTCAAGGGGTTTGGCGATGGTGGACTAGTGTTGAGAGATTCAGGATTGGAAATGGAAGAGTAGTTGGTGGAGTTGTGAGAAATGGGGGTGGAGTAGGAATAGGAGGTGGGAGATTAGTTGGTGGAGCGGGGATGAGAAGGGGCATTATAACAGTATTCATCCCTAGGGAAGGCTCATTGGTAGTCACCCCTTGATTTATTAGAGACTCTTGATTCCCAGACCCTTGATCTATGTTAGAACTATCTCCCACCTTGGGTGTATTTGGCTTCAGTTTAGTGAATTGAATAGCAGGTGGAGTTAAGATCACCTGTGGTTGAAAAAGAGAAGGACCACTTGCTTCATATCCATTTGTATAACCTAGTGTATCCTAGCCCTAGTCTAAAAAACCTTCTAGACCCTCAAAGTCTGACATCTAGAACTCATCTCATCCTAGAGCATCTAAGGGGTTATCTTTCTCTTTAGGATCCTCCTGGTGCTTTCTACTAGTCTCATTTTCTCTTCTTTTTTGAGACCTCATTCTTTTAACTAGAGGGACATCTTCCTCCTCCTCCTCTTGCGGGTCCTCCTGTATGGTTTCTAATTGCAGAGACGCAAAAACCTTCTTCCTTTTATATGTCTTCTTCCCCTTTCCAATGGTAGGAGGATATTGTCTATAGGTGGAGGGTCCTTCATCAACTAAAACATGTGTGGGTCCTATGGGGGGGTCTATTTGCCCAGTCATTCTTGTTTTAGGGGCCTTGGGCCTTGGGTTTGATCTGTTTGTGGCGGTGCCTTCTTATATTATGGTACTATATTTATCTCTCCGTGTTGTTTATCCACCTTCTTGGGTGGATCCATCAATGTTTTCACATGTATTGGGCTCATTTTTTATGGCCTCTAGATCCATTCTTCTGTCATCCTCATCACATGCCTTGCACAGAAATTTATGTCATCATTCTCATCTTTATCAACCTCTGCATTCATGATGGGTTGGTCATATATATTGTCATCTATATAGATGGCCTCTAGGACCTCTTCTTAATCATAATCCCAAACCTTTGGGGGAATAAGGGTCTTTATAACTTCCTTAGCCAAGGTAAGAGTCATTCTACAATAATCTCAGATTTTGACCACACTGTGCCGTAGAGTTGTAGGGGACAGTCATCCCATTCAAAGGCCAAAGATTTACAAACCTTCATGTCTTGTAGGGTATATGGTCCTAGTGAGATGGGGAAATCCCAACAGTGCTTCTTCTTGTGTTTTATATGTTCATAGGCATCTGCGAGCTGCAGAGCCATTTCCAAAATGATTATCCAATCGAATGGATATCTAGGCAACTTCTTTGGTTTCAGCGTTGATCCTGCTATCCGAATGTATGTAAAGGTTCTGAATTGTATGTAATAGGAACCTATGGCCCTCACCTTGGCTGCTTCTTCCTCTGACATCCTTTTCACAAAATCACCTTCAATAGATCGGATGATTGCAAAAATGAAGGCATCATTGACTATCCAGTAGTCTGGGTTATCCTCAGACATTTTTTCCCTTTTCCACAATTGGGGGTATACAATGTGAGGCCATGCATTGGGATCATTTAGGCTCCCTCTCTTTATGAGCCCTAGGTAATCTTCCCTTTCCGCTAGTAGGTACACCACGTAAGTACTCATATAGAACTTAGGGTTGTGTTTCACCGCCACTAGCTGTTCATCCAACATTTTGGTAATGATGGTTCCCCAGTCGAACCTGGACCTGCGGCCCCTAAGTCTTTCTATAAGGAGAATCATCCAATTATCTAGTTGGAATGATTGTGGTAACCCGTATACTCTACTTATCATTGTTATTTCTTCCTTGATGTCATATTTTATGTATCCTCTTCCTAAGTCTATTTTTTCCAGCTTATTTTTGGGAAGAGGCTACTCAAGGTAGTGATTGTTGACTATTTAATAAGCCTCCTCTGCTTTGTTTTTGAACCATAAGTTTCCCTTTCCTATGAAGAAGTCATAGAAATTTTCCACACCTTTGTGGAGATGAAAAACATCTTCTATGACATTTGGCCTGATATCCAATACCATTTGGCCCTCTCTATTCTAGATAACCCTTTTTGTCGAAGTCGTAATGATTTTCCAAGGTCATGATCAATTCGGGCAAGGCCACGGCTATCGGGTTAGCTGCTACACTAACCAGTCCTGCTAATACCAGGGAGGTACAATCTTCTGATCTCCCAGTTGGTTGGCCACATTTTGTGAGGAAGTCATCCCAATCCACATTCCTGATATCAGTATCGGTGATTTCACTATGTTTTTTGCCAATCTTTGAATGGGGAGTGTTCCCCTTGTATAGGTACTTCATGGGTGAATTATTCTTTTTCTCATGCATTCCTGTAATAAAACATACAAGTATCAGTATGTTATTTGGAGAAAAAATTGAAACAAAGCTGACTAAACTAAGAAAACATAGCAAAACTCTCTAAGTCACCAAGAATGCAGTTTTTTCACACTTTCAGGGTTTCAGACAGTGAAGAATGTCTCAAAGGCTGAAAAGGATGAAAGTGCAAAAATCCATCATTCGTAGTGAGTTTGTTTTGGACCTTTCAATATACAAAAGTTTTTTGGATGCCGAAAATCACAAAGCTTGAAGACCAGGTTTTAGAGACTTGGTTCTATCGAGATTTCAGGCCTTTCAGGGGTTTGCAATGCCAAAAAGTCTGAGTCTCCAAAAGAGCGATGAGGAACAAGACTTTCGAGGATTCGGTCCTTTCAGCATTTCAGACTTTTTAGAGGTCCAAAACACCAAAAGGGCCAAATCTATGACAATAAGACAAATGACCATGACCTAGTTTTTGGCCTTTTAGAGGCTGAAAACCTGTGACAAATGTCGCGACCAGACAAAACTGTAACACAAAAAACCTAGAGGGAAAAACCTGACTTGACACAAATAGACCGCTTCCAAAATGAAGGTGCCCACAGGCTCTCTTAGAGACCAGGGGAGAAGGAGATTCAAAACACTCTAGGCCATACAAGCGCAAGGGTGAAAAAACCCTAAAACTTTAAAAGAAAACCAGGAGGAGAAAGAAAATGAGAGGCATGCCAACGAGACCTACCTCAGAGGGGCTAGGAGCTGGGAGGATGGCACAATGAAGCTAGAAGCACATGCATACGATCAAGCTTAGGGCCGAGGGTGAAAATGCTGAAGCTGTGAGCTCTCGAGAAAATTAGAATCCAGAATGCAAAGCATTTTTGAATTGGGGCCTTCGCAACTTATAACCTACGAGCTTTGACGTCAGCACTTTCGATGGTTTCGGTGTCCAAAACACCAAAATTTTGGAGGTAGACACCTTCATAATTTTGGTGTTTTTGGATGCCAAAAACACTGAAAGGACCAACTTTTGGCCTTTCATCCATTTCAATGTTTTGGAGTACCAAGGTCCCCAAAATGCCGAAAGGGCCAAAAGGCTGAAAAAGGTGCTTTTCCTTGAGATCATGCTGATGCCTATTCTTCTGAAGCTTACTGAACAAGGAATCAAAGGGGGCAAACAAGATCAAAAAACCACAAAGAAAAAAAAAGTGGGGGTCCCCATGGTCAGAGGACCAAAAAATGGGGTGTGTATTATGGACCCACAACAGTACCCAAGTATAAACTCCTATGTTTTCCTCAGTGACTGTGCACGTCCCGATCAATGGTCCAAAATAGAAATATTTTCCTACCTTCCACCAATCGTGCCATAACACATGGTTAGGCATTTCCAAATGGGCTCAAATTTTTATTTTGGATTGTCAACTAGGTCAACTAAGGTGGAAAATTTAAAAAAATAGTGTGGGGTCCACGTGGCAACCCACTTGGACCCTTGATATTAAGGTGCGCACATTCTAGCTCCTCTCTCCTTGTCTAACTAGTGTAGGAGATTTATAAGCCCCTAAGAAAAGGGTTTGAGGTTTAAACTGGTATTAACATTAACTACGCAAAACCACTTACAAAATATTCTTCATTGGAATATCTCCTACTTCAATACTATATTGTGTTCTCAAAATGGTTAGCGATAGTGTAAACCTGTCATATTTCAAAATAACTATGAGGACAAAAAAAGAACAGAGGTGTGATGGAGGTGACACCCAAAAAGACAAAGAGGGTTGGACAGTGACAGTGCAATGAACACATAATATTCTTGCAATGGTTGTCATGGATTTTATTTAACTTTAAACCATCAATCCACAAAATTAGGTTTTTCTTCTCACATAATAAATGCCTTTGGCATAAAGAAGATAAATTTTGCATGTAGTTGGTTTCCACATGGAGGGTGAGGATTCATTGTGCTCTTGCATAACTCTCATGATCTTGAATTTTCTCAATGTACATAGCTACACACAAATACAATTCAAAATCTATGTAAATAACTATCATCCATGCAAAGACAAGTGGCTCAAATATCTTCTACCATTGTGTACATATACAAAAATGGTCCAAAATATTATGTGCAGAACAATGAATAGTGGTCCCATGACATGAAATTTTTTTCACCTAGAAGTATTTGAATGAATATTAATCTTTGATTCATTGCATGATTGGGCTAGTATATAAATTAAGCTAAGTCATTGGCTCACCACTTGCACAAAATATTTGAATTCAAACTCCAACGATTATATGACAACATCTCTTCTATTATTTGGCCATATTAATGGCTATTTTTTGTGGTATTAATGTCACTTTCACCTCAATTGTCATTCACCAAATTGTACAATCAATCTCTAAGCTATTGTGGTCATTGAAAGAGCTATCTAAAGATTGAATCTATTACAATCGGGGTTTTTTTGTGCAAACTGGGGGTTTTTTTGCAAACTGGGGTTTCAAATATTCTCTCAATACTTAAATTTGTATCAATTTTTCATTCCAATGTATTATTTTATAAAATTGAGCTTTTAAATGAGTAGAACTAGGGTTAAGAATTTTAAAATTGTCTAAGGCCATAAACCCTAGCTAATCATTTCCTGAACTATCAGATTCTCTAAATCCTAAAAGCACAAAATTCTTGAATCATTATCAATAGGAACCAAGAGATAGTTTCAAGATGAGATTATTGCTTAATCACCAAGCTAGAATGAATTGTAGAAGAGATAGAGAGGTGATAGCTAATTCCGAGATTTTATTTAAAAATTTTGTGTAGGTTTTAGATATCCTACCATTCATGTTGATGGTTTAAGTCTATGGAGAAGAGGTTATAATAAAGTGTAAGATAGGGAAATAGGGTCCACTAGACACAAATACATTTGGGGTGAAATTGCGATGGCAATTTGCGACGGTGGGCAAATGTTATGTGTTTTTGGATTTTTTTTTTCAATTATAGCCCAACAACGTCGCAATTGCGACGTTAATGGGATATAAGAAAAAAAAAAAAAAAAACGTTGGTCATTTCTATGTTCAATAGCGCTGAGAGGGTTTGATGCTCTGCATGGATACCATGCCGTTGGGTTTGATGCTCTATGTGGATACCAAATAACTCGAGACTCAGCACCTACAAGTTGTGATTTATCAAAGGTATGTTCCTCAAATACCAGCGGATTGTGATTTATTAAAGGATTTCTATTTAAGATAATATATGTTTCTTACCACTTGTGATAAGTACCAATTAATCCACGTTCGTAGATGACACCAAGAGTATTTAGTTTTGAATCTGATGGAACCACATTCATGACCCATGAGCGATCATCTACCAAGGCAGCAGCAAATCCTCCCAAATTCGCGTTCATGTCCATGATGTTTCTGTATCCTCCTTGGGCCAGATGGCCATTGAACCTTTTGTAGTATGAAACTCTGTCATTCCACAGTTTGTTATCTTCATTGAACTTTTCAGCTGTAATTCCAAGGAGACTACCACTGCTTATTCTCGGAGGGACAGCAAGATTATTGAAGAATAGAATTTGAATTATTTCATGTAATGGGTCTATTACAATATATATCATCGAAAGAGTGTAGTAAGCATAGAGAACATTGAGGTTGCCACATTACAGCCATATGTTATGATAGTCATGATTAAGTTGTTAATAAAGCCAAGTAACCCACGGGCC